>CM050165.1:3427368-3791588 GCA_027410445.1 Discoglossus pictus | reverse complement strand
AGTGATATTTCTCTCTCGCTCTCACATCGCGCAGTCTCTCTCACATAGTGATATTTCTCTCCTCTCTCTCACATCGCGCAGTCTCTCTCACATAGTGATATTTCTCTCTCTCTCTCTACATCGCGCAGTCTCTCTCACATAGTGATATTTTCTCTCTCTCTCCACATCGCGCAGTCTCTCTCACATAGTGATATTTCTCTCTCTCTCTCTCACATCGCGCAGTCTCTTCAATAGTGATATTTCTCTCTCTCTCTCACATCGCGCAGTCTCTCTACACAGTGATATTTCTCTCTCTCTCTCACATCGCGCAGTCTCTCTCACATAGTGATATTTCTCTCCACATCGCGCAGTCTCTCTCACATAGTGATATTTCTCTCTCTCACATCGCGCAGTCTCTCTCACATAGTGATATTTCTCTCTCTCTCACATCGCGCAGTCTCTCTCACATAGTGATATTTCTCTCTCACATCGCGCAGTCTCTCTCACATAGTGATATTTCTCTCTCTCTCTCTCACATAGTGATATTTCTCTCTCTCTCTCACATAGTGATATTTCTCTCTCTCTCTCACATCGCGCAGTCTCTCTCACATAGTGATATTTCTCTCTCTCTCTCACATCGCGCAGTCTCTCTCACATAGTGATATTTCTCTCTCTCTCTCTCACATCGCGCAGTCTCTCTCACATAGTGATATTTCTCTCTCTCTCTCTCACATCGCGCAGTCTCTCTCACATAGTGATTTTCTCTCTCTCTCACATCGCGCAGTCTCTCTCACATAGTGATATTTCTCTCTCTTCTCACTCGCGCGCAGTCTCTCTCACATAGTGATATTTCTCTCTCTCTCTCTCTCACATCGCACAGTCTCTCTCACATAGTGATATTTCTCTCTCTCACATCGCGCAGTCTCTCTCACATAGTGATATTTCTCTCTCACATCGCGCAGTCTCTCTCACATAGTGATATTTCTCTCTCTCTCTCTCACATCGCGCAGTCTCTCTCACATAGTGATATTTCTCTCTCTCTCACATCGCGCAGTCTCTCTCACATAGTGATATTTCTCTCTCTCTCACATCGCGCAGTCTCTCTCACATAGTGATATTTCTCTCTCTCTCTCTCACATCGCGCAGTCTCTCTCACATAGTGATATTTCTCTCTCTCTCTCACATCGCGCAGTCTCTCTCACATAGTGATATTTCTCTCTCTCTCACATCGCGCAGTCTCTCTCACATAGTGATATTTCTCTCTCTCTCTCACATCGCGCAGTCTCTCTCACATAGTGATATTTCTCTCTCTCTCTCTCACATCGCACAGTCTCTCTCACATAGTGATATTTCTCTCTCTCTCACATCGCGCAGTCTCTCTCACATAGTGATATTTCTCTCTCTCTCTCACATCGCGCAGTCTCTCTCACATAGTGATATTTCTCTCTCTCTCACATCGCGCAGTCTCTCTCTCATAGTGATATTTTTCTCTCTCTCACATCGCGCAGTCTCTCTCACATAGTGATATTTCTCTCTCTCTCTCACATCGCGCAGTCTCTCTCACATAGTGATATTTCTCTCTCTCTCTCTCTCACATCGCGCAGTCTCTCTCACATAGTGATATTTCTCTCTCTCTCACATCGCTCAGTCTCTCACATAGTGATATTTCTCTCTCTCTCTCACATCGCGCAGTCTCTCTCACATAGTGATATTTCTCTCTCTCACATCGCACAGTCTCTCTCACATAGTGATATTTCTCTCTCTCTCACATCGCGCAGTCTCTCTCACATAGTGATATTTCTCTCTCTCACATCGCGCAGTCTCTCTCACATAGTGATATTTCTCTCTCTCTCACATTGCGCAGTCTCTCTCACATAGTGATATTTCTCTCTCTCTCTCTCACATCGCAGTCTCTCTCACATAGTGATATTTCTCTCTCTCTCTCTCTCACATCGCGCAGTCTCTCTCACATAGTGATATTTCTCTCTCTCTCACATCGCGCAGTCTCTCTCACTAGTGATATTTCTCTCTCTCTCTCTCTCTCACATCGCGCAGTCTCTCTCACATAGTGATATTTCTCTCTCTCTCACATCGCGCAGTCTCTCACATAGTGATATTTCTCTCTCTCTCACATCGCGCAGTCTCTCTCACATAGTGATATTTCTCTCTCTCTCTCTCACATCGCGCAGTCTCTCTCACATAGTGATATTTCTCTCTCTCTCTCACATCGCGCAGTCTCTCTCTCACATAGTGATATTTCTCTCTCTCTCTCTCTCACATCGCGCAGTCTCTCTCACATAGTGATATTTCTCTCTCTCTCTCACATCGCGCAGTCTCTCTCACATAGTGATATTTCTCTCTCTCTCTCACATCGCGCAGTCTCTCTCACATAGTGATATCTCTCTCTCTCTCTCTCTCACATCGCGCAGTCTCTCTCACATAGTGATATTTCTCTCTCTCTCTCACATCGCGCAGTCTCTCTCACTTAGTGTTATTTCTCTCTCTCACATCGCGCAGTCTCTCTCACATAGTGTATATCTCGCTCTCTCCTCACATCGCGAGTCATCTCTCTCATAGTGATATTTCTCTCTCTCTTCTATTACACATCGCAGTCTCTCTCTACCTTAGTGATATTTCTCTCTCTCTCCACATCGCGCAGTCTCTCTCACATAGTGATATTTCTCTCTCTCATCGCGCTAGTCTCATCTCATCATAGTGATATTTCTCTCTCGCTTCTCAACATCGCGCAGTCTCTATCTCAACATCAGTGAAATTTCTCTCTCTCTCTCTCACATATCGCCCGCCAGAGTCTCTCTCACATAGTGATATTTCTCTACTCTCTCATCTCACATCGCGCTAGTCTCTCTCACATAGTGATATTTCTCTCTCTCTCATCACATGCGCAGCTAGTCTCTCTTCACATAGGTGATATTTCTCTCTCCTCTCTCTCACATCGCGTCAGAAGTCTCATCTGCACATAGTTATATTTCTCTCTCTCTCTCACATCGACGCAGATCTCTCTCATACACAGTGATATTACTCTCTCATCTGCTCACAGTTCGCCGAGTCTCTCTCACATAGTGATATTTCACTCTCTCTCACATCGCGCTGATCTCTCTCACCATAGTGATATTTCTCTCTACAATCGCGCAGTCTCTCTCATAGGGATATTTCTCTCTCTCTCACATCGCGGCAGATCCTCTCTCCACATAGTGATATTTCTCTCTCTCTCTCACATCGCACAGTCTCTCTCACATAGTGATATTTCTCCTCTCTCTCACATCCCCGCGCTAGGTCAGTCTCCTCACATAGTGAATATCTCTCTCTCTCCATCGGGCGCATGTGATATTCTCTCTCATCACATAGTGATAATGTTCTACTCTGCGCAGTCTCCTACATAGTGCTATTTCTCCTCATCTCTCTCACATCTCGCAGCTCTCATCTCACATAGTGATATTTCCTCCCTCTCTCTCTCACATCGCGCAGTCTCATCTCTCATAGTGATATATCTCTCTCTCTCTCACATTCGCCTGTCTCATCTTCTACATAGTGATATTTCCTCATCTCTCTCTCACATCGCGCAGTCTCTCTCACATAGTGATATCCTCTCTCATCTCTACATCGGCAGTCTCTCTCTCACATAGTGATATTTCTCTCTCTCTCTCACATCGCGCAGAGTCTCTCTCACATAGTGATATTCTCTCTCCTCTCATCTCACATCTGCGATACAGTCATTCTCTCTCACATAGTGATATTTCTCTCTCTCTTCACATCGCGCAGTCTCTCTCACATAGTGATTATTTCTCTCTCTCTCCTCAAGTCGCAGCAGTCTCTCTCACATAGTGATAATTTCTCTCTCTCTCTACAATCGCCGCAGTCTCTCTCACATAGTGATTATTTTTCTCTCTCACATCGCGCAGTCTCTCTCTATCATAGTGATATTTCTCTCTCTCTCTCTCACATCGCGGCAGTCCTCTCTCACATAGTGATATTTCTCTCTCTCTCACATCGCGCAGTCTCTCTCAATAGTGATATTTCTCTCTCTCTCTCACATCGCGCAGTCTCTCTCACATAGTGATATTTCTCTCTCTCTCCTCACATCGCGCAGTCTCTCTCACATAGTGATATTTCTCTCTCTCTCTCACATCGCGCAGTCTCTCTCACATAGTGATATTTCTCTCTCTCTCACATCGCGCAGTCTCTCTCACATAGTGATATTTCTCTCTCTCTCACATCGCGCAGTCTCTCTCACATAGTGATATTTCTCTCTCTCTCTCACATCGCACAGTCTCTCTCACATAGTGATATTTCTCTCTCTCTCACATCGCGCAGTCTCTCTCTCATAGTGATATTTTTCTCTCTCTCACATCGCGCAGTCTCTCTCACATAGTGATATTTCTCTCTCTCTCTCACATCGCGCAGTCTCTCTCACATAGTGATATTTCTCTCTCTCTCTCTCACATCGCGCAGTCTCTCTCACATAGTGATATTTCTCTCTCTCTCACATCGCGCAGTCTCTCTCATAGTGATATTTCTCTCTCTCTCTCACATCGCGCAGTCTCTCTCTCACATAGTGATATTTCTCTCTCTCTCTCACATCGCACAGTCTCTCTCACATAGTGATATTTCTCTCTCTCTCACATCGCGCAGTCTCTCTCACATAGTGATATTTCTCTCTCTCACATCGCGCAGTCTCTCTCACATAGTGATATTTCTCTCTCTCTCTCTCACATCGCAGTCTCTCTCACATAGTGATATTTCTCTCTCTCTCTCTCTCTCACATCGCGCAGTCTCTCTCACATAGTGATATTTCTCTCTCTCTCACATCGCGCAGTCTCTCTCACATAGTGATATTTCTCTCTCTCTCTCTCTCTCACATCGCGCAGTCTCTCTCACATAGTGATATTTCTCTCTCTCTCTCACATCGCACAGTCTCTCTCACATAGTGATATTTCTCTCTCTCTCACATCGCGCAGTCTCTCTCACATAGTGATATTTCTCTCTCTCTCTCTCACATTGCGCAGTCTCTCTCACATAGTGATATTTCTCTCTCTCTCTCTCACATTGCGCAGTCTCTCTCACATAGTGATATTTCTCTCTCTCTCACATCGCACAGTCTCTCTCACATAGTGATATTTCTCTCTCTCTCACATCGCGCAGTCTCTCTCACATAGTGATATTTCTCTCTCTCTCTCTCACATTGCGCAGTCTCTCTCACATAGTGATATTTCTCTCTCTCTCTCACATCGCGCAGTCTCTCTCACATAGTGATATTTCTCTCTCTCTCACATCGCGCAGTCTCTCTCACATAGTGATATTTCTCTCTCTCTCACATCGCGCAGTCTCTCTCACATAGTGATATTTCTCTCTCTCTCACATCGCGCAGTCTCTCTCACATAGTGATATTTCTCTCTCTCTCACATCGCACAGTCTCTCTCACATAGTGATATTTCTCTCTCTCTCTCTCTCACATCGCACAGTCTCTCTCACATAGTGATATTTCTCTCTCTCTCTCTCTCACATCGCGCAGTCTCTCTCACATAGTGATATTTCTCTCTCTCACATCGCACAGTCTCTCTCACATAGTGATATTTCTCTCTCTCTCACATCGCACAGTCTCTCTCACATAGTGATATTTCTCTCTCTCTCACATCGCGCAGTCTCTCTCACATAGTGATATTTCTCTCTCACATCGCGCAGTCTCTCTCACATAGTGATATTTCTCTCTCTCTCACATCGCGCAGTCTCTCACATAGTGATATTTCTCTCTCTCTCACACATCGCGCAGTCTCTCTCACATAGTGATATTTCTCTCTCTCACATCGCGCAGTCTCTCTCACATAGTGATATTTCTCTCTCTCTCTCTCACATCGCGCAGTCTCTCTCACATAGTGATATTTCTCTCTCTCTCTCACATCGCGCAGTCTCTCTCACATAGTGATATTTCTCTCTCTCTCACATCGCGCAGTCTCTCTCACATAGTGATATTTCTCTCTCTCTCTCACATCGCGCAGTCTCTCTCACATAGTGATATTTCTCTCTCTCTCTCACATCGCGCAGTCTCTCTCACATAGTGATATTTCTCTCTCTCATCGCGCAGTCTCTCTCACATAGTGATATTTCTCTCTCTCTCACATCGCGCAGTCTCTCTCACATAGTGATATTTCTCTCTCTCTCTCACATCGCGCAGTCTCTCTCACATAGTGATATTTCTCTCTCTCACATCGCGCAGTCTCTCTCACATAGTGATATTTCTCTCTCTCTCTCACATCGCGCAGTCTCTCACATAGTGATATTTCTCTCTCTCTCACATCGCACAGTCTCTCTCACATAGTGATATTTCTCTCTCTCTCTCACATCGCGCAGTCTCTCTCACATAGTGATATTTCTCTCTCTCTCACATCGCGCAGTCTCTCTCACATAGTGATATTTCTCTCTCTCTCACATCGCGCAGTCTCTCTCACATAGTGATATTTCTCTCTCTCACATCGCGCAGTCTCTCTCACATAGTGATATTTCTCTCTCTCTCACATCGCGCAGTCTCTCTCACATAGTGATATTTCTCTCTATCTCTCACATCGCGCAGTCTCTCTCACATAGTGATATTTCTCTCTCTCTCTCACATCGCGCAGTCTCTCTCTACATAGTGATATTTCTCTCTCTCACATCGCGCAGTCTCTTCTCACATAGTGATATTTCTGCTCTCTCTCACATCGCGCATGTCTCTCTCACATAGTGATATTTCCACTCTCTCTCTCACATCGCGCAGTCTCTCTCACATAGTGATATATCTCATCTCTCTCTCTCACATCGCACAGTCGTACTCCACATAGTGATATTTCCTCTCTTCTCACATCGCGCAGTCTCTCTCACATAGTGATATTTCTCTCTCTTCTCTCTCCCATCGCAGCAGTCTCAATCATCACATATTGATAGGTTTCCTCTCTCACATCGCGCAGTCTCTCCACACATAGTGATGATTTCTCTCTCACATCGCGCAGTCCTCACTCACAAAGTGATATTTCTCTCTCATTCTCTCTCACATCGCGCAGCTCCTCTCTCACATAGAGTGATAATTTCTCTCTCTCTCACATCGCGCAGTTCTCTCTCACAAAGTATATTTTCTCTCTCTCTCACATCGCTGCAGTCTCTCCTCACATAGTGATATTACTGCTGCACTCTCTCTCCATCGCGCAGTCTATCTCAAATAGTGATACTTTCTCTCCTCTCTCTCATCATCGCGCAGTACTCTCTCACATAGTGATATTTCTCTTCTCTCTCACAATCGCGCAGTCTCTCTCTCATAGTGATATTTGCTCTCTCTCTCACATCGCGCAGTCTCTCTCACATAGTGATATTTCTCTCTCTCTCTCACATCGCACAGTCTCTCTCACATAGTGATATTTCTCTCTCTCTCTCACATCGCGCAGTCTCTCACATAGTGATATTTCTCTCTCTCTCTCACATCGCGCAGTCTCTCTCACATAGTGATATTTCTCTCTCTCTCACATCGCGCAGTCTCTCTCACATAGTGATATTTCTCTCTCTCTCACATCGCACAGTCTCTCTCACATAGTGATATTTCTCTCTCTCTCACATCGCACAGTCTCTCTCACATAGTGATATTTCTCTCTCTCTCTCACATCGCGCAGTCTCTCTCACATAGTGATATTTCTCTCTCTCTCTCACATCGCACAGTCTCTCTCACATAGTGATATTTCTCTCTCTCTCACATCGCGCAGTCTCTCTCACATAGTGATATTTCTCTCTCTCTCACATCGCGCAGTCTCTCTCACATAGTGATATTTCTCTCTCTCACATCGCAGTCTCTCTCACATAGTGATATTTCTCTCTCTCTCTCACATCGCACAGTCTCTCTCACATAGTGATATTTCTCTCTCTCTCACATCGCGCAGTCTCTCTCACATAGTGATATTTCTCTCTCTCTCTCACATCGCACAGTCTCTCACATAGTGATATTTCTCTCTCTCACATTGCGCAGTCTCTCTCACATAGTGATATTTCTCTCTCTCTCTCTCACATCGCGCAGTCTCTCTCACATAGTGATATTTCTCTCTCTCACATCGCGCAGTCTCTCTCACATAGTGATATTTCTCTCTCTCTCTCTCACATCGCACAGTCTCTCTCACATAGTGATATTTCTCTCTCTCTCTCACATCGCGCAGTCTCTCTCACATAGTGATATTTCTCTCTCTCTCTCACATCGCGCAGTCTCTCTCACATAGTGATATTTCTCTCTCTCTCTCACATCGCGCAGTCTCTCTCACATAGTGATATTTCTCTCTCTCTCTCTCACATCGCACAGTCTCTCTCACATAGTGATATTTCTCTCTCTCTCACATCGCGCAGTCTCTCTCACATAGTGATATTTCTCTCTCACATCGCGCAGTCTCTCTCACATAGTGATATTTCTCTCTCTCTCACATCGCGCAGTCTCTCTCACATAGTGATATTTCTCTCTCTCTCATCGCGCAGTCTCTCTCACATAGTGATATTTCTCTCTCTCTCATCGCGCAGTCTCTCTCACATAGTGATATTTCTCTCTCTCACATCGCGCAGTCTCTCTCACATAGTGATATTTCTCTCTCTCTCTCACATCGCGCAGTCTCTCTCACATAGTGATATTTCTCTCTCTCTCACATCGCACAGTCTCGCTCACATAGTGATATTTCTCTCTCTCACATTGCGCAGTCTCTCTCACATAGTGATATTTCTCTCTCTCTCTCACATCGCGCAGTCTCTCTCACATAGTGATATTTCTCTCTCTCTCACATCGCGCAGTCTCTCTCACATAGTGATATTTCTCTCTCTCACATTGCGCAGTCTCTCTCACATAGTGATATTTCTCTCTCTCTCTCACATCGCGCAGTCTCTCTCACATAGTGATATTTCTCTCTCTCTCTCACATCGCGCAGTCTCTCTCACATAGTGATATTTCTCTCTCTCTCTCTCACATCGCGCAGTCTCTCTCACATAGTGATATTTCTCTCTCTCTCTCACATCGCAGTCTCTCTCACATAGTGATATTTCTCTCTCTCTCTCACATCGCGCAGTCTCTCTCACATAGTGATATTTCTCTCTCTCTCACATCGCAGTCTCTCTCACATAGTGATATTTCTCTCTCTCTCTCACATCGCGCAGTCTCTCTCACATAGTGATATTTCTCTCTCTCTCTCACATCGCGCAGTCTCTCTCACATAGTGATATTTCTCTCTCTCTCTCACATCGCGCAGTCTCTCTCACATAGTGATATTTCTCTCTCTCTCTCACATCGCGCAGTCTCTCTCACATAGTGATATTTCTCTCTCTCTCTCACATCGCGCAGTCTCTCTCACATAGTGATATTTCTCTCTCTCTCTCACATCGCACAGTCTCTCTCACATAGTGATATTTCTCTCACATCGCGCAGTCTCTCTCACATAGTGATATTTCTCTCTCTCTCACATCGCGCAGTCAGTCTCTCTCTCTCTCTCTCTCTCTCTCTCTCTCTCTCACATAGTGATATTTCTCTCTCTCTCTCTCACATCGCGCAGTCTCTCTCACATAGTGATATTTCTCTCTCTCTCTCTCACATCGCGCAGTCTCTCTCACATAGTGATATTTCTCTCTCTCTCTCACATAGTGATATTTCTCTCTCTCTCTCACATCGCGCAGTCTCTCTCACATAGTGATATTTCTCTCTCTCTCACATCGCGCAGTCTCTCTCACATAGTGATATTTCTCTCTCTCTCACATCGCGCAGTCTCTCTCACATAGTGATATTTCTCTCTCTCTCACATCGCGCAGTCTCTCTCACATAGTGATATTTCTCTCTCTCTCTCTCTCTCTCTCTCTGTCTCTCTCTCTCTCATAGTGATATTTCTGCCACTCACTCTGTCTCTCTTCGGATTCCCGGCTTTCTCTTGGATTCTGAATTCAAATTTTGTGCGTCACTTCCGGTCTTGTTATGACATCAATTACCCAGCACGGTCTCCATAGTCACGCAATATCTGAGCATGCGTGGTAGGCGCCATATCTTTCTGAGGCAGACATGCCCAAGACGGCCATATTTGTATTGGGCGGAAATATGATCAGGTTACCGGGCGGCCATGTTTGTTTTGGGACAAACTTTAGCTCACACGTCTGTGCTAGAACACATAAAGAAAAAAACAAAACACCAATGCACAATAAACTGAGTTTGTTCTGCGTAGAGGCATCCACAGAGAATACAGGGCTAGGAGCTGTGTGCCAGAGACTGCTGATTGTACCGAGATTAGTGTCAGGGCTTACAGTGGGGGAGAAGAAAAGTGTGTGGGGGCGGGGCGAACAGAGGGGGAGGGGGAGGAGGAAGATGGGGAGAGGGGAGGGGAGGTTTAGAGGAAGGGGGGGGGATGGAGGAAGATGGGAGGGGCAGACAGGGGGAGAGGAAGAGGGAGGGGGGAGAGGAAGAGGGAGGGGGGGAGAGGAAGAGGGAGGGGGGGAGAGGAAGAGGGAGGGGGGGAGAGAGGGGAGGTTTAGAGGAGGAGGAAGGGGGGAGATAGGGGAGGTTTAGAGGGGGAGAGAGGGGAGGTTTAGAGGGAGGGAGGAAGAGGGGAGGTTTAGAGGAAGAGAAGAGGGGGAGAGGAAGGGAGGGCGAGAGAGGGGAGGTTTAGGGGGAGAGGAAGGGAGGGGGAGAGAGGGGAGGTTTATAGGGAGGGGGAGAGAGGGGAGGTTTAGAGGGGGAGAGGAAGGGAGGGGGAGGTTTAGAGGAAGAGGGAGGGAGGAAGAGGGGAGGTTTAGAGGAAGAGGGGAGGGGGAGAGAGGGGAGGTTTAGAAGAAGAGGAAGGGAGGATAGTGGGGGATTTAGATGTTATCACATGTAACGGTACCCCCACACATAGAAGGGGGCGCCCAGGCCTTTTCAGCCGATCCGCCCGTCCAGTGATATAGGGACAGCTACTGCAGGACACCCTGTCCCCCAAGAACTGGATCCAAGGGGAAAATACTCCAAGCCTGGAACTGGAACCTCACGAATAGCCGCTAGCAGCTGAACAGGAAAAGCACCCCCCAAGATGCTTCCACTCCTGGCAGTCAGTCTGCAACAGTATCCCATGAATTCCCCCAAGCACAAGACACACGCTCTGTGTTTGAGGGTCAAGCAGTGAACTCTCTCCTTTATTAAAACCAAGACATATATAAAAAACCATTTCCACATACACCGTAGGGGCAGTGACTACCTTTGGTCAACCCCTAATTACCTATGGCCAATCAGACAGGGTAGGAACCATGAGACTCCTCCCATGGGCCACCCCCCAGGCATGGCTACTATGCTCATTCTCACCCAGTCTGTTCCCGTGAACACTTCCTGTTTGCTCCTGGACTATGCCCCTGGGGAAACCCCATACACTGGCCCTTTGTTCAAGTCCTGGCGACACCCTGTGTTTACCTAATGGGGGATGGTCAGAATCTGTAACACATTTCTACACATTTTTCATAACTTTAAAAGTATGCATCACATTCACATAAAACATACATTTTCAGAATCAGCATACTCCAAATACAAACATGTGTCAAAATGATACAAATTGGTCCAGTGGTTCAAAAGTTAGATCACAGTCCTTTCTAACCAAATGGAGCATGTCTTTGTAGGTGGAAAGTCAACATGGGCCGTAGTCAAACGGCAGAATGTGTGCAACCAAGCTTCTCCAATTCGCATTGACGAGACTGATCTCGTCACATCTCTCCCCCTTTCCAAACAGACTAACAGGATATCTGACCTCCTGCCGGTCAGATTCCAGGTTAGTCCAGAATGCCACCCACAAAACACAATCAACAGTACAGCCCACCCACAATAACTGGTTACTACACCTGGGTAGAGGAGAAACTTGTCCATGTCCAGGTGCCTCACCACGGCTGTTCTGGGCACTGGTAAGCTGCCTTGGTGGGTCGCTGAGTGGGCAGAGACCAGCGGTGCTCTGCCCTGGTGCCAACGCTACCACGTAAGTAGCATGTTTGGGGCCTGGTTGTAGGGGGGGGAGACCGACGGTCTCCCCTTTGGCTAAACAGCCCTGTTGCTGGGGGACAGGACCAACCGTCTCTGCCCCTGGTAGCTCAGCCTGTTGCTGGAGAATGGAGTCTGAGCTCTCAATTCCCTGCAGCTCACCCTGACGCTGGGGAGGGAGGACGCTGCTCTCCTCTCCTTGCAAGGTACACTTCCACTGGGGAGGGGAGACAATGCTCTCCACTCCCTGCACTTCACACTGGCGCTGGGGATCTGGGCTAGCCACCCAGCATCCCTGTAGGGCCGGTGGAGAGACCTCGTCCCATCTCCACCTGCCGCCTGGGGTTCCTCCCAATAAACCTCTACAATATCTTCCCAGCTGAAGGGGTCTGGATCTGGGTCTCTCACCTTGTTGTCCTGCTGAGCCTTCCCAATGGAGTGGAAGAGATCTCGGTAGTCCCTCTCCAGTTCCCACTCCAGGGTTGCTAGGTGAACAAGGTCTTGCTCTACCTCATGGGGGTCATCCCAGTCATGCCTAGCCTCCCTCTCATAGAAAATATCCTGAAGTCTGGTCTGCGCAGGGCTCCCAAAGTCAGGCTCTGCAAATGACTGCCATAACAAGCCAGGACCATCAAACTCCTCTCCCTCTGGCTTGTCATGTTTGGCTGTCCAGGGTATATACTGTGCCATATACCACCAGAGCGCCTGGTAGCCATCCTCCAGCCATAGCTCCTGCCATGCACGGAGCTTGAGTTCCTCCACCCATTCCTCAAGGGGCTGCTCTCCCAGGAAGGGCATGCGCAGGGCCACTTGCTTCTGCAACCGCTGCTCTTCACTGGGGAGACTCTCACCCCGCTGGTATTGTACATTATCCAGGGCCTGGTACCAGATGCCTTTCCTTAATGCATCCCGGCCATCCAGGTCCTCATCTTCGTATAGCACTGCTGGTTCCATTCTGCTGCTTTTAGGGTCGCTGTACTGGGACATGCGTTGCCCCCAACTTGTAAATCCACAGAATGGTGTCTCCTGTAGCTGTCCTTCTTGCTGTGGGAACAATTCCGCCGCTTGCCACCAGTGTAACGGTACCCCCACACATAGAAGGGGGCGCCCAGGCCTTTTCAGCCGATCCGCCCGTCCAGTGATATAGGGACAGCTACTGCAGGACACCCTGTCCCCCAAGAACTGGATCCAAGGGGAAAATACTCCAAGCCTGGAACTGGAACCTCACGAATAGCCGCTAGCAGCTGAACAGGAAAAGCAACCCCAAGATGCTTCCACTCCTGGCAGTCAGTCTGCAACAGCATCCCATGAATTCCCCCAAGCACGAGACACAAGCTCTGTGGTTGAGGGTCAAGCAGTGAACTCACTTCTTTATTAAAACCAAGACATATATAAAAAACCATTTCCACATACACCGTAGGGGCAGTGACTACCTTTGGTCAACCCCTAATTACCTATGGCCAATCAGACAGGGTAGGAACCATGAGACTCCTCCCATGGGCCACCCCCCAGGCATGGCTACTATGCTCATTCTCACCCAGTCTGTCCCCGTGAACACTTCCTGTTTGCTCCTGGACTATGCCCCTGGGGAAACCCCATACACTGGCCCTTTGTTCAAGTCCTGGCGACACCCTGTGTTTACCTAATGGGGGATGGTCAGAATCTGTAACACATTTCTACACATTTTTCATAACTTTAAAAGTATGCATCACATTCACATAAAACATACATTTTCAGAATCAGCATACTCCAAATACAAACATGTGTCAAAATGATACAAATTGGTCCAGTGGTTCAAAAGTTAGATCACAGTCCTTTCTGACCAAATGAAGCATGGCTTTGTAGGTGGAAAGTCAACATGGGCGGTAGTCAAACGGCAGAGTGTGTGCAACCAAGCTTCTCCAATTCGCATTGACGAGACTGATCTCGTCATATCACATATCAAGGTTACTGAGACTAGATTAAGAGAAATTAAAGAGATATTGTACCTGACGCGGTGAGGACGGGCAGGGCTTACACTGGGGGAGGTGAAAAGTGGGGGATGGGGAGGAGTGGAGAACAGAGGGGGGAGGAGGAGAGGAAGGTGGGAGGGAGAGAGACACACATACATCGCAAGCCTCTCCCCTCGTGTACTTTTGCTCCTCTGAGCAACCTCGGCGCTCATTGCGATCCTCTCCCCTGCTTTAAAAAAAAAAAAAATATATATATATATATATATATATAGATTTTTTTTTTTTTATGATAATAAATTAATTAATAAAATAATAAATTAATATACTTTACCTATTTGGAAGTAATATATGCAGGAAGCATTGTGCTGAAGAGCTGACAATCTGTTTTGATTTTCCTGCAGCATACAATGTACATTTGCACTGTTGTGGAGCTGAGGTGTAAGTGTCAGCAATGTGTGTAGTGTAAATAGGCTGCGTGCGCTAGGGGAAGCCGTTTGTTTAGTTGTGTAAAGTGCCATTTTATAGTTATGTTATTAGTTTGAAGTTACTGTTGTAAAATGGCGGCGATTGTCTATGTGTTACACAGTGGATTTTGTACCTTGTATGTTCCTGGGTATAAGTCTTATGTGCTTGGCGTTGTTTTACATGGTTAGGGGTCGTGTAGCCTCGTTCTCATTTTTTTCGGCCGCCATTTTTTTTTTTTGCTTAGCTTTTTCAAGTAGCGAAAATGCTTAAATTTGACTTAAATTTGTGTTCAACCTCACTCCCAGACGTCCTGGCTGTCCCCCCGTGCTCTGTATGTTTTTTATGTTATTTTGCTGTATTTTTCTTGTTTTTCAATGTACGCGTTTCGGCCGCTAACTTCGTATTTTTGCGACCTTGTATTTTTTTTTTCTAAGTCCTTCAGCTCATATTTTTTTTCTATGTCCCAATTTCCTTTTTTATTTTTGCAACCTCGTATTTTTTTTCTTCTAAGTCCCTATTTCCTCATTCTGCAGGGTTTTTTTTTTTTTTTTTTAAGTCCTGCTTATGTGTTTTTTTTTGTACCCAGAGTGAGGTGCCGTAGAGCCTCCACCTTTGCGAGGGCCGCCTTTGGCTCATTGCAGTTTATGTCTCCCCCTTCGGCTCATTGCAGCCTTCGCAAACTCCGCATTTGAGCCCAGAACTGCATCCCTCGCTTCGCAAGGGACGCAGTTCTTGCGAGCTTAACTCAGGAGTTGCCTTCCTGTAAAGGCGAAAAAAGGTGTGCCTACCTAGAAAGGTGAAAATAGCTGTACTTACAAAAATTAAAAGGTTTACTTACCTAGAAAAGTAGAGAGGTTTGCTTTACCAATAAAAAGTGAGAGGTGTACTTACCTACAAAAGTGATAGGTTTACCTTACCTTTAAAAGGGGGTTTGTCTAGATAGGTTTTTGAGTGCAGTGCAGTAGATGAGAGAGAAATGAGGTCTTGTCCCTCTATTTTGTTCGTTTTATTATTATTATCTTTTATTTGTAAGGCGCCAACATATTCCGTAGCGCTGTACAAAGGTTGAGCATACGAAAAATACAATATCAACACATGGCAAAAAGAAGAGCCCTGTCTTTGAGCTTAAAATCTTGGGTACTTAGCACTTTTTCCAAAGCACCTTCCAAGACTGAAAACTCTGGAATGGGAGAAGTGTAAATCTGGACCCTCATTCAATTGAGGCTTTCGGGAGATCCGGGCTCGCAAGTGGAGGTTTTTAAGTTATTTTGCTATTCAATTGGCTTATGTTTGCGGGCTCCGATCGAGTTACATGCTCCAAGCTGCGATTAATTTTGATTTGTCAAATCGCAAGTTAATGCCCTCCGAGCCTTTGATCTTTCAGCGTGTTTGAATTTTCAGTGTTTGGAAGTGTGTGAGCTAGATCAAAGATCTGTCTGCCATTAAAGATGTGTGAGGATGTCATGTATGTTTTGATTGTCATGTGAATTTGTGATGCTTGAAAGAGAGATCTGCTGTTGATCTCCTGGAATGGTGTCTACTGAATATTGGTATTCATATAGGAAACCAATGTCTAAATTATATCATTGCATTTTTTGTGTAAAGATTGTCTATTATTTCTGATGGACAGTGTAATAAAGGTGCTTATAAAAGAATATAATCTGATCAATTTCGGGTTAATATTTTGTGCTTAAATGCCGTTGGCCATTTTGGATAATCAGAATTAAAGTTCTATTTAGATATGGATCCTAATTATGTTAAATATTTTTTAAAAGGTTGATATTTGAGAAAATTGGTTACAAGTAAATACAATAATTGGTAAAAAAAATTGGGTTATTAAAAGAAAAGATAAAAAGAAAGATTTATAAAAAAAATGTTATTACAATTAAAACTGTTTAAAAGAATGTAATGTGTAACTTATATTAAATTCATTGCAGCTGTATGCTATCATTTCATTATACTGGATACTGACCAAGATCCAATGTTTCCAAAAACTATTTCACGTACAAGCTCATGCACAGAAGATGTCTTGGTAGAAAAAAAAAATAGTTTAATTAGTTTTTACCATATTTTAGAGTAATATTTAGGTGCAAAAAGTACCTGTTCAATACAATTAAGGTTAGTCAGAAATGTCAACTGACTAAGAAAATATTTTTTGATTAGTTTTCATTTTTTTAGATGTTGTATTTCCTTTAATTTTACTTTAGATTGTGCTAGTCTGTTTTTTTTTATTAATTATGATTTTTTTAGGCTTATTGAAGCTCTCCTCATGGCTAACAAGGGCCCCCTCGGCTTATACTCGAGTCACCCCCCCCCCCCCCCGTGTCTCTCTAACCCCCCCCCCGTGTCTCTCTGCCCCCCGTGTCTCTCTGTCACCCGTGTCTCTTTCCCTCGTCATCCTCAACCCCCCCTCCTCATTCTAAACCCCCCTCATTATAACCCCCCACCCTCATTCTAACCCTCACTTACCTGCATCTGAAGCTCCTGCTCTGGCCTCCACTCCTTCCGGCGTCTTGACGTGGCGCGCATGTGACGTCACGTCATTAGCATATACCGGGTACCGGCAGATGCAGGTAAGTGAGGGGTAGAATGAGGCGGTGGGGGGGTTAGAATGAGGAGGGGGGTTGAGGATGAGGAGGGAGGTTGAGGAGGGAGGTTGAGGAGGGGGTTGAGGATGAAGATGGGGGGTTGAGGAGAGGGGTTGAGGATGAGGGGTCTGAGGAGGGAGGATGAGGAGTGGGGTTGAGGAGAGAGGTTGAGAATGAGGAGGGGGAAGAGACACAGGGAAGGGAGAGGGGGGAAGAGACACAGGGAAGGGAGAGGGGGGGAAGAGACACAGGGAAGGGAGAGGGGAGAAGACACACGGGAGAGAGAGGGGGACACAGAGGGCACAAGAGGGACACGCGCAGCACATTTCCCACCCTCAGCTTATACTCGAGTCACTCATTTTACCCAGTATTTTGTGGTAAAATAGGTGCCTTGGCTTATACTCGGGTCGGCTTATACCCGAGTATATACGGTATATGGTTTGTGCACTGTCCCTGTCTACTAACTACTGCACAGGGAAAGTGCACATATCACTAGAAATCATGTATGATATCTTATCTGGTTAAAGAAACTTATCATACCAATTCTGTTTTATTTTGTGTGTTATGTTTATTCATGTTGGATAAATACTGCGATATTGTACCAGTTATTCTTCTAGGCCATCCCCAGCTCAGATGATGACCATGGTGCAAATGAGTAGAGAATTGGGAAATCTTCTAGGCTTCTAAGAAAGAAACCTGATAAGAGGTGAATTAAATTATGAGTTAAGAAAATATTTTAGAGCTATATTAGTGAATGTATATGACAGTAATAACATTAGCAATTTCCTTTTCAATATACAACCTGTTACAGGATAAATCTAGTAATGTCTTATCACTTATAGAGACAAAATGTAGTAGTATTGAAACTGTCCTAATGATAATTTTGCTGCTTTAGCAGGAGTAGAAAATAATGGTTGCTTATATCTATTACAAGTATTTAATATGTTTATTAGCTTTACATGATTTACATTATCACTTAATTCATTTTAGTTTATACCACCCATTGTTTATTATAGATTTATTCATATGTTATATTTATGTTACAGTTAGGGACATTTTAGGATAGGTGTATATGATGTGAGGATGTCTGGTTAATAGATGTATGGAAGTTTCTTGGATGTTAGATCTTGTGTGTTTGGATTTTGTCACACTTGCATACCCCAGAAGAAGATGACAGCGAGTGCGTGCCTGTAAAGACAAAGAAAAGACAAGCGTGCCCTGATATATGATGAGAGAAAGTCTGTCCCAAGTACCTGTCCTGATGACAACAGATACACCAGATAATAGCAGATATAGAGTTTGCTGACTAAAGACAATGCCACAACAGAAATATGTTTGTGTCTTCATTCCTGTTAGTACATCTTTGATATACAGAGGGTTACTCTGCTGAACTGAATGCCTATTTATAGCCCAGCTGTTCCTGCTACTTGATCCAACTGCAACTTGTAACTTGTCCCAACCAGAGAGTGTCCAGCCAAGGTCTACTGTCCTTACAGAAGGGATTCTCCAAACTAAACAAAAACAAATCTGCGGGGTAGGTTTGGCTCTAGTTTGCCCTATCAATCCCCACGGAGTTGGAACACGAATCCAATATCTCCGCTGGTATACGGTAAAATAGCCAAGAGGCACTACAGTTTCACCATTCCCGACCTCCCATATTGGACGACACACAATTTGGGAGTCAAATGAATACTGACTTTATTTTTTTGTACAGAAATATTTATACACATCTCTTCCCACAGGCAATACACATCCCCCATAGTTGGCCACACAATACACATAGAGAGACAATAGGTGGGTCACACCTCCCCTAGGCTACCTGGCTACTGTGATGCAATCAGACATGGATCAGATTATACTCTTTGTTCTCTGTCTCATAATAAAACACTTTATACAATAGACTTCCTTATCTTATAAAGGAGTCTCTGTAATAGGATTATCTATTAGCCTAGTAGCTGTAATATTCTGAGCCAATATATTCTGTAGAACATAAAACAACATATCTACAGTACAGCAATGTGATCATATTTTAACCAAGAATTAAATAACCATAAAACAGGGTAAAACAGTGATGGGTTCCGTTACACACCTCCCCCATGACCATAAGCCGGCATACACGGTCTGATCCCAACGGATCAGCCTGGGGATGTCCGGACAAAAGTATTTGTTGGTCAATTCTCTAGTTTGTCAACCCATCAGCATTACTGCAATTCACATTTACTCACATTTCACATATCCCCAGATAGCTGGGATCTGAGCGCACAAAACTACCGAATAGCGCTCAGATCCTCTTCACACAGTTCAATTGCCATGTAGCTAAAGTCTTTCCCATAGTCTTTCATTATATGAATGGGCTCCATGGCATAGCTATCTGTGGTATCATGGTTCACACAGGGCAAGTACCGAATGACCCCCCTGTATGTAAAGGGCCAGAATGAGTGACATACACTCTGGTATGGCCGAATACTGTGTTTAAAGGGCAATATGTCCCAGGGCCATAGTCGCAGGGCAGGAGGCTGGCAAACAGTCCTCTCCAAGACAAAGTGGCGAAGGGCACTTCGTCACACATCTCCCCTTTGGGGGGAAGTCTAACCAGGCACCTGACCTTCTGCCGGTCAGTGCCTCCGTTAGACGATCCACCAACCCACAATAAACCAGTGCTAGAGCAGCCCCCCCACAACAACAAAGTGCAAGAGCAGCCCACCCACAACAAACAGTTACTGCACCTGGATATTTCGCTGTGGTGATGGGGCAACACGCTGAGGGGACTTGAGGGGCAGAGGCCAGCGGCACTCTGCCCTGATGCCAGCTCTTCTGCTGGTATAACCTGCGGGACATCCTGCTCTGTACAAGGGACAAAGGGAGGGCAGAGGCCGACTGCACTCTGCCCCGCTGTCAGCTCTTCTGCTGGGGTACTTGGGACATATTCCGGCTCAGTAGCCAGGGAAATGTGGGGGTCAGTGGGGGTTAACATTTCCTCTGTTAACCCTGGGGCCACATTAGAAGTTAGCTGGGGAGGGGAATTTGTACTTACCCCCTCCTCCGGTTGTCCCAGTGAGGGTAGTTGGGGATCTGCACAGGCTGTGGGCGCAGAGACCACGGTCCCATCTGCGCCGTCTGGGAGATTGGTGTCTCCCCTTGTTAGGGTAAACTGTCGCTGGGGGGGGTGAGGACGACACCTTCTGCCCCCTGGGGTTCACACTGCCGCTGGGGGGGGGGGGAGGATGACACCTTCTGCCCCCTGGGGTTCACACTGCCGCTGGGGTGGGAGGACGACACCTTCTGCCCCCTGGGGTTCACACTGCCGCTGGGGGGGAAGGACGACACCTTCTGCCCCCTGGGGTTCACACTGCCACTGGGGGGGAAGGACGACACCTTCTGCCCCATGGGGTTCACACTGCCGCTGGGGGGGAAGGACGACACCTTCTGCCCCCTGGGGTTCACACTGCCGCTGTCGGGGAAGGATGACACCTTCTGCCCCCTGGGGTTCACACTGCCGCTGGGGGGGAAGGACGACACCTTCTGCCCCCTGGGGTTCACACTGCCGCTGGGGGGGAAGGACGACACCTTCTGCCCCCTGGGGTTCACACTGCCGCTGGAGGGGAAGGACGACACCTTCTGCCCCCTGGGGTTCACACTGCCGCTGGGGGGGAAGGACGACACCTTCTGCACCCTAGGGTTCACATTGCCGCTGTGGGGGAAGGACGACACCTTCTGCCCCCTGTGGGGCCGGTAGAGAGAGCTCGGTCCCATCTCTACCTGCCATCTGGAGGTCATCCCAGGACCAGTCAATGAAGTCTGGTTCTGCTTGTCGAGTAGGTTGGGGCTGCACGAAGCTGAGCAGGTGTTGGTAGTCCTGCTCCAGCTCCCACTCTCTCGTTACCTTGTGGGTCATGTCTTTGCTCACCTCGCCTTCGTCATCCCAGACATACATGCCCATCCGGTAGTCGTAGATGTCCCAAAACCTAGACCCCTCCGTGCTGCCAAGATCAATATCGTCCTCCAAGGCATCCCATAATAAACCCGGGCCATCATAATCATCCCCCTCCGGTAAGTCGTGTTCAGCCGTCCAGGGGGTAAGTCGAACGGTATGCCACCAGAGGGCCTTGGTATGGGTTGTCTAGCCAGATCTCTCGCCATACCAGGGTCTCTAGTCTTGTCACCCACTCATCCAGGGGCTGCTCTCCCAATAGATACATCTGCATCGCCACACGCTTCTGTAGCCGCTGCTCATCACTGGGGAGACTCTCACCTCGCCGCCATTGGGCATCTTCCAGGGCATCATACCAGAGTTCCTTTCTGTCTGCATCCCTGTAGTCCGCGGCCGCCTCCTCCTCCTCATCATGGAACGCTGTCCGAAAACTAGCCGGTTCCATCCTGCTGTAGCCAGGGGTGCTGTACGGATACTAGCGTTGCCCTCAATTTGTAACTCCAAACGTTACCAGTGTCTCCAGGCTGCTTTTCCTCTCACTAGGACGCCATCCCACCACTGCCAGCCAATGTAACGGATCTACTGGCACCCCGACCGGGTACCTCTGTTGATGGACGCATCCTAGTTTGCGTCAAAGCCTACAAGCACCGCACCGGACACCACAACCACCACAGACTCCACAACCGCCGTAGCTTAACTGGAGCCTCACGAATAGCCGCTAGCAGCTGAACAGGAAAAGCACCCCAAGATGCTTACACTCCTGGCAGTCAGTCTGTAACAGGATTATCTCCCATGCCAAGGTCTGCACTAGTCTGGGCCAATATTCTGCAGAGCATAAACCAACATACATACAGTATAATAGTAGGATCATAATTTAACCATAATAATAATAATGAAACAGGGTAAAACAGTGATGGGTTCCGTTACAGTAGTGTGTTCCTTAGAGGGAGTTAGTTCCACAATAAAGTCCATGGATATAGATCCCCAGGGACGATGAGGAATCGGAAGAGGCTGAAGCAAGCCAACAGGGGATGAGCGAGGAGTCTTATGTCTGGCACATACATCACAAGAGGACACATACTTCTTAACATCCTCATGATACTTCGGCCACCAAAAGGTTTTGAGTCATGGTAGAGACGTAAAAGGTCCAGTCGCACCGACTCCGGAGCAAACAGACGTTGTTGAAAAATCCAAAACCCATTAAGCATCGTCATATGGAGATCACGAGGAGGATCACGAAGAACTGGGTCTTCAGCGTAGCCCTTTTTAATGCAAGACATCAGATCAGAAGGAAATGTAACTCCTATAAATATATCCTCCGGCAAGATGGTGGTCTGGGTTACGGTAGTATGGAGGGGGTCAGCTATTCTAGACAAGGCATCCGCCTTACCATTCTTGGAGACAGGACGGTATGTAACCAAAAAAGTAAACCTTCGAGAAGAATAGGGACCAGCGTGCTTGTCTGGCTGACAGTCTCTTTGCTGATCGAATACATTCCAGATTTTTGGGATCTGTGAGGACAGTAATTGGATGGGTAGCTCCCTCCAAGAGATGTCTCCATTCGGTGAAGTCAGCTTTTATAGCCAATAGTTCTTTATTCCCTATGTCATAGTTTCTTTCTGCTGGCACCATCTGGCGGGAATAGAAGGCACACGGATGTAACAGCATCTTAGGTCCAGTCCTTTGAGACAGTATAGCACCAACAGCTGAATCAGAAGCATCAACTTCCACAATAAATGGTAATTCCGGCTGAGGATGTACCAGGACGGGGGCAGATGTAAACAGAGTCTTTAATCGGGAAAATGCGGTATCAGCCTTATCGGACCACTGAAAAGGAGTCCCCTTACGTGTAAGTTCAGTGATCGGTGTAATAACGGCAGAGAAATTCTTAATGAAATGCCTGTAAAAATTGGCAAACCCCACAAATCTCTGAACATCTTTTTTATTCTTGGGGATGGGCCAGTCCAGCACAGCTTTAATTTGACTTGCGTCCATACTTAAACCTTTGGGAGTTATTACATACCCCAGGAATTTAATTTCTGTTTGTTCAAACTCACATTTTTCTAGTTTAATGTGTAGGTGGTAGGTACGAAGGCGCTCCAGAACTATACGGACCTGTTTTCTGTGGTTTTCAAGATTATCAGAGAATATTAGGATATCATCCAAATATGCCACAACAAACTGATCCAGGAGATGTCGTAGTACATCATTGATAAGATGCTGGAAAGTTGCAGGGGCCTTACAAAGCCCAAATGGCATTACTAGATATTCGTAATGCCCGTACCTGGTTCTGAAAGCTGTTTTCCATTCATCATTGGGTCTTATGCGAACCAGATTATATGCCCCCCGAAGATCAAGCTTCGTAAATATTTTAGCTGAGCGAAGTCTCTCCAAAAGTTCAGGAATCAGAGGCAAGGGGTAGTGGTTTTTAACAGTGATGTTATTAATGTCCCTGTAATCAACGCATGGCCGTAGGCTGCCATCTTTCTTTTCTACGAAGAATATAGGAGCTCCTGCTGGAGAAGTAGATGGTCGAATAAAGCCTTTGGCAAGATTTTCTTGTAGGTATTCACGAAGAGCTTTCAATTCAGAAAGGGAATATATACGGCCAAATGGGATAGCAGCCCCAGGCAACAGCTCTATTGGGCATTCATAAGGCCTGTGGGGTGGAAGCTGATCAGCATTCTTCTTATCACAGACATCTGCAAAATCCCGATATTGTAGAGGAAGCTTAGTCAAGTTTGTAGCAACCATTTCATTAATTGTTGTGGCAACAGGTGTTACCTTAGAGGGTTGACAATTCATTAAGCAGTGTTCTGAAGGAAAGGACAAAGTTCTGATCTTCCAATCAATTTGTGGGTTATGCAGAGCAAGCCAAGGTACCCCCCAAATCACTGGAAACTGTGTTGAGGAAATTAGGTGGAAAGAGATAGCCTCATGGTGATTCACTTCCAGAGTCAACTTTAAGGGCACAGTCTCATGGGTAACCGGGCCTGACGTAAGTGGAGAACCGTCTACTGTCTCCATTAACAAGGGTGAAGAATTATGGATAGATTGAATTCTATTTCCTGCTGCAAATTTTATGTCCATAAAGTTTCCGCCTGCTCCAGAATCTATCATAGCTGTAGTTTAAATTTTATGATCACCACATTGCAACGTGATAGGCACCACAAAATGAGGATGTTGAGTCAACATACCCTCTTCACCATGAGCCAGAGAAAACAAGGGTTGTGTGACAGAATCCAGTTGATCTAAAATCTGGGATTGGTGTCGAATCGGTGCACCCTCAGCCGCCATAGCTATTGTTCTTTTGGATTTGCTAGGGCAATTGATGGCATAGTGCCCTGCACTACCACAATACAGGCATAAATTGTGAGTGCGTCGCCACTGTTTTTCTTCGTTGGATAATGGCCCTCTTATTAGATTTACCTGCATAGCCTCAGGCTCAGAGTCTGTAGGTGTTTGTGGGGTCGGAGTAGAAGTTCTTGAATAGGAAATTGGAGTAGCACTTGGTCTAAAAGAGCCCTGTCTTTCCAATCTGCTTTCAGAAAGTCTCCGATCAATACGGATAGCCAAAACGCACAAATGCATCAAAGTCAGCAGGAAGATCAACACGAGCTAGCTCATCTTTTATAGCTTCTGAGAGACCCCTTCTGAAGTGGAACCTCTGGGCTGATTGGTTCCAGGTAGTATCAGCAACCCACTGTCTGAATTCAGCAGCATATTCAGCCACCGAGCGCTTCCCTTGATGCAAATGAAGGAGAGTGGCTTCTGCTGTAGCACATCGATTTGGGTCATCAAAAACTAGGCACATGGCCTCAAGAAAGTCATTTAGATTACCCAAGACTGGACTGTCCTGTTCCAGAAGAGGGGAGCCCCAAGCCAGGGCTTCATCTTTGAATAGAGAAAAAATAAATCCCACCTTCTCTCTTTCAGATGGAAATCGGTGAGGTAACACCATGAAGTGCAAACGGCATTGATTTAGGAAACCCCTACATTTTTTGCGATCTCCTCCAAACCTTTCTGGTAGGGGCAAGCGGGCATCTTGTGCAGGTGTAACAGTAGCAGCTGAAACATCACGTGCCCTGTAGCTGGTATACTCACTGTGCATTGACTGAACTTTATTTTGCAGTTCAGCGATCCTGGTCCTGCAGCACTTGAATGGTCTGTGCCTGGGTCTGCACAGTTCTTGCAAATAAAGCAACCTGCTGGGCCAATGCAGAATCTGACCCGGCGGTCTCCATGAAAGGGCCAGATTATTCTGTAATGATATAGGAATCACAAGGTTTTGGAGACCAGCAGCCAAGGTCAGCAATAATCCAGTTCAGCAACTTGTAGGTGAAACAGGAACAAGCTTTATTGAAGTGATCAGGAACCACACAATAATATGGCAAGGTACATTGACAGGAAGTGCCTTATATAGGCCAAGGACCAGACACCTGACCAGACACAGCTGAAGAGACTAGTCACTGATGCTATTGCTAGCAGAGTCAAGGTTATCAGATCTCCATGAGTTTCACAAAGGCAGGCTGGCGCAGTGGTAGGGGAGAGGCCCAGCAGCCTGGGGACCAGGGTTCAAAACCCAGCAGAGTCAATTCCTCACAGTACTTTGGCTAAAGCCATAATGCCGTTACACATTGTCCCAACTTATTATGATGACAATCTACCTAATGCCCCCCAAGCAAGGTCCAGAAAGAGAAGACAAACTTCATCTGAACCTCGGGAAAGTTTTGACCCACATGTGTATATTGATGCTATTGGAGTCCCAAGGGGGGTGCCCGACCAATTTAAGGCCTGAAACCAGATAGCAGCAGGATTTGAATCACTGATACCAATGATTGATGTAAATAAAAATGTCGCCTGGATTAATTATATCTATTATAATCAGCAGCGATTTGTTAACTACACTAAGGATGCCTTAAAAGGCATTGCAGAACAATTAGAGGCTACATCACACATGGCCTTCCAGAATCGTATGGCATTAGACATGATCCTTGCAGAAAAGGGTGGAGTATGTAAAATGCTTCCTGACACTAGCACATGTTGTACATATATTCCTGATAACACAGGTCCAAATGGCAAGATCACACTGGCAATTCGGAAATTGGCTAATCTTGGTCAAGAATTAAAAGAAAATTCTGGTACCATGGACTATTGGGATTCATGGTTTCGGATGGATGAATGGTTGGCAAAAGGTTTTATTACAGGTTGGAATGGCTATTCTTGCCGTTATAATCCTACTTGCCTTCCTTCTGTGTTGTATTATCATCTGCATACGTACTTACCTACAGGATGCAATGGTCAAGGCTTCACCCACCTTTGTTCATCA
The DNA here is from genome assembly GCA_027410445.1 of Discoglossus pictus. Lineage (NCBI taxonomy): Eukaryota > Metazoa > Chordata > Amphibia > Anura > Alytidae > Discoglossus > Discoglossus pictus. The sequence goes on along the minus strand of CM050165.1, from coordinate 3,765,364 downwards.
GAACCTAGAACTAGATTTCGATGACCAAGATGATACCTATAAGACATCTTATTTGCTAAAGCAGATGACCACAGGCTCAAAGGAGAGTGTCTTATGAACACCATGGTTCCTGATCTGACTTAGTTACACTATTAGCTGATAGAGGCTTCTAGGTTTTCCCATGCCGCATAGGACATAGGGTAGGTGTGACGTTAGGTCATGGCAAGCCCGATCGAACGAAGATATGTACCTATGTCATACTCACACGCAATGCTTACAACATCCGGACATAGAATCCACAGAAGAATAGTGTTCCGGAGGAACTATAGCTTAAAAGACATGTACTCTTAACCTGTATTATCCAATACGCAGCAGTTACTAACCTTCACAATGAACTAGTATGAGTGGGTTGGATGATGCAGAAAACATAATATGACATTTTAGGGGGGACTGTTATGGATCAGTATCTACAAGAAAATGCATTTTATGTTTGCCCTACTCATACATTTTCTCTTTTCAGTATTACGTAACCTTATTAACAATGTTGATTATTGGAGACTCTAAGATGGAGGATTTGCCACTTCCGCATACAAGATGTCGGCAGCACTACTTCCGGTCTGTTAAGGGTCATGATGATGACCACACCTTGGACACAAGAAGGAAAACGCCATCTTCCCTTTGTCTTAACCTTCTGACCAATAAGAGAAAGGCTCATCCCACTGTGGGATGACACCTAGAGACCCCTTAATGCACTAACCCAATGCCTTGTTGAGATTCCGTAAAAGCAGACATCACAAAACCAATGAATTACCGAATAAACCTGATGTTTTGCTTAGTTGCAACATTTATCTGATTGTTAAATGTTATCTCTCAGGTAAGTGTTGTTGCAGTCACACAGACTGTTCCTCTTACTGGCAACTTCCTGTGCTGCTCTGTAAGTCCTGGTAGGTCCTGTTCAGGAGATCTGTCTCGTTCTTCTCTCAGGTCACAAAGAAACACTCAGTGTCTCTTCTTAGGCTGCTGGCTGTATTCTCCAGGCAATCCAACTTACTTGCCAGTGTCTCTCTGTACTTTAATCTGTATTATAAGCAGTCTTCCTGACTGTCTCACCTCACAGCTTCTCCCATAGACTGCAGCTCCACACAGACTCCTCACGACACTCAGGCCAAAGCCTAATCAGCAACTCCCCCATGTCAGCTTTCCAGGCTTTAAAGTGAAGTTGCACCTGCAGCAATTAGGAGTTCTTCAGAAGTTTAACTTCGTCACTCCTGTCAAGAACTCTTTACACTACTTTATTTGGCACCATCCTCTAGGGGGCAAACTGTTACATACCCTCCCCCTCAGCTCAACAACATGATGTTGAGCGACATCCCGAGAGGCCGGAAATTCGGTACATGGCAACCACATGGCCTAGAAGGCACTGCAGTTCCAGGTTGACACACTGCCATCTCTCGTGCAGTAACCCCTGCATCCTGTAGAGCCATTCACCACTCAAGAACTCTTTGCCATGCAAAACATTCCTCCTCTGTGCCGTCTGCATTGAGGTATGAGGCTGCTTGGAAAAATTGAAGCTCAGCCATCTTGACATGAGATGGCAACACCATGCTGTAATTCTTATTGATAGCGTCCTCTACAATGAACCAATTGGGACAGTTCTTCCATTTCAACATTGTTGTGGAGAGGTCATCTGTTTTGGAATCGGAGCCTGAGGTAATGGCCCAGCCTGGACTGGTCTCTTTTGGTGTCTCCCTATCACGTGCTTATGTCTCTGCACTACCCAAGAACTCAGAGTTCTCCACTTCTGCCAGTTCCAAGTCCATCTCACAAACCACTTCTGGGCAACTCCAGACACTCTGATTCTCTTTGAAGCTTTGGACTAGAGCGTTTTGTTTTACACTAAGGATCAGGACTTCTTTTTTCACTAGAGAATTGTGAAGCCTCTGCACCTCATCTTGCCTACGGACATCTTTCTCGTTCTGTGCTTTTAGCTTGGATAACGTATGGGTTTTGACCTTTTCTCTCTCCAACACATCCACATTACTCTGTGGTTCCTCTAGATGGGGGTCGGTGTCTGGCTCGGGTAACAACTGACTCTCTAGTACCAGTATGTGTACCCCTTGGACAAGCTCTGTGACATTCTGAGCTGGTTGGGCTCATTTCTTCAGTATTTTAGGTAGAGTCTACAACTCTCTCTTATTAGGTTCCCCATCTCCATTTTTATAGTTGTTATGAGATGGCAACTGTTCAGGCTGTGTCGCTTCCAGCTTTTCCTTTACCAATTAATTTTGCAGTTCCAGGTGGTCCCATTGACTGCTTGGAAATTCTCACCCGACTCGATCAGCTTCCTATCCCCATCTTGTTTCTGTTCTGGTATGGTTTCCTTACTAGACTACACCAGCATATCCCTTCCCAGGTGTAACGGTACCCCCCAAGCATAGAAGGGGGCGCGCAGGCCGTTTTAGCCGATCCGCCCGTCCAGTGCTATAGGGACAGCTACTGCAAGACACCCTGTCCCCCAAGAACTGGATCCAAGGGGAAAATACTCCAAGCCTGCAACTGGAACCTCACGAATAGCCGCTAGCAGCTGAACAGGAAAAGCACCCCCAAAGATGCCCACAATCCTGGCAGTCAGTCTGCAACAGCATCCCATGAATTCCCCCAAGCACGAGACACACGCTCTGTGGTTGAGGGTCAAGCAGTGAACTCACTTCTTTATTAAAACCAAGACATATATATAAAAAACCATTTCCACATACACCGTAGGGGCAGTGACTACCTTTGGTCAACCCCTAATTACCAAATGAAGAAGTTCCTCTCTCTGTTTGCTCAGGTCCTCCCAGGTTATCTTTGGCAGCTCTACCACCCTTTATTCATCCTTCTGTCTCTCGGGTACAAGTACCTTCACTATGTCATGCATATGAGTTTCCTTTGGACATAGCTCTGTGTTCAACACAGCATCTTGTGTATATGGTTCCTGGAGATCAGGGTTAGTCTCTTCTGGACATGCATCACCCTGTTCCAACCGGATCTCCTTATCAGACGGATCGTTCGTCCTCTGCTCTTGTAGTTGGGAGCATAGATCTTTTACTTGGCTGTGCAAAGCTTGTTTTTTCGGCTCCCATTAGAGATGCTCCTCCGCCTTCTCTTGTGCCTCCTTATTAGAGCGATCGATCATATTCTGAGCTGCACGCTTAGTGAGGAGATCTTGCTTCTCCTGTATGTCCTTTTGCGGCAGCTTCTGCATATATTCCTCTTTCAGTTTATGCACAGTAGGACTCTTCCACTGCTCCCAACTAGACACCTGGGTCTTCTTCCTATAGGACACTCGGTTGTCCTCAAGTGTGGTCTTCCTTCTCCATTCAGGAATATAATCCGGTATCATCCTGATAACCTTAATTTTCATAGCAACTTGCCTGCCTTCCATTGTAGGCTTTTCCAGTCCCCCTGGGATAGGGTTCATCTGTACGTCTTGCTTTATAGGTTTCTTGTCTTGGCTCTCCTTGTCCGTAGCACTTTGTTTTACTGCGACCTGAGACAAAGTGCTCCCGGGATACTTTACATTTCCTTTAGGATCTTTGCTCATGTCTGTAGCTGCATTTATATCACTAGTCTCGTGCGCCATCTCAGCAGTCACTTTTGCTTTCTCTGCCATCTCTGCGGTGCCCTCTGCGGTCTCTCTAGCCGCTCCTGCGGTATTTCTAGCCGCTCCTGCGGTCTCTTTTTTATCATGATCTGTTTGCCATCCCTTAACAGGGAAACTGCTTTTTAAGTTTGGGCAGATAAGCATGTCCCTTGGATAGTGATAAGTAGGTTCATGAAAAAAATCCCAGGAGTGCAAACGCTGTACTCCTTTCACTCCCATTCGGTTAAGGATCTCTTCCTTCAGGGTACAATAAGTAGTTGCCTTTTCTTCTGGCAATAACACATATGCTTTCTGAGCTTCTCCACACAGATAGGGACCCAGGACTGTGGCCCAGTGCTGTTTAGGCCAATCTTCCCTAGTGGCAATCTTTTCAAAATCCAGGAGGTATGTTTCTACATCATCCTTACTGGTCATCTTCTTTAGGAAGTGGTTCGGATTCATAATCCCGCTTGATTTTGAAGCCACAGTGTTCTTTTCTGACCTCATTTGCTGCAGCTGAGCTTTCTGTGCTTCCAAAGATTCTCTCATGTGGACTCTGTCCATTTCCACTTGTATCTGCCATTTCTCTGTAGCCTCACGCATGCCGATTATATTCTCTTCTGCTTGTCTCTGCCATTTCTCTGTGGCCTCTCTCAGACATGCAGCAGCATCTCTTAGTTGAGTATCATTTCTAGCATGGGCTCTGTCCTATGTAAATTCTTTCAGCCCTTTCTGCTGATGTTCTTGCTGACAAGCTCCGCCCACTTTCTGGTATGTAGTGGCATTTAACAGGGCTTTCAATAGTTCCTCCATTATTATACTGTACTGTGGGCTGTCTTCTTAAACACAGACAATTTTCAATCCCACTTCTAACACCAGTGTGACAGGGCCTGCCTTAGGCTATTGGTTGCTCCAGTGATTTTCCCATAAACCACGGAGTCCGATATACTTTTAGCTTTGTTTTAATAAAGTCTCCGCTAGACTCATCTTCAATACCAAACGATCAGTGTCTGCAGCTCCTCTCTGTCAATCACTCCACTGGCTTCCCATAGCTTCCCGAATCACATTTAAAATCATGACCTTAACGCATAAAGCCCTCAACAACATTGCACCCCCTTATATCTCTGCTCTTGTTTCAAAATACTCTCCCAACCGCCCCCTTCGTTCTGCTAACGACCTTCTTCTTTCCTCCTCTCTCATCACCTCCTCTCACTCCCATCTTCAGGACTTTTCTCGTGCAACCCCTACTCTTTGGAACTCCTTGCCTCGCTCCATTAGATTAACTTCCTGCCTCAAAACCTTTAAGAAATTACTAAAAACACACCTATTTAAAAAATCATATCACCTTCTTCCTTTATAATTACAACTGCACTCTCCACAGCTTAATAACACTCCCACCCACAATCTACAGTACAGCTCACAGACCCCTCCAATTGACTAAACAAATTGCATTCACGTTGCCATTTTGTATTTGTCACCCTCTTATATCACACCTAAACCCTTAGATTGCAAGTTTGCGAGTTTTCAATTGTATGTCCTTGTCTTGGAAACAAGCACTATGTACATTTGATTATATGCTCAAAAACAGGGCCCTCCATTCTTTAAGGTGTTAAGTTTGTTTTTTGCCATGTACTAACCCCCTGTACAGAGCTACGGAATATGTTGGCGCGATATAAATAAAGATAATAATAATAATAATAAACACTTTCAAAAACAAATATTAGCTTAACTTCAGCATAAAAGAAACATCTACAGAAACGGGCTTGCTAGTTTTCAGGAACACCCTGGCTAGCCCTGAGACCGCTTCTCGGTCTGCAGGTAAAACAATTACTGTTCACACAGAGGGGTGGTACCTTTAAGTTCAGTCTCTTTCTGTGTTCTTGCAGTCACACAGACTGTTCCTCTTACTGGCAACTTCCTGTGCTGCTAAATCCTGGTAGGTCCTGTTCAGGAGCTCTGTCTCGTTCTTCTCTCAGGTCACACAGAAACATTCAGTGTCTCTTCTTAAGCTGCTGGATGTATTCTCTCGGGATCCAGTCTTCCTGACTGTCTCACCTCACAGCTTCTCCTATAGACTGCAGCTCCACACAGACTCCTCATGGCACTCAGGCCAGAGCCTAATCAGCCTCTCCCCCATGTCTGCTTTCCAGGCTTTAAACTCAAGTTGCACCTGCAACAATTAGGAGTTCTTTAGAAGTTTAACTCCGTCATTCCTGTCAAGAACTCTTTACACTACTTTACTTGGCACCATCCTCTAGGGGGCAAACGGTTACAATATATATATATATATATATATATATATATATTTTTTTTTTTTTAGGTTTGATTATTTTGATACAATTGTATTCAAAGTAGATATATGTATAAATATTATTTGCTAAGTTAGTTGTTTTTATTTTTTTAGTATTTGTTCTTACAAAGTAATTTTAAAACCTTTATGAGCATGTAAATTTTGTGAGCTCACAATTATGTAATTGTATTTGTCTAAATCCTGTGTTTATGTTTTTTATCAGCAGATTTTATGCTGGCAAGAATTTTTTTCTGTAGAATTATTTTTTCCAAGTGGACAGATGGGGGTCAGGCTTAAAACGTCACGTAAGACTCTGTGTTAGATATCGGTGGTTATGTGTGGAAGGAGTTAATATTAAAGAGATCTGTACTCTTGGACTGTTGGAACAGTCTGAAATTAATAAGAGTGTTCAAACTAGCCCCATCCAAGTGGGTGAAGCTTAGTAACGTGGAGAATGTCATGCTTAATGACCCACCCACTCCTTCCGACTTCACCCCTGACACCTCACAGACTATGTCAAAGGAACCAGCCTCTCCTGCAGCAAGCCAGGGCCTTATGCTAAGATTAGAGAGAAGTGCATACGACAGCTAGAGCAAAGAGAAAGGGGAGTATTCTTTAAAGTGTGCAATACAGAGTTTAGGAGATGTTCATGTGTGTTTCTGTATATGGATTCATCTGTATGATCAGATACTGTGGTTGATGTGAATATGAAGTAGAATTGATTTAGATATGTTAACAAGTAAAGGTGTTAGTTATTGAGACTAGATTAAGAGATATTAAAGAGATGTTGTACCTGACGAGGTATTATTTTAAGAAGCGCTGTAGATTTCGATTAAAGTAGATATAGCTTAACAGAGGAGTTGCCTTCCTTAATGGAGAGAATACGAGTTGCCTTCCTTTAATGACGAGAATATCGATTAAATAGGATTTGCCTTCCTTAATGGCGAGAGAGGAGTTGCCTTCCTTTAATGGCGAGAATGTCTAGACAAAGTTTTTGAGAGCGGAGCTGTTAGATGAAAAGATAGAGTGTAGACTTGCTATCTACATTTGCAAGACGCCGAAGTGACAAGTGGCTGATGGCATAAAACTGTGAATGAAATTGGGCCCATGTATGTGCTATGAGTACTGAGTGTGCGTACTGAGTGTAAGTACCATGTGCAGTGGGTGCTGTGTGAAAAAATTGAAGAAAAAGGAAGATTAATCCTCTGTTCTGTGTTATTGTTGAGTATGTTTGAACATGTTACCAGTGTTATGAAGTGTGTGAGCTAGATTGAGATCTGTCTATGTGTGAGGACATCATGTATGTACTGACTGTCATGTGAATTTGTGATGCTTGAAAGATAGATTTGTTGTTGATCTCTTAGAATGGTGCATGATGAATATTGGTATTCATATAGGAAACCCATGCACAGATAATATCATTGCATTTTTGTTCAAAGAGTGTCCAGTATAATAAATTGCTTATAGAAAATATATCATCTGAAATCTGATCAATTTCAGATTAATATTTGTATTTTTTATATCGTCGGCCATTTTGGATAATCAAAATTAAGGTTTTATTAAAAGCTGGTTCATTAATTGTTAAATTGTTTAAGGTTGATATTTGAGAAAATTAGTTGCGAGTAAAAACAGTAATTGGTAAAATACAGGGTTAAAATAAAAATAAAATATTTTTAAGGTTTTAGTACAATTACAAATTTGGTTTTAATAGCATATAATGTACAAATGACATTAAGTCAGTGAAGCTGAACTATTAATTCATTACACTGGGACACTGGCCAAAATCCAATGTTGATAGAACATCCAGTCTAAGTCAAGGTTGTATATAGAAAATGTTCTGATAAAAATGCCACTGTTTCCTTTTACCAAGGAACAGATTGTAAAAACCCAAAATATCTCTTTTTGAGATAATTGTAATAGCGCAGTACATTTTTTTTTTAGTAATATTTAGTTGCAATAAAATGTATTATTTTTATATAGGTTTAACAAGGTGAAATTATTTTATGGGTTATGATCACAAATGTCAACAAACTAAGAGTATATTTAATATTTTTTTTTTTAGATGTTGTGTTTCCTTATAATTTTTTCTTTAGAATTTGCTAGTATTTTTTATTAATTATGAATTTTTATGCTTATGAAAGCTATCCTTGTGTTGACATTTCTCTCTGTCGGTATAAATATGGTTTGTGCGCTGTCCCTGTCTCCTGGTTACTGCACAGGGAAAGTACACATATCACTAGAAATCAGTGTATGATATCTTATCTGTATAAAGAAACGTATCATACCAATTCTGCCTGCGAGTGAAGCGTGATTGAAGTTCCATGAAGCGCGATTGAAGTTCTCTTTCATAGTCCAATACACTTGAGCAATTCCTTTTTAATATTAGATATTGGCCCACAGGTATCCCTAAAAAAAAGGCTTTTGGATTACTATTATTTGCTTGTAATAGGCTATTTGTAGCCGTAGGTCTTCTATATGTAGTTGTCTGAAGTTTTCATCAACTTCTCTATTTCCAGATCCCAAAAATGTACTGATATTTCACTGATTTCAATTGTTACGTACAGTCCCATGTCATTTTGATTCAAAATATTGATGAACTTTTTTAATTCAATTTCAGCACCATTCCACAACACTAGGACATCATCGATGAAAAGGACCCGCATTTCTATGTGTTTGATATATTCATCAATAAACACCCTTTGTTCCTCCCACCAGCCAAGGTATAAATGTGTGTATGTGGGGGCACATAATATGCCCATGGCCATCCCAAATACCTGCTGGTAGAATTTATTGAGATAAACAAAATAATTGTGAATCAATATGATCTCCAAGGATTCCAACACAAACTCATTAAGATTGTTAAAATGAGTACCTCTCTTAGATAGGAAGAATTGTACTGCATTTATACATCTGAAGTGTTGGATACTTGTGTAGAGTGACTCTACATCTAACGAGACCAATAGTGCTTTTTCACTGACTGAGATATACTTTAATTTCAGTAATTTTGTGTCTTTTACATAAGATGCTAAAGTAACCACAAATTCTCGTAGGTTGCAGTCTACGTATTTGCCCAGATTTTCTGTTAAGCACCCATAGCCAGACACTATTGGTCTACCAGGTGGTTTGGTAGGATTTTTATGTACCCTGGGAATGGTATAAAATGTGGCAATTTTTGGATATGGTTCTTTAAAAATTCAACCTCAGATTTATTTATAACCTCCTTTTCTAGGCCTCTATCTAGTATGTCTTTGAGTTCCTCGATGAAATCATCTGTGGGATGTTTGTCCAATTTCTTGTAACTCTTTTTATCTTTAAGGGGTCTTTAACATCACAGATATAGTTGTGAGCGTACGGGCCGTTGCTCACGCTTGCGGGCTCACGTAGCGAGCCCGCAAGAACTGCGTCCCTCGCGAAGCGAGGGACGCAGTTCCCCGCAAATGCATTTGCGGTGATGGAGCATCCCAACGTCCCCGCAAATGCGGGTCCTCGCGAAGCGAGGGTCCGCATTTGCGGAGGTGGAGGCTCAACGTCGGCTGTGTTAACACACACATACACACACACGACTTTTTAACAAAATAAACCCAACCTCCCAGCCAACAAAAACCCAACAACGTCCCCGCAAATGCGGATCCTCGCGAAGCGAGGGTCCGCATTTGCGGTGGTGGGAGCATCCCAACGTCGGCTGTGTTCACACACATACATGACTTTATAACAAAAAAAAACTCAAAGTCGCCTCACACCCGCTTACACCCAGACACACACAAGCAAGACTTAACAAAAAAACAGTAAAAAAGGCCCCTCACACGCTCTTAACACACATACGCACGACTTAGAAACAAATACACTGCGTCGTACACGTAAAAGCTAACTGCGTATATCGCAAAAAATACGGCAACATCGCAACAAAATACGGCCGCATCGGAAAAAAATACGGCCGCGAAAGACCCATTCCAACCGCCGCGCATCAAAACATCACAAACAAAAGAACACAACGAACACATAAAAAGCTTACTTACAGCACGGGGGGGCATCAGGCACCTCGAAAAGTTCATTTACACGTCCATTTAAGTTAAAAAAATGAGTTTAAACGGCCGAAAATCGGCTAAGCGAGAGAAAAAATGGCCGACAAACAAAACGAAAACGAGGCTTCAGACGTAACTACACTGCAGTAACTCTGAAAAATGAAACACATACTATGCGGAACGTACCACAGTCACAGTTAAACACATTTTGAACACTACTACGCACAAAATGGCGGATGGAACGCAAATTGTAAGCTGGAACGCAAATAGCGCATGCGTATTGCGTTATAACGTTCTGAGGCACTTGAAAGTTTAAAAAAATACTGCCTACTTTCCAGAAATTTCTACATTTCTATTTCAGAGGTAACTGCTGCTCTTACTTCAGAAGAGAATTGTTTCCTAATTTACTACTTTACATTGTGCAAATTACACCTGAGAGGTAAGCCATAATATATTACATTTTATTATAAAGACACCACAAACAAAAAAAAATATGTGATTTATGTAGTGACATGTCACACGCACATTTATGTGTGTTGGCAAAAACAAAAAATAAGGTTCATTTAACAATTAAAACATGATTCATGTATAGTGATATGTCACACGCACACACAAAAAATTACTTTGAACTCTGAAAATGTGCTTCATGTATGTGACATATGTGTGTAGCCCCCCCAAAAAAAATAATGTTAATTGAAAATAATTACAGAAGTATATTTACATGACATTAATTTACTGCAATTCAATATATTACCTAAAACTCAATCTTTCTACTTCTTTTAATATTCAAACAGACTCTGCATCAACAGCGTCACTCAACAATTTGCACCGTGCATTGTGAAGCACAATCCCTTTTAAAGAACACCAACAAAGAAGAACAGGTAAGATAGAACAAGACATTATATGCTCAAAAGGCCATGCTTTGCTAAATAAAAAATAAGAAATATACAATTAACCATTTCACTTTCTTTTTCAAACAGACACTACAAGAAGACCGGCGGATTAAGATTGGCAGGAGGGGACCCTCTGTCATTCGACACTTCAATCAAGGTAAAGTATTAAGTATAAAAAAAGAAACGAACCATGAGCCTCATTCAATTGCGAGTTGGCCAATTGAATAGGGCTCTATATAAGCACATAACATATTTTTTATACAGAACTTTTTAGTTAATGAACTTCTATCCAAAATCAAGGTCTTCACTAACTAAAAACTTCGGTCAAAAAATATGTTATGTGCTTATATAGAGCCCTCTTCAATTGGCAAAATTGCAATTCAATGAGGACCTATATATCTTTAATGCCCGAGGGCCTCATTTAAATGCAATATTCTTATTTAATGTTTAACAACCTATAAGCCTTAGAAAATAGCCTAAATAAGCATACCACAAGTGGTGCGCACCTAAAAGGATTGTACAAAAACTCACACAAACACATAGCAAAGTAAATTAATATTCTTATTTAATGTTTAACAACCTATAAGCCTTAGAAAAAAGCCTAGATAAGCATACCACAAGTGGTGCGCACCAAAGAGGATTGTACAAAAACTCACACAAACACATAGCAAAGTAAATTAATATTCTTATTTAATGTTTAACAACCTATAAGCCTTAGAAAAAAGCCTAAAGAAGCATACCAAAAGTGGTGCGCACCAAACAGGATTGTAGAAAAACTCACACAAACACATAGCAAACTAAATTGATATTCTTATTTCATGTTTAACTACCTATAAGCCTTAGAAAGAAGCCTAAATAAGCATAGCAAAAGTGGTGCGTACTAAACAGGATTGTCAAAAAACTCACACAAACACATAGCAAACTAAATTAATATTCTTATTTAATGTTTAAGAACGTATAAGCCTTACAAAGAAGCATAAATAAGTATACCAAAAGTGCTGAACAGAAAATAGGATAATGCTAAAACCAGTGCAATCATATACAAAATAATTCACAAAAAAATAATTACAGTATAAAAAATTATCTATGCAATATAAAAATACATTTAAAGTATTTTGAAAAGGTTGCACAAACAAATAAATAGTAGAAAAATTCACCATAACAGATACAGTACACAGAAATAATGTCATTTTTTAGTTAATACAAATACATTCAAATCAAATAACATTTTCATTTTTATTTTACAACAGATACTGCGTGAAGAACATCGGACCAGGAGTTTCAACTGAGGACCAGACCAGCGGGCGAGAACTTTCAACACAGGACTACACCATCGGACGAGGACTTTCAACACAGGACCAGACCATCGGACGAGGACTTTCAACACAGGACCAGACCATCGGACGAGGACTTTCAACACAGGACCAGATCATCGGACGAGGACTTTCAACACAGGACTACACCATCGGACGAGGACTTTCAACAGAGGACCAGATGATTGAACGAGGACTTTCAACACAGGACCAACAAAGATTCTGCTTGAAATCAAACTTCAACCAAGGTACAGTATAACAAGTAAAAAAATAGAAAAATAAATAAATATCTTAGCTTTGTATCGATGTCAACAGAAAATAAAATTTAAAAAAAAACACCAGTAACTATAACTTTGAAAAAAATATAACTAACACATTTTTCAGCTATCTCTTCTTTGTTTTTTAGGGCCAATAATCTTTAATAGTAAATACAAACTTCAATGTAGCCAGAAAAAAAAATGCATACTCCAAAAAAGGCTCTAAACACAGACTCTATACAATTTCGCATTGGACATTTCCAGTCCTAGACCCTCATTGAATTGCCATTTGACAAATTGAATAGTGCTGTAAATAAAACCATAACATTTTTTTTCAAATAACTTTTTTGGTAGTGAAAAACTTGCTTTTGGATACATGTTTACTAAATAAAAAATTCTTAAAAAAATTATATGATGACCTTATTTACACTTTTATTCAATTGACCACATTGAAATTGATTAAGTATAAAATGTAAACACACTGTTGATAACAATTTTTGATGAAAACAAACTTAACATCTCAAAATAAACTAAAGATACATTATTTTATTTTTACAGATTAACATGGCTGATAACGAGAGTGAACAAGAAAAGAAAAGACGCCAAGCTAGAGAACGACGACAGAGAGCAGACAGCCAGCAGACACCGGAGAAGAAGGAAATTCGACGAGAAAAAGAACGTAAAAGAATTGCAAGCAAAAGACTGTCACCTGCAGAAATTAAACATATGACAAAAAAAACCAACAAGCAAATAAAGCATTTACAACCTGTTGCTGAAACATCAGATGACATTTTACCTGAAAAAATACAAGGGATACAAAAAAAAGCAACGAAAAAAACAAAGCATTTAGAACCGGTTCATGAAACATTACATGACATTTTACCTCAAACAATACAACATATACCAAGAAAAGCCACGAAAAAAACTAAACATTTAGAACCTGTTGTTGAAACATTATATGACATTTCACCTGATGAATATGAAAGTCAAACTCCTATATGCTTTGCAAATTGTCCTTTACTCAAGTCTTTAGCAGTAGAGGTTCATAGTTGTGGGGACATGACTACTCAATGTCAGTTTTGTGAGGCTTATTATTTTAAACAAGAGAGACCCAGAGATGGCCAATTTATTAGTTGCTGTCAAAAAGGCAAGTTCAAACTTCCAGAAAGGAAAGAATTTCCTATCTATTTACAAAACATTATGACTGAACCTACTTTTCCAAACTACAAAAATTTTAAAACAAACATAAGATCCTACAATAGTGCCATATCCTTTGCATCTATGGGGGCAACATTAGCTGCTAATGTACCAGGACATGGTCCTTACTGTTTTAAAGTCCAACGACAAATTTATCATCGCACTTCCCATTTACATCCAGAGGAAGGAGATCAAAGAAAATTCGCTCAACTATATGTCCTAGATACAATGGAAGCTGTTGACCAACGTATGCAGATGGAAGAAAATAAAAAATGCTTACACAGTGTTTTTATAGAGCTAAATAACACTATGGACAACAATCCCTACAGTAAAGCTTATAAAAAATTGGCAGAAGTAGAAAATGAACAACTACTTCATGCACAAAGACATCAATTACCAATGCCCAATGTTAATATGGTGCTTAAAAGAGACAGACATACTGATAAACGTCGTTATAACTTGCCAACATCAAATGAGGTTGCAATGGTGTTTCAGAATGATGAAGGAGAACCACCATTTCAAAGAGACATTAGAATATATCCCAGAAATGAGGAGCAACCGTTCATTAATATGAGTATCTTAAGTCCAAATTTAGATCCAATGACATATCCCATCTTTTTCCCACACGGAGAAGCTGGTTGGCAACCAAAATTAACTCTTCCCAGTTACCCAAATGCTAAAGCCAGAATCCGAAATAATGTTTCTATGCTTGAATTTAAAGTAGCTCAAATTGCCATTCGACATGGATTTAATCCAATTTTATGTGGTGGAAAACTAACACAACAATGGATTATTGATTCTTATTTGCAAGTTGAGGCAAATAATTTAAACTTTATCAAATATCAACAAGATAAACTCCGTGTAGAACAATATTCTGGACTCATGGACTATGTTGCTGACGTGGCTACAAGCAGAGACATGACTGGTGGCAAAGCCATCATTTTACCATCTTCCTTTCAAGGATCTCCTCGAAATATGAGAGAAAGATACAATGATGCTATGGCTAATGTCACCAAATTTGGCAAACCCGATTTATTTCTGACATTTACATGTAATCCACAATGGCCAGAAATTACACAAAATCTACTTCTTGGACAAACTGCTTCAGATCGACCAGATTTAGTAGCCAGAGTTTTTAAGATTAAATTAAATTAATTAATACGTGACTTCACTATAAATCAGTTATTTGGCAAATGTCTTGCTTATGTATATACCATTGAATTTCAAAAAAGAGGCCTTCCACATGTACATCTTCTAATAATACTTCAAGAAAAAGATAAATTAGATACTTCGGACAAAGTGGATGCAGTCATTGTTGCTGAACTACCAGATCCAGAACTATATGGTAGACTATATGAGATTGTTACTCATCGCATGATTCATGGACCCTGTGGAGACCTTAATCCACAATCACCATGTATGGAAAATAATAAATGTTCCAAAGAATTTCCAAAAGATTATAGAGACAAACCCTATGCCAATTGTGATGGATATCCACTTTATAAAAGAAGAGAAGGAGATAGTGCCATTATTCGTGGAAAAAAAGTGGACAAAAGATATGTAGTACCCTACAATCCACATTTACTCATGAAGTACGATGCCCACATCAACGTAGAAGCCTGCACTTCCATCAAATCCATTAAATATGTCTACAAATATATTTACAAAGGCTACGATGCAGCTACTGTAGTCGTCAAAAGTGCAGACAACCCTGAATGTAGTGAGTTAGTACATGATGAACTTGCATCTCATGTAGATGCTCGCTATGTCAGTGCGCCAGAAGCTATGTGGCGGCTTTTAAAATTTGAAATGCATGATAGATCACATGCAGTATATAGGTTAGCAGTACATTTGCCACAACGACATTTAGTCTATTTCCATGCTGGAAATGAAATGAATGCATTGGCCCAAAGTGAAGATCGTCACACTACACTAACTGCATGGTTTGAATTAAATTCCACTGATTCTGAAGCAACACAATACTTATATATTGAAATTCCATATCACTATGTTTTTGTGAATGGATTATGGAGAACAAGAAAAAGCAGAGGCAATAAAATAATTCCAAGAATTTACACAGTCAGTCCAAGAGATGTTGAACGTTTTTGCTTACGGATATTACTTTTAAATGTTCCTGGAGCAAAAAGTTTTGAACACTTAAGAACTGTTAATGACATTGGGCCTCATTCTATTACCGGCCGCAGCCGCTGCGGGGCCGCAAGGACCAGCCGCAAGCTT
Source organism: Discoglossus pictus (assembly GCA_027410445.1). NCBI lineage: Eukaryota > Metazoa > Chordata > Amphibia > Anura > Alytidae > Discoglossus > Discoglossus pictus. Next base: position 3,749,553 of record CM050165.1, on the reverse strand, counting down.
TCCGCTATTCTATTCCCCTCCGGCCGGGGACTCCGGCAGGCTTGCGGCCGGCGCCTTGCTATCTCTTGCGGCCGATCTCACCGGAGGAAAGCCTTTGATCTAAAACGGCCGCAAGGAAATCGACCGTAAGAAAAGCCTGGTTGCGATTCTATTGCTCCGGGAACCCTGTCTGCAAGGCTAAAAACGAGCCGCAGCTTACTTGCAGCAAACAGGTCCCACTAGCACCAATTAAGCACATAAAATAGCTCAAATAGCCATCCTGCACTTTGAGAAGACTATAAAGAGATTTTAGGTGTTAGAAAAAATAGCACATAATTATCCTATACTCAAATCCGTAAAATATTTTATTTTTAATATACGTAAAATATACATGTAAAAAGTCCAGAGTGCTTGGAGCACTTCAGACACGCCCACGCCGCAGCCAGAAAATAAAGTTAATTTGAACTCGGGTTTGGGCTGATGTGCAAGCTTGAGAGGGGGTTACTTTTAATCCTCATGTCCCTCAATATGATCCCTAGCATTTACAGAGCTGTACAGTGCAGGCTTGAATTTATTTTTGCGTTTTTAGATTTCAAAGCTTACGGCCGGTTTCAAGATATGCGGCCGGCCGTAAGGGGAGATCCTTGCGGGGCCGTATAATTGAATCGCGAGTTAACTGAACCCCCGCAAGGAATCGCAGCCTTACGGCCGATTTACGGCCGGTAATTGAATGAGGGCCATTGTATATGAATCCTTCCATTTAGCTGCAAGACATAGAAACTTACTATCGGATGATACAGAATGGGAAAGATGTTTAGAAGAAGCAGCACAATGTCAAATGCCACGACAGATGAGAGAACAATTTGCTTTTATTTGTATCTTCTCAAATGCTCCAAATGCATTAGCTTTGTGGGAGACTTTTAAAAGTAATATGGCTGAAGACTTTATGCGACGATACAATGAACCCATTGCACACTTAAAAGCGTTAATGGAAATCCAAAAAGTATTTTTAACTCATGGATTAAGTTGTGCAAGTTTTAATTTGCCTGATCCAGGTCTTATAGATGACATAAACTTTGAAGACTATGACATTCAACTACAAGCAGAAAGAACACAAGAAAGATTTGCAACTTTAAATACATTACAATTGGAAGCATTTAATGCCATTAAAAATGCAATAGATGATGACATGGTGACAGAGCGTTATTTATATCTTGATGGACCTGGCGGATCAGGAAAAACCTATCTGTATAATTTATTAATGAGTTCAGTACGAGCACAAGGTCAAATAGCAATGGCGTTTGCCACTACTGGAATTGCTGCACTTTTGTTAGAAGGTGGAAGAACTGTTCATAGTGGATTTAAACTGCCAGTGCCTATTTTAGAAAATTCTGTGTCAGATATTCGCATGACTTCATTACAAGCAAAGAAATTAAAACAAATGTAAATTAATTATAATAGATGAGGCCACAATGATGTCATGCTATGCCCTCCAATGTATTGACCGTTTGCTTTGTAAAGTCATGGATAATACTTTGCCATTTGGTGGAAAGGTAATGTTGTTAGGTGGCGATTTTAGACAAACATTACCTGTCGTTGTACATGAAAATCGAACTAACATTATTGAAACATGTATAAAGTCAAGTACACTATGGAAACATTTTACCCATCTTCAACTGAAACAAAATATGAGATCAGAAGGCCAAACTGATTTCAATGATTGGCTTACTAAAATTGGAGAAGGCAGAACAGAAAAAATACCACATTTACCTGACGACACTGTGCACATCCCACCTCATATGATTTGTCAACAAGATATTATATCCGCTATATTTGAAGGGAGCATAAATAACCAGGAATATTCCGAGCTTGCCAACCAAGTCATACTAACGTGTAAAAATAAGGATGCATTAATCCTCAATAATTAAATCATAAAAAAAATGAATGCACCACAAAGAAATTATCACAGTGCTGATTCTGTACTTGCTGATGACAATGAAAGTCAGGCCAACTTTTCGACTGAATTCATAAACTCACTAACTCCTTCTGGAATACCACCACATATTTTGCAGCTAAAGAAAGGTGCAATTATTATGTTACTGCGAAATATGAACCCCAAAAAAGGCCTATGTAATGGGACAAGATTAATTGTTCAACAATTAAAGGACCATTTTATAGATGCTGAAATTTTAACTGGGACCCATAAAGGAGAGAGAGTTTTCATACCAAGAATAGATTTAGCACCAAGTGAAAGTAGTCTCCCTTTTATACTTCAAAGAAGACAATTTCCCATTATTATGGCATTTGCCATGACCATCAATAAATCACAAGGTCAAACTTTCAAATCTGTGGGTATTTTTCTGGAAGAAACAGTATTTGCACATGGTCAATTATACGTTGCGTTGTCACGGTGCAAAAATCCACAGGCTATTAAAGTTTATATTGAAAAGAATGAAAGTCAAGGTGATTTATTAGAAGATGGACGTATTTTTACTAAAAACATTGTCTACTATGAAGTACTATAACTTTTCAGTAAAGAAAGAAAACACAAGGAAAACAAATTCAAAAAAATTCAAAAATAATAAACAAGAAACAATTTCAGTCATAATTTTATTCACCTCACAAAACACTTGCCTTGCAACTATATATGTGATACTTATGTTAAAATGTTAATTAACTATGTTACTGTTTCTAATGTTACAAGTTGGGAAAACAATATTTTAACAGTCTTTACTTCAACATATTACAAAGTTCATGTTAACAGCTCAACCACGTTTTAAGACACAAAGTAAATATTGTCTGTTATGTTAAGATTACTCCCTTTATTAATGTTTATCGACAGTTCATGTGATGTGGTCAGGAAGAAATTTATTTCATTGGGTACATTTTAAAGAGAGTTTTCACTGTTTGCCTTCCTCTGCATTCAATGTATATTGAAGTTAACAATTATTCGGATAGAAATTGCATGTTAAAAAACCATTGCCTCAAGTTTAAAATATTGATTACTTTAAAGTTAAACTGTTTTTACATTCAAATGTTAATACTTTTAATACAAAATTATGTTAAAAATGTATTCACTATGTTACTGTTTATAATGTTCAAAGTTATACAAATGTTTTGTCAAGTTCCAAAGTTACACAAATAATAAAGTTAAAGTTTAAAAAAATATACTTTCAAGTTTCTTACTTACATATATTACAAAGTTCAGGTTAAAATTGTGTACGTTTCAACAAGGGTTTTTACTGTTTGCTTTCCTCCGAATTTTCATGTATATTGAAGTTAACAATTCTTCACATACAAATTGCATGTTAAAAAACCATTGCCTAAAGTTTACAATAATAATTAATTTCAAGTTCCACTATTATTACATTCAAATGTTAATACAAAATGCTTTACAAATTATTGTTCACCAAGAGAACATTTTACAAAACTAAACATCTTTTAATATCACAATACAACTGTCACATATATATATTAATAACTAAACAACTTTCCAAACATATACATCTCATTGCCGTCATTTTTTGACGGGCAAGTCGCTAGTTCTATTATATAGTCCTGTTTATTCAATATGACTATATTTCCTCCTTTATCAGAGTTACGGATGATCATCTCATTGTTTTCTTGTAGTTCTCTAAGGGCTTTTTTCTCAAGTTTAGTAAGGTTATGAGCAGTAATTTTGGTGTTGGATAATTTTTCCAAAAAGTTCAATATTGGGACGTATTGTCAATGGTGGTGTATATTTACTTTTTGGTTTGAAGAAAGAGAATGTTCTAATAGAGCCCCTAAGTTTTTTTGGAGAGAAGTAAAGTGAGGAGGGGGGTTTAGAATGAGGAGGGGGGTTAGAATGAGGAGGGGGGTTGAGGATGAGGAGGGGGGAGGGAAAGAGACACGGGGGGTTAGAGAGACACGGGGGATGTAGAGAGGGAGGTTGAGGATGAGGAGGAAGGTTGAGGAGGGGGTTGAGGATGAAGAGGGGGGTTGAGGTTAAGGAGGGGGGTTGAGGAAGGGGGGGTTGAGGAGGGAGGTTGAGGATGAGGAGGGAGGTTGAGGATGAGGAGGGAGGTTGAGGAGGGGGTTGAGGATGAGGAGGTGGGTTGAGGAGGGGGGTTGAGGAAGGGGTTCAGGATGGGGGGGTTGAGGATGAGGATGGGGGGGTTGAGGAGGGGGGTTGAGGATGAGGGGGTTGAGGAGGGAGGTTGAGAATGAGGAGGGGGGTTGAGGATGGTGATAAGGGAGGGGGGAAGAGACACAGGGGAGGGAAAGGGGTGAAAAGACACTGTAGCGGAACCCATCACTGTTTTACCCTGTTTTATGATTATTCTTGGTTAAAATATGATCCTACAATATGTATGCTGGTTGATGCTCTGCAGAATATTAGCCAGACTTTTGCAGACCTAGGCTAATAGATAATCCTATTACAGAGATTCAAGAGATAAGAAAGTTGTAAAGGATCCTTGCATTTTCCAAAGTGTTTTAATTCTCTGATAAGAACAAAGAGGTGTAATTGAATCAGTGTCTGATTGTATCAAAGTTGCCAGGGAGGTGTGACCCCCCTATTGTTCTCTTTGTGTGTATTGTGTGTAGCCAAATATGGGCATGTGTATTGCCTGTGGCCAAAGAGATGTATATATAGTTCTGCAATGACAAAATAAAGTCAGTATTCATTTGACTCCCAAATTGTGTGTCGTCCAATATGGGAGGTCGGCGGATGGTGAAACTGTAGTGCCTCGTGGGTATTTTATCGTATACCAGCGGAGATTTTGGACTGCGTGTTCCAGCTCCGTTACATTTGGTGGCAGTGGTGGGATTGTTCCCACGGTCAGAAGGACAGCTACAGGAGACACCATTCCGTGGAGTACAAATTGAGGGCAACGCTAGTATCCGTACAGCGCCCCTGGCTACAGCAGGATGGAACCGGCTAGTTTTCGGACAGCGTTCCATGATGAGGATGAGAAGGAGGCCGCAGACTACAGGGAAACAGACAGAAAGGAAATCTGGTATGATGCCCTGCAAGATGCCCAATGGCGGCGAGGTGAGAGTCTCCCCAGTGATGAGCAGCGGCTACAGAAGCGTGTGGCGATGCGGATGTATCTATTGGGAGAGCAGCCCCTGGATGAGTGGGTGACAAGACTAGAGACCCTGGTATGGCGAGAGATCTGGCTAGACAACGCATACCAGGCCCTCTGGTGGTATACCGTTCGACTTACCCCCTGGACGGCTGAACACGACTTACCGGAGGGGGATGATTATGATGGCCCGGGTTTATTATGGGATGCCTTGGAGGACGATATTGATCTTGGCAGCACGGAGGGGTCTAGGTTTTGGGACATCTACGACTACCGGATGGGCATGTATGTCTGGGATGACGAAGGCGAGGTGAGCAAAGACATGACCCACCTGGTAACGAGAGAGTGGGAGCTGGAGCAGGACTACCAACACCTGCTCAGCCTTGTGCAGCCCCAACCTACTCGACAAGCAGAACCAGACTTCATTGACTGGTCCTGGGATGACCTCCAGATGGCAGGTAGAGATGGGACCGAGGTCTCTCTACCGGCCCTACAGGGGGCAGAAGGTGTCGTCCTTCCCCCCCAGCGGCAGTGTGAACCCCAGGGGGCAGAAGGTGTCGTCCTTTCCCCCCAGCGGCAGTGTGAACCCCAGGGGGCAGAAGGTGTCGTCCTTCCCCCTCAGCGGCAGTGTGAACCCCAGGGGGCAGAAGGTGTCGTCCTTTCCCCCTAGCGGCAGTGTGAACCCCAGGGGGCAGAAGGTGTCGTCCTTCCCCCTCAGCGGCAGTGTGAACCCCAGGGGGCAGAAGGTGTCGTCCTTTCCCCCCAGCGGCAGTGTGAACCCCAGGGGGCAGAAGGTGTCGTCCTTCCCCCTCAGCAGCAGTGTGAACCCCAGGGGGCAGAAGGTGCCGTCCTTTTCCCCCAGCGGCAGTGTGAACCCCAGGGGGCAGAAGGTGTCGTCCTTCCCCCTCAGCGGCAGTGTGAACCCCAGGGGGCAGAAGGTGTCGTCCTTTCCCCCCAGCGGCAGTGTGAACCCCAGGGGGCAGAAGGTGTCGTCCTTTCCCCCCAGCGGCAGTGTGAACCCCAGGGGGCAGAAGGTGTCGTCCTTCCCCCCCAGCGGCAGTGTGAACCCCAGGGGGCAGAAGGTGTCGTCCTTTCCCCCCAGCGGCAGTGTGTACCCCAGGGAGCAGAAGGTGTCGACCTTCCTCCACAGCGGCAGTGTGAACCCCAGGGGGCAGAAGGTGTCGTCCTTCCCCCTCAGCGGCAGTGTGAACCCCAGGGGGCAGAAGGTGTCGTCCTTCCCCCCCAGCGGCAGTGTGTACCCCAGGGAGCAGAAGGTGTCGACCTTCCTCCACAGCGTCAGTGGGTACTCCAGGGGGCCAAAGGTGTCATCCTTCCCCCCCAGCGGCAGTGTGAAACACAGGGGGCAGAAGGTGTCATCCTTCCCCCCCAGCGACAGTTTACCCTAACCAGGGGAGACACCAATCTCCCAGACGGCGCAGATGGGACCGTGGTCTCTGCGCCCATAGCTTGTCCAGATCCCCAACTACCGTCACTGGGACAACCGGAGGAGGGGGTAAGTACAAACTCCCCTCCCCAGCTAACTTCTAATGTGGCCCCAGGGTTAACAGAGGAAATGTTAACCCCCACTGACCCCCACGTTTCCCTGGCTACTGAGCCGGAATATGTCCCAAGTACCCAAGCAGAAGAGCTGACAGCGGGGCAGAGTGCAGTCGGCCTCTGCCCTCCCTTTGTCCCTGGTACAGAGCAGGACGTCCTGCAGGTTATACCAGCAGAAGAGCTGGCATCAGGGCAGAGTGCCGCGGGCCTCTGCCCCTCAAGTCCCCTCAGCGTGTTGCACCATCACCCCAGCAAAATATCCAGGTGCCTGGTTAGACTTCCCCCCAAAGGGGAGATGTGTGACGAAGTGCCCTTCGCCACTTTGGCTTGGAGAGGACTGTTTGCCAGCCTCCTGCCCTGCGACTATGGCCCTGGTACATATTGCCCTTTGGAACCAGTGTTCGGCCATACCAGAGTGTAAGTCACTCATTCTGGCCCTTTACATACAGGGGGGTCATTCTGTACTTGCCCTGTGGGAGCGGTGATACCCCAGATAGCTATGCCATGGAGCCCATTCATATGATGAAAGACTATGGGAAAGACTTTAGCTACATGGCAATTGAACTGTGTGAAGAGGATCTGAGCGCTATTCGGTGGTTTTGTGCGCTCAGATCCCAGCTATCTGGGGATATGGGAAATGTGAGTAAATGTGAATTGCAGTAATGCTAATGGGTTGTCAAACTAGAGAATTGACCAACAAATACTTTTGTCCGGACATCCCCAGGCCGATCCGTTGGGATCAGACCGTGTATGCCGGCTTATGGTCAGGGGGGAGGTGTGTAGCGGAACCCATCACTGTTTTACCCTGTTTTATGATTATTCTTGGTTAAAATATGATCCTACAATATGTATGCTGGTTGATGCTCTGCAGAATATTAGCCAGACTTTTGCAGACCTAGGCTAATAGATAATCCTATTACAGAGATTCAAGAGATAAGAAAGTTGTAAAGGATCCTTGCATTTTCCAAAGTGTTTTAATTCTCTGATAAGAACAAAGAGGTGTAATTGAATCAGTGTCTGATTGTATCAAAGTTGCCAGGGAGGTGTGACCCCCCTATTGTTCTCTTTGTGTGTATTGTGTGTAGCCAAATATGGGCATGTGTATTGCCTGTGGCCAAAGAGATGTATATATAGTTCTGCAATGACAAAATAAAGTCAGTATTCATTTGACTCCCAAATTGTGTGTCGTCCAATATGGGAGGTCGGCGGATGGTGAAACTGTAGTGCCTCGTGGGTATTTTATCGTATACCAGCGGAGATTTTGGACTGCGTGTTCCAGCTCCGTTACAGACACAGGGGAGGGAAAGGGGTAAAGAGACACAGGGGGGGAGAGGGGGACACAAGAAAAGGGCACACAAGAGGGGGACACAGAGGGCACAAGAGGGACACAGGGGGCAGCACATTTCCCACCCTCGGCTTATACTCGAGTCACTCATTTTACCCAGTATTTTGTGGTAAAATAGGTGCCTCGGCTTATATTCGGGTATATATGGGTAGTTTTCTAGAACCTTTCTTTAGAACTGATATGTTTCTCGGATAGGTTGCAGTCAGAGAGGTTAAAGATTTGTAGAGAATCTATATATTTTGTGTTTCCTTCTGTGGTCTGTATGTGTTTTGGCTTTTTCTTACCCCTATTTTGGAACATTCTGTTTCTTAGATCTTTTAAATATATTACCACTCTGAAATTAATTTACATTTCTGAAATGTCTCGTGTTTCCAAATCATTAACTTTTTTTCTTAATTTTCTATATCTTTTTGGAGTTTATTTTCTAGTTCCAGAGAGCTTGTATCAGTATTATATTCTTTAATGCTCTCCACTTCTTTTCTTGGTTCAATTTCTTTGAACTGTTTTTGTTCCCATTCTAATATAAGTGTCCATGGAACATCTAAGTAATATGGAATCCCATTTACTTACAAAGTCCTCAGATATATTGTGACTTGCGGGGAATACATTGATTTGTAGACTTCTTGGTACCAAATTGTTAGACAGATAAGTCTCCAGACTAGCTATTTCCCACCAAACTCTATATTGTGTTTTATATAATTTATTGAGTTTGGTTCAATTTTCATACCCAGGTTATTTTCTTTGTTAAAGATTAATTTGGCTTCATTGAGACAACGTTCTTGGTTCCAATTTTGTGAAAGGAATCCTGTTGCTTCCATAGTAATATTTTAATTATGTTTTTATGGAATTTCTATCACGAGCTGACGCCTAAATATAGGACTTAGTCCAAACAATACTGAATGTGTTGTCCCTCTCCCATTCCTGGCTCTCTAACCATCTTCACATACAGTGATATCTTCTCCAGTCCCTCATGTCTCTCTCAGTCCCGGTATCCTGTGTCTCTCCTCAAGTGTCTCTCAGCCGTGTCTGGAGTCCTCTCCTTCCTCATGTGCTCCTTCTCTCCTGGCACTCTCGGGTCCGGGTCTCTCTCTCAGGCCTGGGGGTATTTCGCCTTCTTCACAGACAGTGATATGTTCTCCAGTATCCGGTGCTTCACCTCCCGGGGCAGTCCTTGGCGGTGGCGCACACAAAGCAGATAGATCCAAATCCATTTCTAATTTCAATATATTAAAAAACATAAAAAATACATAAAACATAAAAATACACTTTTGTTAATGAAAAATCTATTTTTTATTTAAACATATGAAAAAGAAAAAAAAAACTTTTATCAACGTTTTAATAAATTAAAAATCCATTTATAATATATAAAAATAATAATATTTTATAATTGTAAAAATATTATAAATCACTACGGAACTGCGCATCAAAAATGATGGAAATACATTTTGAAGGCTGGCAATGCTGTTTGCCACACAATGAGAGGCTCTCCCCCCTCTAACAGGCGCTCATCGTGAGCATCTCACACCGTCTACTTTAAGGGCCTCGCAATGAGTGCCTACGGCTTTGCCGCTCATTGCAGGCGTCATCCAACCCGTAACTTTTGGTCCCTGCCACCTCTATCCCTGGTTTCTCTGAATCATGCCGCGCAATGCGCACTCGCTACCCCGCTGCACAATGCATATGCTCGGCTCCCGCCGTGCAATGCGATACCTGCAGCGCTATGCGCATGCACGAGAAGTTATGAGCCTCACAATAAGCGCCTGCGGTGCTCATTGCGAGCCTCTCTTCCCCCTCTAAGTTGAGGGCCTCGGCAAGCCCACAAATTGTGGGCCTCATCGTGAGTTGTCAGTAACAAAGTGTTACCGACAAACTCGCAATTATGAAAACTATTTTATGTGATAATAAAGCAACCTGCAAAAATAAACACACAATGTTCTCCTCTTCCCTTTCCCGATTCCCTCCTTTCCAAGCCCCCCTAGGTCCCCCATTCTGATCTCCTATCCCCCCCAGGTCCCCCATTCGGGTAGGAGATCAGAACAGGTCTGATTTTCTACCTCCTTATTCTGATCCCCAACCCCTCACCCCCATTCTGATCTACTAGCCCCCCAGGTCCCCCATTCTGATCCCCACCCCCCATTCTAATCCCCACCCCCATTCTGATCAACTACCTCAGTGTAATGCAGACAGCGCTGCCATAACGTGCATGCGGGTGTGCACTATCCCTATATTCCGATGCACACACAGCACACAGTGGTAGCGCGATCAGCGCTACCATAAGAAAAGGAGCTTGTGCTCGTGCGTGCACAGTAGCTCAGGGCTACTAAGCACTGAATCGCACCAGGTTAACAGGAAAGGTCCACCCCCTTTTCCCTCTCACCCACTCTATTGCCAGTAATTATGGACCTATCTTGCAGTACCTAATTTTGAACAATAGAAGCCACGCGCGCGTTTGGGGTACAGGCGTGCGCGCATGTGCACGTATTTGCGAACATATAACAGGATAGGTCCATTACAAGCAGTCAGGAGGCTGGTTTCTCCCACAGAATTTGTCAATAAACCCTATTTACACTGTTGCTAAAGATTCTGGGTAGTGACATGCAAATGAGGCTCCAAACACACCACCTTGCCTCAGGCCCTCTAACATGGGGCTCCCCCAGGACTGTGCAGTGTGTCATGGTGTATAGGGGGGCGCTGCTCACAGTGACCTTTCCTTCCTTGTCATACAGTGGGGGTTTCCAATCTCCAGACCTTGTGGACTTTCTCACAGCCACTGAGCTGGTGCAAAACTCCAAGGGACTGACAAATAGCGCTGTTGCAAGTGTTCACTTAAGGTGGATTACTGGAGTTACCTTTATAACAATGATATAGAAGCAGAAAGAGTGTTATAGGAGATCATAATAGGGGACCTTACTAATAGTTTAATGGGATAGTGGGGGACCCAGGGGGCTTACTAAGAGTTTAATGGGATAGTGGGGGACCCGGGGGGCTTACTAATAGTTTAATGGGATAGTGGGGGACCTGGGGGCTTACTAATAGTATAATGGGATAGTGGGGGACCTGGGGGGCTTACTAATAGTATAATGGGATAGTGGGGGACCTGGGGGCTTACTAATAGTTTAATGGGATAGTGGGGGACCCGGGGGGCTTACTAAGAGTTTAATGTGATAGTGGGGGCTTACTAATAGTTTAATGGGATAGTTTGTCCTAAAGAGCTTACAATCTGATACTATAATTGGAGGCTGTGTGCACATGAACTTACAATGTAGTAGTGTAATGAGAGACCTACGTCCATGAAGCTTGACGTTTAGTGGCATAATAGGATTCTCTCCGTGAAGTTCAGTTTTATAACTCCAGCCCATGCGATGGCTAAATATGGACATGGGACTTGTTAAGGAATATGATATGATGCTGCTGTATAATGTAACATAGATCTCAATAAGTAATGTTGGGGGTCAATGTAAAGAGGGTACCTAAGCATGCTTGGTATGTACAGACAGCATTTTCAGGGAGTGTGATAGAAGGTAATACTGGGGGCTCTGAGATAAATGGAATTCAGTTAGGGGGGTTACTGGTTTTTGAGGGACAGAAATCAGCCAGGAGGAATGGGGTGGGCATCTAGATATTGTGTCTATTAGTCAGTGTTTACCATACTGACCCTTGTGGTGCCGCCTTCCTGACAACTCCTAGCACTCAAAAGGCCCTGTCCGTTATACTAAAACAAATGTAATGGTTGAATTCTCCTACACGACAAAAGGTGTCTTTGAGCTGTTCAGCCAAGAAGGCACCGGCCCCACAAGGGGCATTGAGAAGGGCTGACAGCAGATGATTGACAGATGGGTCACTTAGCTAAAGGGAGATTGGATAAGAGAGCTGTGGGTAAAGGGAGTGACTTGGAGTGACATAACTGTATAAATATGATGTGAGAAAGAAAAAAGGGCCAGTTGCTGTTTTAGAGATGCAGTAAGAGGTCCATGTTAAGCCTACTTCTGTATTTCTTTAAGAAGGACTGATATGACTGCTGGTCGCCACGAGACCCATTCCTTCAATGAAAGATTGCCAGCATATTAAGGGCAATTCTTGTATCTAAAAGGCAAGAAAAGTTGGGACCCAGCTGGAATATTCACACTCTCCCCCAATAAGTTTACAATGTAGTAAAATAAATGACGATTGCAAGCTCTTGGGGTGATGAGATAGCAGAAGATGTGTTTGTGCCGGTAAGATACCTGAGGGTGGCTGTGAAGCAATGGATACCTGTGGGGGACCTTAGAGGCTAGGCGCATCAAGAAGAGCTTGGGTTAGGGGTCTGTGGGATATGGTATATGGGAAGGGGGGGTCAGGTGTTGATGATAAATCATCGTCAGGGCAGGAGATGTAGCTGTGCTCCAGAGAGCAGCATGTACTTTATTGGTTGCGCAGGGCAGTGATATAGAAGCAGAGATGAGTCTATCCCTCGTCACCTTCGCATGTCTTCGGCAGCCCTGACAGCTACAGGAGCCATCCGGAAAAGAGGGGGCCGTCATATTTAATGTAAGGCAAAGATCTATTCTCCCCTCCGACGTGGCGCAACTCGACGGCGCTGAGTCAAGAGCGAGGCCATCGCTATGTTCGGCGCGGGCACTCTGCCCCCCAGGGCCTCGGGCGCGCCTCTCATAGCTCAAGGCCTCTTCTGTCGGCACGCCTTATATGAAAATCGGCAGCGCCATATGTCGGTTGGCAGCAGGATTGAACTTGTCAGATTTTGAGAAGGTGAAGAGGGAAAGGACCACAGAAAGAGTGTTATAGGAGATCATAATGGGGGACCCCCGCACCCCCTTTATAATCTCCTACAGCCCACCCCCAAAACTCGTCCCCCCCACAACCCCCTTTATGACCTCCTACACCTCACCCCCCATGGCCCCCCAAACCCCGCCCCCCCACATCCCCCTTTATGATCTCCTACACCCCACCCCCCATGGCCCCCCAAAACCCGTCCCCCCACAAACCCTTTATGATCTCCTACACCCCACCCCCATGGCCCCCCCAAAACCCACCCCCCCACAAACCCTTTATGATCTCCTACACCCCACCCCCATAACCCTTCCCCCTCACAACCCCCTTTATGATCTCCTACACCCCACCCCCGTGGCCCCCCAAAACCCGTCCCCCCCACAACCCCCTTTATGATCTCCTACACCCCACCCCCCATGGCCCCCCAAAAACCCGTCCCCCCCACAACCCCCTTTATGATCTCCTACACCCCACCCCCCATGGCCCCCCAAAACCCGTCCCCCCACAAACCCTTTATGATCTCCTACACCCCACCCCCCATGGCCCCCCACAACCCGTCCCCCCCACAACCCCCTTTATAATCTCCTACACCCCATGTCCACCCAACCCCGTACCCCATGATAATCTCCTATAACACTCTTTCTGCTTCTATATCATTGTTATAAAGGTAACTCCAGTAATCCACCTTAAGTGAACACAGACTAAAGTCCACAAGGTCCCAACCTCCTTTCTACCCACCATAATATTATTAAATGAATGTTGTCACATTGTGGGTATTGACACTTCCGGTTTCCTCACGTTACATCAGTCTCTCTGACGTGGTCACACACTACATCTCCCAGCATGCTTGGCACTTCCGGTTTCCTCAAGTTACATCAGCCTCTCTCTGACGTGTTCTCACACTACATCTCCCAGCATGCTCCGGGCAACCAGAGCGCCTGGGCGTGGCCTATTTGTTTACGTGCTCGTGTGGGCGTGTCTCGTTTGTTCACGCGTTACTGCTGCTGGGGCGTGGTTGCCGCTACAGATGTAATGTCTATTCAAACCATGAGTTAGGGACGGAGCGTAACATGTATCCTCTCTGTGATTTGTTGGGAAACAGCTGGTGGGAGTGACATCAGGATAAATGGGCGGAGTTTGTGAACTCCAACTAGAGCGCCCGTTCGCTGGCGTGTTTGTTGGTGGGCGTGACTCACTCTTAGTTGACAACGGATTGGTCAGTGTGTTTGTTAGTAGGCGTGGTCCCTCCTGTAGTTGGGCGGTGTATTGTTAGTAGGCGGTGTCACACGTTCCTTCATGTGGATTGGCCGGTGAGTCTTTCAGTAGGCGGGATCTTTGCAGCGGATTGGTCGGTGTGCGCGCACGCTGGGCGTGGTCCGGGCCTTCGGCATCTCCGCTCCAAGTCTCCTCTCAGTACAGTGCCGGCTCGCAGGTCGCTCAGTGCGGATACTTCCCAGGGGCAGTGACCGCTCCGGAGCCCGATGCCCGCGCTGGGCGCTCCGTGCCAGGCAGGGGGAGCAGGCCGAAAGGCCGGGATGGAGCCGCGGGTGTTTGAGTTATTCGGGCCGGGAGGCAGCGGCGGGAGCCGGGGGAAGAACGGAGCCAAGAGCAAGAAGAGCGGGAGAGGAAGAGGCCGGAGCGGGAAGAACGGGAGTAATAATGCACCGCCATACCTACCGCCTGAGGTGAGGGAGAGAGACTGGGACTAAAGGAAAGGGGAGACTGGGACTAAAGGGGGGGAGAGAGGGACTGGAGGGGGAGAGAGAGGGACTGAAGGGAGAGAGAGAGGGACTGGAGGGGGAGAGAGAGAGGGACTAGAGGGAGAGAGAGAGGGACTGGAGGGGGAGAGAGAGAGGGACTAGAGGGGGGAGAGAGAGAGGGACTAGAGGGGGAGAGAGAGAGGGACTAGAGGGAGAGAGAGAGGGACTAGAGGGGAGAGAGAGAGGGACTAGAGGGGAGAGAGAGAGGGACTAGAGGGGAGAGAGAGAGAGGGACTAGAGGGGGAGAGAGAGAGGGACTAGAGGGGGAGAGGGACTAGAGGGGGAGAGGGACTGGAGGGGGAGAGAGAGAGGGACTAGAGGGGGAGAGAGAGAGGGACTAGAGGGGGAGAGAGAGAGGGACTAGAGGGGGAGAGAGAGAGGGACTAGAGGGGGAGAGAGAGGGACTGGAGGGGGAGAGAGAGAGGGACTGGAGGGGGAGAGAGAGAGGGACTGGAGGGGGAGAGAGAGAGGGACTAGAGGGGGAGAGAGAGAGGGACTAGAGGGGGAGAGAGAGAGGGACTAGAGGGGGAGAGAGAGGGACTAGAGGGGGAGAGAGAGGGACTGGAGGGGGGGAGAGAGAGGGACTGGAGGGGGAGAGAGAGAGGGACTGGAGGGGGAGAGAGAGAGGGACTGGAGGGGGAGAGAGAGAGGGACTGGAGGGGGAGAGAGAGAGGGACTGGAGGGGGAGAGAGAGAGGGACTAGAGGGGGGGAGAGAGACTGGGACTAGAGGGGGAGAGAGACTGGGACTAAAGGAAAGGGGAGACTGGGACTAAAGGGGGGGAGAGAGGGACTGGAGGGGGAGAGAGAGGGACTGAAGGGAGAGAGAGAGAGAGAGGGACTGGAGGGGGAGAGAGAGAGGGACTGGAGGGGGAGAGAGAGAGGGACTAGAGGGGAGAGAGAGAGGGACTAGAGGGGAGAGAGAGAGGGACTAGAGGGGGGAGAGAGAGGGACTAGAGGGGGAGAGGGACTGGAGGGGGAGAGAGAGAGGGACTAGAGGGGGAGAGAGAGAGGGACTAGAGGGGGAGAGAGAGAGGGACTAGAGGGGGAGAGAGAGAGGGACTAGAGGGGGAGAGAGAGAGGGACTAGAGGGGGAGAGAGAGAGGGACTAGAGGGGGAGAGAGAGAGGGACTAGAGGGGGAGAGAGAGAGGGACTAGAGGGGGAGAGAGAGAGGGACTAGAGGGGGAGAGAGAGAGGGACTAGAGGGGGAGAGAGAGGGACTAGAGGGGGAGAGAGAGAGGGACTAGAGGGGGAGAGAGAGAGGGACTAGAGGGGGAGAGAGAGAGGGACTAGAGGGGGAGAGAGAGAGGGACTAGAGGGGGAGAGAGAGAGGGACTAGAGGGGGAGAGAGAGAGGGACTAGAGGGGGAGAGAGAGAGGGACTAGAGGGGGAGAGAGAGAGGGACTAGAGGGGGAGAGAGAGGGACTAGAGGGGGAGAGAGAGGGACTAGAGGGGGAGAGAGAGGGGGACTGGAGGGGAGAGAGAGAGGGACTGGAGGTGGTGGGAGAGAGAGAGGGGGACTGGAGGTGGTGGGAGAGAGAGGGGGACTGGAGGGGGGAGAGAGAGGGGGACTGGAGGTGGTGGGAGAGAGAGAGGGGGACTGGAGGTGGTGGGAGAGAGAGAGGGGGACTGGAGGTGGTGGGAGAGAGAGAGGGGGACTGGAGGTGGTGGGAGAGAGAGAGGGACTGGAGGGGGGGAGAGAGAGAGGGACTGGAGGGGGGAGAGAGAGGGGGACTAGAGGGGGGAGAGAGAGGGGGACTAGAGGGGGGAGAGAGAGGGGGAGAGAGAGGGGGACTAGAGGGGGGAGAGAGAGGGGGACTAGAGGGGGGGGAGAGAGGGGGACTAGAGGAGGGGGGAGAGAGGGGGACTAGAGGAGGGGGGGAGAGAGGGGGACTAGAGGAGGGGGGGAGAGAGGGACTAGAGGAGGGGGGAGAGAGGGACTAGAGGAGGGGGGAGAGAGGGACTAGAGGGGGAGAGAGAGAGGCATATATATATAGGGGTGTGGGCACTCCTGACTCGGCACTTATGGGGATAACCGCACACACATTATATGTTTCCTGTGCAGTCACGGCGAGGGTTAATAAGGGGACGCGCTTGTCTGGACTTGTTAGACACGTATGTGTATATTTACACACGTATCGGGTTGCACATGCAGCTTGTGTAATGCTGGCCACAGATGTGCCCGATATAGATCCGGTACAGGCTGTACAAGCGCCGCACACACATGTAAACATTGAGGTTATTTGGGGTGCAGGGGGGTTCATTTGTGTTATCCACTTTTCTAAAGTGAATAAATCCTGGGAAATTCCATGTTCTGCTTTTTGTTATGCGCATAAATATTAATTAGAGGCTTGTGTGTTAATTATGATTTCAGCCCGTTTGTCTCTCCCCAGTGTTATCTGGCAGTTAGACCCCTCTCCCACCCTTACTAAGTAATGTAAGGGGCACACTGAGCCTACTGCACCTGTCTAATCCATTCTAATTACTGCTCCAGGCTTGTGGACAGTGTCACAGACACTTGGAATGCTGAATGGACAAAAAGTTCAAGAGCCAGTCCAACACAGCTGAGTTATTGGCTGTGACAGTAATGTGTTGGGCATCACTAGTCACGTGTTCATAATGTCCATGGCTTTATCCTGCCCGTCACAAATCACGGCGATACAATGTGAAGCCTGGCGATGCTGTTTGCCACACAATGCAAGGCTATGGCACCTTCGGCGCTCATTGCGAGCCTTTCCTCCCGCCTACCGTCCGGGCCACGTGTGTGTCTTTCCAGCATCTCCGCCGGTCCCTTCCCTGTGTGTTTCTCCTCTGTGTGTCTGATGGATGTTTGCGTGGTGCGCGCTGACCCCGCGTGCCTGGCGTTGTTGCAGCGTTACTGGCTTCAGGCTCGTTTTGATCCAGCGTGAGAATTTTTATGTTTTTTTTGTCCACCATTTTTTTTTTCTTGCTTAGCCGATCATTGCAGCCTAAGTCCTGTGGGCCTCGCGATGAGCCCATTTATCTGCATAAAGGGAATGTGGTGTTTACAACTGCCATTGCATTCAGTAGCTCTAATGCAAAGCTCATTAGTTTACAAGGTCACCCCCTGCTGAAAATGTAAATGAGCAATTAATGCGCATAAGTAGTAAACAAGAATTGTATCTAATACTGTGAAGGCTGTCTAGACTCCTGGTATCATGCTGAGTGTCACTGCGGCGCCCCCTAAAGACGCTCTGTACTGCTGCTTGTAGCATCAATGTGATATTAACACACGGCACTAATGGAGGCTCTAAATATAGAGGAACCAGTGTAATAAAGCAAGTGCAACCCATTCATAATGGTTCAAAGTTGCCACACAAGCCGGTTCCAGCTGTTTTCTCCACCCCTGTAAGGTGCCATGCTGCTGTAGTAGATTGTAGAGATAAAATGCAAAAGACAAAGTGGAAGCATTGGGTAATTTTATGTGCGCCAGAATTCTTGCTGTTCGCGCTGTTTATTATTGTGGATGGGGGGTTCTCTCTGTTCGCGCTGTTTGTTATTGTGGGTTGGGTGGGTTCTCTCTGTTCGCGATGTAAGTTATTGTGGGTGGGTTCTCTCTGTTCGCGATGTGTGTTATTGTGGGTGGGGGTTCTCTCTGTTCGCGATGTGTGTTATTGTGGGTGGGTTCTCTCTGTTCGCGATGTGTGTTATTGTGGGTGGGGGTTCTCTCTGTGCGCGATGTGTGTTATTGTGGGTGGGTTTTCTCTGTTCGCGATGTGGGTTCTCTCTGTTCGCGATGTGTGTTATTGTGGGTGGGGGTTCTCTCTGTGCGCGATGTGTGTTATTGTGGGTGGGTTTTCTCTGTTCGCGATGTGGGTTCTCTCTGTTCGCGATGTGTGTTATTGTGGGTGGGGGTTCTCTGTTCGCGATGTGTGTTCTTGTGGGTGGGGGTTCTCTCTGTTCACGATGTGTGTTATTGTGGGTGGGTTCTCTCTGTTCGCGATGTGGGTTCTCTCTGTTCGCGATGTGGGTTCTCTCTGTTCGCGATGTGGGTTCTCTCTGTTCGCGATGTGGGTTCTCTCTGTTCGCGATGTGGGTTCTCTCTGTTCGCGATGTGGGTTCTCTCTGTTCGCGATGTGTGTTATTGTGGGTGGGGGGTTCTCTCTGTTCGCGATGTGTATTATTGTGGGTGGGTTCTCTCTGTTCGCGATGTGGGTTCTCTCTGTTCGCGATGTGTGTTATTGTGGGTGGATGGGGTTCTCTCTGTTCGCGATAAGTATTATTGTGGGTGGGGGTTCTTGCTGTTCGCGATGTGTGTTATTGTGGGTGGGGTTCTCTCTGTTCGCAATGTGTATTATTGTGGGTGGATGGGGTTCTCTCTGTTTGCGATGTGTATTATTGTGGGTGGATGGGGTTCTCTCTGTTCGCGATAAGTATTATTGTGGGTGGGGGTTCTTGCTGTTCGCGATGTGTGTTATTGTGGGTGGGGTTCTCTCTGTTCGCGATGTGTATTATTGTGGGTGGATGGGGTTCTCTCTGTTCGCGATAAGTATTATTGTGGGTGGATGGGGTTCTCTCTGTTCGCGATGTGTGTTATTGTGGGTGGATGGGGTTCTCTCTGTTCGCGATAAGTATTATTGTGGGTGGGGGTTCTTGCTGTTCGCGATGTGTGTTATTGTGGGTGGGGTTCTCTCTGTTCGCAATGTGTATTATTGTGGGTGGATGGGGTTCTCTCTGTTTGCGATGTGTATTATTGTGGGTGGATGGGGTTCTCTCTGTTCGCGATAAGTATTATTGTGGGTGGGGGTTCTTGCTGTTCGCGATGTGTGTTATTGTGGGTGGGGTTCTCTCTGTTCGCGATGTGTATTATTGTGGGTGGATGGGGTTCTCTCTGTTCGCGATGTGTGTTCTTGTGGGTGGGGGTTCTTGCTGTTCGCGATGTGTGTTATTGTGGGTGGGGTTCTCTCTGTTCGCAATGTGTATTATTGTGGGTGGATGGGGTTCTCTCTGTTTGCGATGTGTATTATTGTGGGTGGATGGGGTTCTCTCTGTTCGCGATGTGTGTTATTGTGGGTGGGGGTTCTCGCTGTTCGCGATGTGGGGTTCTCTCTGTTCGCGATAAGTATTATTGTGGGTGGGGGTTCTCGCTGTTCGCGATGTGTTTTATTGTGGGTGGGGGTTTCGCGCTGTGTGTTATTGTGGGTTGTTCTCTCTGCATGCGCTGTGTGTTATTGTGGGTGGGGGGTTCTCTCTGCTTGCGCTGTGTGTTATTGTGGGTGGGGGGCTTGCGCTTGTGTGTCCCTATCATTAACCCCCCCCTGTACTTTTTATTCCAGGCCGAGGAAGGGAACATAGAGTACAAGGTGAGTGAGTCCTGGTGATTGTC
Source organism: Discoglossus pictus (assembly GCA_027410445.1). Classification (NCBI taxonomy): domain Eukaryota; kingdom Metazoa; phylum Chordata; class Amphibia; order Anura; family Alytidae; genus Discoglossus; species Discoglossus pictus. Next base: position 3,729,730 of record CM050165.1, on the reverse strand, counting down.
ACTAATTTGCTTCCTTCTTCTGTGGGCCGTCTATCGGTGTCTTTATGGACGTGCTCTGTAGCTCTCTCTACCTAGCCCTCCCTTGCTCTCGCTATTTAGCCCTCCCTTGCTCTCGCTATCTAGCCCTCCCTTGCTCTCGCTATCTAGCCCTCCCTTGCTCTCGCTATCTAGCCCTCCCTTGCTCTCGCTATCTAGCCCTCCCTTGCTCTCGCTATCTAGCCCTCCCTTGCTCTCGCTATCTAGCCCTCCCTTGCTCTCGCTATCTAGCCCTCCCTTGCTCTCGCTATCTAGCCCTCCCTTGCTCTCGCTATCTAGCCCTCCCTTGCTCTCGCTATCTAGCCCTCCCTTGCTCTCGCTATCTAGCCCTCCCTTGCTCTCGCTATCTAGCCCTCCCTTGCTCTCGCTATCTAGCCCTCCCTTGCTCTCGCTATCTAGCCCTCCCTTGCCCGCTCGCTCTCTAGCCCTCCCTTGCCCGCTCGCTCTCTAGCCCTTCCTTGCCCGCTCGCTCTCTAGCCCTCCCTTGCTCGCTCTCTAGCCCTCCCTTGCTCGCTCTCTAGCCCTCCCTTGCTCGCTCTCTAGCCCTCCCTTGCTCGCTCTCTAGCCCTCCCTTGCTCGCTCTCTAGCCCTCCCTTGCTCGCTCTCTAGCCCTCCCTTGCTCGCTCTCTAGCCCTCCCTTGCTCGCTCTCTAGCCCTCCCTTGCTCGCTCTCTAGCCCTCCCTTGCTCGCTCTCTAGCCCTCCCTTGCTCGCTCGCTCTCTAGCCCTCCCTTGCTCGCTCGCTCTCTAGCCCTCCCTTGCTCGCTCTCTAGCCCTCCCTTGCTCGCTCGCTCTCTAGCCCTCCCTTGCTCGCTCGCTCTCTAGCCCTCCCTTGCTCGCTCTCTAGCCCTCCCTTGCTCGCTCTCTAGCCCTCCCTTGCCCGCTCGCTCTCTAGCCCTCCCTTGCCCGCTCGCTCTCTAGCCCTCCCTTGCCCGCTCGCTCTCTAGCCCTCCCTTGCCCGCTCGCTCTCTAGCCCTCCCTTGCCCGCTCGCTCTCTAGCCCTCCCTTGCCCGCTCGCTCTCTAGCCCTCCCTTGCCCGCTCGCTCTCTAGCCCTCCCTTGCCTGCTCGCTCTCTAGCCCTCCCTTGCCTGCTCGCTCTCTAGCCCTCCCTTGCCTGCTCGCTCTCTAGCCCTCCCTTGCTGTAATGGATCTCTCTCTAGCCATTCCTTCCTTGCCATCTGACACCGTCTCTCTCTCCGTGCAGCTGAAGCTGGTGAACCCGTCTCAGTATCGTTTTGAGCACCTAGTGACCCAGATGAAGTGGAGGCTGCAGGAGGGCCGTGGGGAGGCCGTGTACCAGATTGGGGTGGAGGATAACGGACTCCTGGTGGGTCTGTCAGAGGAAGAGATGAGGGCATCCATGCACACCCTGCACCGAATGGCAGAAAAGTACCTCCCTCTTTATATTTATTTCAGTGTTTGTCTATTTGACGCTCGTGGAATTACCTTTTTATCTGTTTTTATATGTATATAGGGTGTGCGTGCCTTGGCCTGGCCGTGTGCTCCCTACATAGGGGCGTGCATGCGTGCCTTGGCCTGGCCGTGTGCTCCCTACATAGGGGCGTGCATGCGTGCCTTGGCCTGGCCGTGTGCTCCCTACATAGGGGTGTGCGTGGCTTGGCCTGGCAGCGTGCTCCCTACATAGGGGCGTGCGTGGCTTGGCCTGGCCTGGCCGCGTGCTCCCTACATAGGGGCGTGCGTGCCTTGGCCTGGCCGTGTGCTCCCTACATAGGGGCGTGCATGCGTGCCTTGGCCTGGCGGTGTGCTCCCTACATAGGGGTGTGCGTGGCTTGGCCTGGCCGTGTGCTCCCTACATAGGGGTGTGCGTGGCTTGGCCTGGCCGCGTGCTCCCTACATAGGGGTGTGCGTGGCTTGGCCTGGCCGCGTGCTCCCTACATAGGGGTGTGCGTGGCTTGGCCTGGCCGCGTGCTCCCTACATAGGGGCGTGCGTGGATTGGCCTGGCCGCGTGCTCCCTACATAGGGGCGTGCGTGGCTTGGCCTGGCAGCGTGCTCCCTACATAGGGGCGTGCGTGGCTTGGCCTGGCCGCGTGCTCCCTACATAGGGGCGTGCGTGGCTTGGCCTGGCCGCGTGCTCCCTACATAGGGGCGTACGTGGCTTGGCCTGGCCGCGTGCTCCCTACATAGGGGCGTGCGTGGCTTGGCCTGGCCGCGTGCTCCCTACATAGGGGCGTGCGTGGCTTGGCCTGGCCGCGTGCTCCCTACATAGGGGCGTGCTTGGCTTGGCCTGGCCGCGTGCTCCCTACATAGGGGCGTACGTGGCTTGGCCTGGCCGCGTGCTCCCTACATAGGGGCGTGCGTGGCTTGGCCTGGCCGCGTGCTCCCTACATAGGGGCGTGCGTGGCCTGGCCGCGTGCTCCCTACATAGGGGCGTGCGTGGCTTGGCCTGGCCGCGTGCTCCCTACATAGGGGCGTGCGTGGCTTGGCCTGGCCGCGTGCTCCCTACATAGGGGCGTGCGTGCCTTGGCCTGGCCGCGTGCTCCCTACATAGGGGCGTGCGTGCCTTGGCCTGGCCGCGTGCTCCCTACATAGGGGCGTGCGTGTCTTGGCCTGGCCGCGTGCTCCCTACATAGGGGCTTGCGTGCCTTGGCCTGGCCGCGTGCTCCCTACATAGGGGCGTGCGTGCCTTGGCCTGGCCGCGTGCTCCCTTCATAGGCTGTGGCAAATCTGGACTACTACAAAGCAAAAAATTTTAAATTATCAACAAAGGTCCGCATGGTTAGGACTCTGGTACACCCGGTATTAGCATTTACATATGAGCCTGCTTATCCATGATGACCCTTATGTTCAGACTCTGCTTCCCTCCCTGCAGAGTTGGGGCAGATCTCACCGTGCTCCGCGAGCGAGAAGTAGATTATGACAGTGACACCCCAAGAAAGATCACAGAGGTCCTCATCCGCAAGGTCCCTGACAACCAGCAGGTAGGGTCCACAAGAAGCCAACATACAGAGAGATGAGCTAGAAGGCAAGTGGATCTAGCTAGACTGAGCACTTTGCTGTGGGTTCTGTATATGGTGTAGATCTGTACACACATACACAAACACACACACACATACAGTGGTACACAGACATCCATAGAAATATCTACAACTATAACAGACCTTTCTATAATAAATATTTTACAGTTCCTGGATCTGCGGGTGGCAGTGCTGGGTAATGTGGACTCTGGAAAGTCCACACTTTTGGGTGTGCTGACGCAGGGTGAGCTTGACAATGGGCGAGGCCGGGCCAGACTGAACCTCTTCCGTCATCTCCATGAGATCCAGTCCGGGCGGACGTCAAGTATCAGTTTTGAGATCCTGGGTTTCAATAGCAAGGGAGAGGTATGTAACTGGTGCGAGGCTCTGTGTGACTGGTGAGGCGAGGGTGTGTAATTGGTGCGAGGACAGGAGCCGCTGTCTATGCAACTGGCGCTTTGAGGCGAGGCCAGGAGCGACTCTCTCTGTAACTGGTACTTTGGGGTCTCTCCTCCAGGTGGTGAATTATAGCGAGTCTCGCACAGCTGAGCAGATCTGTGAGAGTGCGTCCAAGATGATCACGTTCATAGACTTGGCCGGGCACCACAAGTACCTGAAGACCACCATCTTCGGCCTGACCAGCTACTGCCCAGACTTTGCTATGCTGGTGGTGAGCGCCAACACTGGGATTGGTGAGTGTGCCATGCACTGTGCCAGAGTTAACCATTATTGATTAATGCTGTATCTGTACATTTTATATAGGGTTCTTTAAATAACAAAACTCAGAAGGATGTGTTCTTGTAAACTAATGAGCTTTCCATTAGTCCTGCTGAAAGTACTGGCAGTTTTAGATGCTACATTTCCATTGTCTATTTAGAAGATTACGATTACTGTGCATTCCATGTTTCCTCCTAACCTGCCAATTCTAACGTCTCCCTGCAGCGGGCACTACACGTGAGCACCTGGGTCTGGCCATGGCACTGAAGGTACCGTTCTTCTTGGTGGTTAGTAAAATAGACCTGTGCTCACCGCCCACTGTGGAGCGTACACTCAGACAGCTGGAGCGTACACTCAAGCAGCCTGGATGCAACAAGGTGCCTCTCATGGTGCGCTCGGAGGATGACGCCGTCACTGCAGCCCAACAATTTGCACAATCGCCCAAGTAAGGAGCTACCTGCAATCACTCTCCTCATCTCTCATGTTCTCCTCCTGTTGTTTGTCGCAGGATGCCCTCTATTTACCGTCTCTCCCAAACCTTCTCCCCACAGTATTACACCAATATTCGCCCTGTCCAGTGTTTCTGGGGAGTCTCTGGATCTCCTGAAAGTTTTCCTGAACATCTTGCCGCCACTGACCAACAGCCGCGAGCAGGAGGAGCTCATGCAACAGCTCCCGGAGTTCCAGGTCAGTGAGAAGGGTGCTGTGGGGTGGGGGATTGACCTGGATGTGTTTGACGCTTCATGTGGAGGGGGACTGCTAAATATCTGAGAGGTACATGCAGTGTAGAAGCTTCTCTTGCAGCCTCCGGTCAGGGTCCTACAGTGGCACTGACACGTTGGGTACAGTAATTTCCGAGGTGGCCTAGGTGAGTTTATAGATCTTATTACAGCTTATAATTATCCTGGAAAAATTTTAAGGAAAATTATATTAAAAAAAAAAAAAAAGTGAAGTTCTTGGTGAATTTAGATCTTCACGCGTGAGAAGATACTATGGCTCCATCAGTTCATTAGTGGGCACTTGGTGGGCCAGTTCAGTGCATTGATATATATTATAGGGCTTGTAAGACTCTCATAATTGTAATGGTTATTTCTCAGGAATCCTATTGTCCACTCCTCTGAATTATTGTCCATTCTACTTCTTATTGTGTCTCCTAATATTTGGGTAAATGTACAGCCAACTTGCGGTTTCTGTGGAACTTTTTTCTGGTATGTGATCTGTCTAATGGATCTCTCTGCAGGTTGATGAAATATATACAGTACCTGAAGTGGGAACTGTGGTGGGAGGGACACTGTACAGGTGAGTGTTATAGGTAGAGGGCTTACTGAAGGTTACTGAATGTTGTGTGAGATGAGAGGAGATCCTTCTAGTCTAGTGTAATAACAAGCGATGAGATGGTCAGAGATCCCGTGTACAGTGTGGGATCGCGTGTACGGGATGCGGTGAATGAGGATCCGTGGCGAGTCACAGGGTGTGGGAGCTTTTAAAGGTTTGCTAGTTTTACATGAACGTTTTAATATATGAGTATTAGTATGTGTTGGTATGAAGGGTGGTCATTTGGGAAGGGGTTCCTCAAGTGAGGGAGGGCTGATCACATTCTTATTGATCTCTCTGTTGAATTGTTTCAGTGGGGTGTGTAAGGAGGGGGAACGCCTGGTGGTTGGTCCTACAGATGGTGGGGTGTTCCTGCCCCTGAAGGTTTGCAGTATTCAGAGGAATCGCTCTGCGTGCCGGGTGCTTCGGGCTGGACAGGCTGCAACCCTTGCACTAGGGGCCTTCGACCGGTCACTGCTTCGAAAGGTGCGGGGTCACAGGGGGTCGCAGGGCAGGTTTGTGGTCAGTATGCCGGGTGTTCGTGCTGAGTACTCTCTATCTCCCTTGCAGGGCATGGTTCTGGTCAGTCCAGAGTTGCTCCCCACCGTGTGCTGGGTGTTTGAGGCAGAGATCGTGCTGCTCTTTCATGCCACTTCCTGTCGGCGTGGGCTGCAGGTTACTGTGCACGTGGGCAATGTGCGTCAGACGGCCGTGCTTGAGCACATACATGGCAAGGTGACTATATCTCATTCTCTTGCTCTACTTTCTCCTGTTTTCTCTTCTTGCCTGCTCATCTCTCTCATCAACCGCTTTCTCCATATCAGGTGGTGGAACAGTACAAAGTCTCTTCCATCTTGTCCTCCTTTTCTCTCTCCTTCTCTACTTTAACTGAACTTTCTCCTCTCTCTCCTTTTTCCACTACTCTCTTGCTCTTCTTTCTCTTCATGTACCTCCTCCTCCACTCGTGCTCTTCTTTCTCTTCATGTACCTCCTCCTCTACTCTTGCTCTTCTGTCTCTTTCTACTCTTCTTGTTTCTCCTCCAATCCATTACTCTCTACTCCTTCCCTGGTCTGTGATGGTCACTGTGTTCCTCATTCTCTGCATCCCCCTCAGGACGAACTGCGGACAGGCGAGAAGGCCGTTGTTCGCTTCCGCTTCATCAAACACCCGGAGTATCTGAAGCCTGGGACCAAGCTTCTGTTCAGAGAGGGCGTTACCAAGGGCATAGGGCACGTTTGTAGCATGCAGGTCATTGCCACAGAGACCGGAGACCTCTGACGCCAGTGCAGGAGCTGGGGGGGCGATCTCCCCCCAAATATACCAAAACACCAGCCACGGAGGACAGCCGCTGACCTCAGTGCCATGCTGCCCTCTGGAGACACAGACTGTCACTGCACAGTTGCCGGTCAGAGGGCAATGCCATCCCTCCGACCTCTCCCCTTATCTGCTTCCTGCCCATAATCATGGTTTATAAGCCACTGTGTCCCAGTTTTATCACTTGCTTGACAGGCGTCTTTTATATGAGCAGAAATCAGTTTTACAGATATTTTTAAGATTACGTTTTATACCCTTCAAAAAGTTTAAATACAATCCCCCCGCTAAGAGCCCCTGGGACATAAACATTTCAGGGTGCAAAGGGGTTAATACCTTGTTTGATGTAAGGTGGCGGCCATGTTTTACTGTCTTGCGCCAGCAGAGCAGTGAGCCGTTGTCCTTGTTATGAGATATTCCGGAGGAGTCTTCTGCATTATCAGAGCTGCAAATAAGGGGGGCTTGGGCAACCGCACCCCTTTTAGGTGCCCCCTTTAAAATGTTAACTATGTGCAACTATTAACCCCTTGGCTTCCACTGGTTTTCATATTCATAAATCATTGCCCTACATCTCTATAAAAATGCACAGTCTGATAACAGAAGGACAGACTTATTGCAGAGGACATCTTCCAAGTGCAAAATACTGAGGAGCTCCCCACTACCGTCCTTTTCTCCAAAGACCCCTTTCATACTGCACATGGGGTTAATAAAACGAGGTAAAATGAGCAGGAAGGTTAAAGGCGAGTTGTTGGGAGCATTGGGATGTGTCCGGTGAAGAAGAGCAGCTTCAGACAGCAGTTGTGATCATTTCATTGGGTCGGATAGAGCTGAGACCACACCTTGGGATGTACGTCCCTCTGTAAGGCAGCACAGAGTTTAGTGATCCTGCCCCATCCCTTTTTTTTTTTTTTTTTAAATAAGCACGCTCTGTTTTACATAGTGGTGCAGAGTATTCCTTATTTCATCCTGCTGCTCCGTGAGCCGTTCATGGTGCTTTCTGGCTGCAGAGAGTTGTGGGGCAGGATGCGTCTCCACAAGCTCTGCGTCGGCAGCATGCAGTGCATTGAAGTAGCAGGTCATACTCTGTACTGCTGTTGAAAGGGGAGAAAATCTGGATTTCTTGGTTGTCTGAAGGGATGTTGCAGGTGCTCAAATATCAGGGGTGACTCGCTGCTCTTGGTCTCCCATCTCCTGCAGTGCCGGGGCTACGTGTGTGTGTGTGTAATGTGGACTCCGCACTGTTGCCTTCCTGCTCCCCGACTGCAGTTTATTGCAGGGTTGTTTTTCTGCACTTTGTATCATCTTGTGAGTGTTTATAGTTTATCTGCACGTAATGTACAGAATAAAAATGGTTTATTGAACATACTGGTGTCTGCTCCTTCCTTGTACAACAATGTACCTTCTCATGAATCGGAGTATCCTCCTGCATGGACTGGAATGCACTGCCATCTTGTGTGCCATCTTGAGTGGTGGTAAGGACAGACGCAATCAGCTGAGTGCTCTTGGATAGGAGCATAGGTGGGCAGAGCTTCTACATTGGCAATCGGCAGAAACCGGACTAACCTCCACACCAAGTCTTGTCAAGTCCTAAGAAGAGGCATCCAACAATGCCAATATGGTATATTTAACTATGCCAATGAGACTACTGACAATATCTATACAAAAAAAAAAATCAAATGTACCCACCCTGTAATGACTGGTGTCGCACTCTCCTTATCTGCCTAAATTTCTCTTTTTCATTTGTTTGTCCTTTTTGGACCGTTTTATTTTGCAAACTACAAACCTTTGGATACACATTGGTGTTTAGCTGCCGGAGGTTACTGGTGATCAGTAAACCAGCACCATGAAAAAATGGGCATGGAGAAAGGTCTTGTCTCTGTATGGATAGTTTGACCAGTATAAGAGAGTGAATTCCCTAGGTTTCCATTAATGGGAGAGTGGGCATCGATCTAGGAATCATCTGAAGCGGTGGCTCTCAACTGGTTTGGTCTGGGGACCAGCTGGTCACGTAAGGCGAATCTGAGCCAGCTGGTCATAATCCTATGCTCATGGTGGACTGTCTGTGAGAGAGCATATTAGTAATCAATAAAGTAGTTTCAAAATACATTGGGTCATAAAAGAGCACATTTTGAAATGATAGCCGCTAAAGGAAAGGGAGCATGAGAGTGAAGAGTATCCGATCATATAATTCGGCCATTTACATATAATAGACCTTTGCAGTACAAGTGAGGGGAACGGACTGACTGCAAAGGAGCTGATATGATTTTCAAGGAATCCCAGTCCCATCAGGTGAGAAGTAACAAGAAATGCAAAAGGCATCAAAAGACAGACAAACCGTATCTTGGAAGAGACTGTGGCTCCTTCTTGGTGTGGGAGGATGAAGATGCTGAGTCTTGTATCTCATCTTGTTTCCATGTTCTGAGAATAAACTGTAGATGGACAGGGACACAGATTTCTCTTTTAACCCTTTCACTGTTGAGAATTTAGGCCATTTTCTTGACCCATTTCTTTGTACATTTTTAAATTTGGAAAATGTATATATTTTGTACTGTAGAAGTTTTGCTTTCTACTAATGTATTTTTTTCTTATTTTGATTGTTTGAAAAATGGAAAAGGAAAAAAAATTAAGCGAATAAAAAATGTTTTTCCTTTAGCTGGAGCTTTGTATTTTTACTAAAACCAATAGTGCGTGAAATAACAAAAGCCCAAGTACACTGCTGATAAATGTAGGCAACTTTATGTTAATTTCTGATCAAGAAATTAAATTCTAATGGCACAGCTTCCAGAGCCGGATAGGGACATTCAGTATCAACTGTCATCCTCTGCATACCAACCATTACCAACACTGGGATTGTTCTGCAAACGTCTCATCTGGGCAAGCGCCAACAAAGTGAGCCACAATGCAAGAAGTGTCTGCTCCCAAAAGTGTAGCAGCCGAGGAGGAGATGGCTCCGTCAACAGCGGTCAGGAAGAAGGGTACTTATCAGGGAAAGCTGATGCTGTTAGAACCATCTTGGGACCAAAGGACATGAATAAAGATGGCACAGGAGATGCAAATTGTCACGTCCCAGGATGAGGGGATCACGTACACCCCTAATTCTTCAACAATCCATGAGTGGTGAGATTTTGTGTTTCTCTCAGCATGTCATTTCTGTAATATCTTTCATGGAGAATAAAAATAGCGTCTTATTGCAGACTGGTACTTAATCCTTTTAATTAGGATAGCACCGAATACAAGAAATAGCAGTACACACCCTTGCTTAGTGCATCAGACAAAGACTTTGTTTATTCTTCTCACACAGATATTAAAACAGAAACCCAAAAAACATGCCCGGTATAGGCCAGCCTTCTTTGTTTGGCAACCAAGGCTTGTTTGGTCTTCCCCCATGGTTTCCAGAAGTCTTTGTGGTGATTGCACATTTCCTATCAACATTCTTTATCTCTATTCTCTTGACCTCTCCGGGGGTAGCAATAAATTACAGGCTCTGGCTTCTCTCCTACATGCCAACCAAGGGGGTAGGAAATAGAATTCCTAATCTAATATGGAACATATCTTATATCCATCTAATTTCTCTCAGAAACTTTGGGTTAACCCTTTGCTGTCACTAACAAACATGACCGGTAAAATAACATTATTACACTGCTTCTTGCTTATTTATGAAATGCGTCCTGTCGCCAGTAATACTAAGCAAGTCACCAGCACAGGGCACATTCTGACACACATACAGTGCCTTGCAAAAGTATTCACCCCCCCCACCCCCCCTTGACTTTTTACCTATTTTGTAACAGTACAGCCTCAATGTTTTGTTAATCTGAATTTTATGTGATGGATCAGAACACAATAGTCTAAGTTGGGGAAGTGAAATGAGAAAAATATATACATAAAACGATTTTTTAGAAATAGAAAACAGAAAATTGCCATGTGCGTATGTATTCACCCCCTTTGTTATGAAGCCCATAAAAAGCTCTGGTGCAACCAATTCCCTTCAGAAGTCACATCATTAGTGTAATCTAAGTGTCACATGATCTGTCATTACATATACACACCTTTTTCGAAAGGCCCCAGAGGCTGCAACACCTAAGCAAGAGGCACCACTAACCAAACACTGCCATGAAGACCAAGGAACTCTCCAAACAAGTAAGGGACAATGTTGTTGAGAAGTACAAGTCAGGGTTAGGTTATAAAAAATATCCAAATCTTTCCTGATCCCCAGGAGCACCATCAAATCTATCATAACCAAATGGAAAGAACATGGCACAACAGCAAACCTGCCAAGAGACAGCCGTCCACCAAAACTCACGGACCGTGCAAGGAGAGCATTAATCAGAGAGGCAGCACAGAGACCTAAGGGAACCCTGGAGGAGCTGCAGAGATCCACAGCAAAGACTGGAGTATCTTTACATAGGACGACAATAAGCCGTACGCTCCATAGAGTTGGGCTTTATGGCAGAGGGGCCAGAAGAAAGCCATTACTTTCAGCAACAACAAAATGGCACGTTTTGAGATTGAGAAAAGGCATGTGGGAGACTCCCAAAATGTATGGAGGAAGGTGCTCTGGTCTGATGAGACTAAAATTTAACTTTTTGGCCATCAAAGAAAACGCTATGTCTGGCGCAAACCCAACACATCACATCATCCAAAGAACACCATCCCCACAGTAAAACATGGTGGTGGCAGCATCATGCTGTGGGGATGTTTTTCAGCAGCAGGGACTGGGAAACTGGTCAGAGTTGAGGGAAAGATGGATGGTGCTAAATACTGGGATATTCTTGAGCAAAACCTGTACCACTCTGGGCATGATTTGAAACTAGGATGGAGGTTCACCTTCCAGCAGGACAATGACCGCAAACACACTGCTAAAGCAACACTTGGGGGGTTTAAGGGGAAACATGTAAATGTGTTGGAATGGCCGAGTCACAGCCCAGACCTCAGTCCAATAGAAAATCTGTGGTCAGACTTAAAGATTGCTATTCACAAGCACAAACCATCCAACTTGAAGGAGCTGAAGCAGTCTTGCAAGGAGGAATGGGCAAAAATCCCAGTGGTAAGATATGGCAAGCTCATAGAGACTTATCCAAATCGACTTGGAGCTGTGATTGCCGCAAAAGGTGGCTCAACAAAGTATTGGCTTTAGGGGGGTGAATAGTTAATGACTTTTTCTGTTATTTTTTCCTATTTGTTGTTTGCTTCACAATAAAAAAAAACATCTTCCAAGTTGTGGCAGGTTCTGTAAATTAAATGATGCAAATCCTCAAACAATCCATGTTATTTCCAGGTTGTGAGGAAACAAAACACTTATCTGCCTCAAACACATATATGAACAATCAGATTGTGGTTTAAGATTATGCTCAGATGGATGAAGATCTGCAAGAAGAAAGAACCTACAACAGTCACCTTTCAAACAGATTAAGAAGGCTTTGTGCAATGTGTTTCTCATTCAGAAACCTATTATGAGGGATGTGCTCTGTGATCTTGCCTTATAATAATAATATTAATATTTATTATAATAAATATGCAATAATGAATAAAACAAAAATTCTGGTCGTCAAAGATGTAGAGAGTGAAGACATTGAGTTCATATGCAACACCATCGGCACCAAACCAGTTGCACATATAGACCAGTTTACTACATGTTTGCTTCTGCACAGATGGCGGAAGAAGTTTGCCTTAATGGCTCTGGAAAACTAGTAAAGATAACGGTTGTGCAAACCCTGGAAAACTGGTTACCATTGTTTGTGATTGAAGAAGCAGAACGTTACGTTCATGATGCCCTTTGTGTTGTTCCCTGTGTAGCAAAGAAAAGAGAAGAGCTCTGATTGGTGGAGGAGGATGTGGTCAACACGCGATGAAGCTAGCTGAACATGCGATGGGGAATTATGCTGAACATCTCTAGACCCATTTAATTAAATAAATGGCCAGTGCAATGTTTGGTCAGTTATTCATGTTTTTTTTTTTTTTTTTTTTAAATAATAAAAAGAAAACTTTATTTTGGAGAGACAGAGTGCACTATTGGGTCACAATGTCACTATCTGCAGAAGATTTGACATCTTTATATCCGTGTTATTCTACACTTTACACAAGTCTGGTACCATTTCCGATTACAGGATGAATGTAGTAAAGTCAAAAATGATTTGGTTAACCGAGGACGTATTGGGTTAAAATATCGAAATTATAAAAAATCCAAACATGGTACATGATATGGTACATTGATCATTATTTATATCAGTGGATGGATTTACCCATCTCTTTGACATGTAGAGTGAACCTTATTAGTTATCCTTCCAAAACTCCTATATACTATACAGGCGCCTCCTTATTTAATTCGAAGAACGAGTAGGAAGGTGATACATCGGTATGTCAGAAAATTAAAATAAAGGTTATAAAACATAAAATAGCGATGACGCACTTGTGGAAGGCCAGTGCCCATGGAAGCTGTCTCTACAAATATAGAGTGGCATAATCTGGGCTCCTGGGCAGCCTTTGATTGGTTGATGTCTGTTGCATCAAATCTTATCGAGTTGTATAATTATCTTATGTTATCAGGTTGTGTTGTTATGTTATCAGGTTGTGTTGTTATATTATCAGGTTGTGTTGTTATGTTATCAGGTTGTATAGTTATGTTATCAGGTTGTGTTGTTATGTTATCAGGTTGTATTGTTATGTTATCAGGTTGTATAGTTATGTTATCAGGTTGTATTGTTATGTTATCAGGTTGTATTGTTATATTATCAGGTTGTATTGTTATGTTATCAGGTTGTATTGTTGTGTTATCAGGTTGTATTGTTATGTTTTCAGGTTGTATAGTTATATTATCAGGTTGTGTTGTTATGTTATCAGGTTGTATTGTTATGTTACCAGGTTGTATTGTTATGTTTTCAGGTTGTATTGTTATGTTATCAGGTTGTGTTGTTATGTTATCAGGTTGTATTGTTTTGTTATCAGGTTGTATTGTTACGTTATCAGGTTGTGTTGTTAAGTTATCAGGTTGTATTGTTACGTTATCAGGTTGTATTGTTACGTTATCAGGTTGTATTTTTATGTTATCAGGTTGTATTTTTATGTTATCAGGTTGTATTGTTATGTTACCAGGTTGTATTGTTATGTTATCAGGTTGTATTGTTATGTTATCAGGTTGTACTGTTATGTTATCAGGTTGTATAGTTATGTTATCAGGTTGCATTGTTATGTTACCAGGTTGCATTGTTACGTTATCAGGTTGTATTGTTACGTTATCAGGTTGTATTGTTACGTTATCAGGTTGTATTGTTACGTTACCAGGTTGTATTGTTACGTTACCAGGTTGTGTTGTTACGTTATCAGGTTGTGTTGTTACGTTATCAGGTTGTATTGTTTTGTTATCAGGTTGTATTGTTACGTTATCAGGTTGTGTTGTTACGTTATCAGGTTGTATTGTTACGTTATCAGGTTGTATTGTTACGTTACCAGGTTGTATTGTTACATTATCAGGTTGTATTTTTATGTTATCAGGTTGTATTGTTATGTTATGAGGTTGTATTATGTTACCAGGTTGTATTGTTATGTTATCAGGTTGTATTGTTATGTTACCAGGTTGTATTGTTATGTTATCAGGTTGTGTTGTTATGTTACCAGGTTGTATAGTTATGTTATCAGGTTGTATTGGTATGTTATCAGGTTGTATTGTTATGTTACCAGGTTGTATTGTTATGTTATCAGGTTGTGTTGTTATGTTACCAGGTTGTATAGTTATGTTATCAGGTTGTACTGTTATGTTATCAGGTTGTATAGGTATGTTATCAGATTGTGTTGTTATGTTATCAGGTTGTATTGTTATGTTATCAGGTTGTACTGTTATGTTATCAGGTTGTATTGTTATGTTACCAGGTTGTATTGTTACGTTATCAGGTTGTATTGTTATGTTATCAGGTTGTATTGTTGTGTTATCAGGTTGTATTGTTGTGTTATCAGGTTGTATTGTTATGTTACCAGGTTGTATTGTTACGTTATCAGGTTGTATTGTTACGTTATCAGGTTGTGTTGTTATGTTATCAGGTTGTATTGTTATGTTATCAGGTTGTATAGTTATGTTATCAGGTTGTATTGTTACGTTATCAGGTTGTATTGTTATGTTTTCAGGTTGTATTGTTACGTTATCAGGTTGTATTGTTATGTTATCAGGTTGTATAGTTATGTTATCAGGTTGTATAGTTATGTTATCAGGTTGAATTGTTATGTTATCAGGTTGAATTGTTATGTTATCAGGTTGTATTGTTGTGTTATCAGGTTGTATTGTTACGTTACCAGGTTGTATTGTTATGTTATCAGGTTGTATTGTTGTGTTATCAGGTTGTATTGTTACGTTACCAGGTTGTATTGTTATGTTATCAGGTTGTATTGTTAACCCTCCCAAGCTTGGAATTGTGTGTGTGTATAAAAGCTTATGCATTCCTCTTAGTCTTTGCTATTTACATTATAGTCCTGACAATTGGGTATATAGAGAGTGGTTACACATGTATTGCTAATTACATAGCCATAATACGCTCTAGAAACCAAACTTCTTGGCATAAATTTACATTTCCAAAAATAGCAAAAGTTCAAAAAAGGACACATAAAGATGTTTGTGATTTAGGAATTACTCAGAAATAGGTTTGATGATGAGGCTGATGCATAGGCTTAGGAGCCCCCAAAAATCTGGGGGGATAAAGTTTAAAGAGACAAAAAAAAACAGTGGCCCTGAATGGTGCAATTCCACTCTACTCCCAGGACAGGCAGGAGATGAACCGCCGGTGCAAGGAACCAGAGTTATACTGGTTACAGATTACACAGAATATAATACATACATCATCCAATGTAGTGTACATGATACAATGTACTGTATGTGAAAGGGGAAACCAGCCAGAAACTACACATGCGAATGAACCTCCACCGATGCTCCATCAAAAAGCACCATGAAGACAACTACAGGGAGTGCAGAATTATTAGGCAAGTTGTATTTTTGAGGATTAATTTTATTATTGAACAACAACCATGTTCTCAATGAACCCAAAAAACTCATTAATATCAAAGCTGAATATTTTTGGAAGTAGTTTTTAGTTTGTTTTTAGTTTTAGCTATTTTAGGGGGATATCTGTGTGTGCAGGTGACTATTACTGTGCATAATTATTAGGCAACTTAACAAAAAACAAATATATACCCATTTCAATTATTTATTTTTACCAGTGAAACCAATATAACATCTCAACATTCACAAATATACATTTCTGACATTCAAAAACAAAACAAAAACAAATCAGTGACCAATATAGCCACCTTTTTTTGCAAGGACACTCAAAAGCCTGCCATCCATGGATTCTGTCAGTGTTTTGATCTGTTCACCATCAACATTGCGTGCAGCAGCAACCACAGCCTCCCAGACACTGTTCAGAGAGGTGTACTGTTTTCCCTCCTTGTAAATCTCACATTTGATGATGGACCACAGGTTCTCAATGGAGTTCAGATCAGGAGAACAAGGAGGCCATGTCATTAGATTTTCTTCTTTTATACCCTTTCTTGCCAGCCACGCTGTGGAGTACTTGGACGAGTGTGATGGAGCATTGTCCTGCATGAAAATCATGTTTTTCTTGAAGGATGCAGACTTCTTCCTGTACCACTGCTTGAAGAAGGTGTCTTCCAGGAACTGGCAGTAGGACTGGGAGTTGAGCTTGACTTCATCCTCAACCCGAAAAGGCCCCACAAGCTCATCTTTGATGATACCAGCCCAAACCAGTACTCCACCTCCACCTTGCTGGCGTCTGAGTCGGACTGGAGCTCCCTGCCCTTTACCAATCCAGCCACGGGCCCATCCATCTGGCCCATCAAGACTCACTCTCATTTCATCAGTCCATAAAACCTTAGAAAAATCAGTCTTGAGATATTTCTTGGCCCAGTCTTGACGTTTCAGCTTGTGTGTCTTGTTCAGTGGTGGTCGTCTTTCAGCCTTTCTTACCTTGGCCATGTCTCTGAGTATTGCACACCTTGTGCTTTTGGGCACTCCAGTGATGTTGCAGCTCTGAAATATGGCCAAACTGGTGGCAAGTGGCATCGTGGCAGCTGCACGCTTGACTTTTCTCAGTTCATGGGCAGTTATTTTGCGCCTTGGTTTTTCCACACGCTTCTTGCGACCCTGTTGACTATTTTGAATGAAACGCTTGATTGTTCGATGATCACGCTTCAGAAGCTTTGCAATTTTAAGAGTGCTGCATCCCTCTGCAAGATATCTCACTATTTTTGACTTTTCTGAGCCTGTCAAGTCCTTCTTTTGACCCATTTTGCCAAAGGAAAGGAAGTTGCCTAATAATTATGCACACCTGATATAGGGTGTTGATGTCATTAGACCACACCCCTTCTCATTACAGAGATGCACATCACCTAATATGCTTAATTGGTAGTAGGCTTTCGAGCCAATACAGCTTGGAGTAAGACAACATGCATAAAGAGGATGATGTGGTCAAAATACTCATTTGCCTAATAATTCTGCACTCCCTGTATTGTATTCCAGTTGGACACCATTTCACCCAGGAGAATCACTCCATCCAGAACCTCAAAATAAAATGACTCAGGGGGAATGTCAGAACTATCCAACAGTGGAAAACTTTTGAATTTAAAATAATTTCATTTTTTAATACAAAGGAATTGGCCATTAACATAGACTTAGGCTTTCTGGCCCACTATCTTAATGTCTTATAGCACATACACTCCACATACCTCCGCCTTCTATTACTGTTTTTGTAAGCTACATGTTATGCTGAAATGTATTGCTCTTTATTTTACTCTGCTGTGTTTTTATCTACAACCTGATCTATAGACTTACTGACCTATCAGGACATTATGCACAATGCTGGTCTGTCTCTCACTTAACTCTGGCCAATGAATTTTGTCATTCTTGTCTTTCCAATTTTTTTTTCCGTCTCTTTCCGTATACTGTTTTTAGTTCATACTTGTATCAGTATTGCTTTTTGACTTGATAAAGAGAGGCATTATCTCTCGAAAGCTCATCGCTTTATTATGAATATATGTGTCCAATAAAAAAGGTATCGCTGTTCACTGCAATACTTTCATTATTCAACTGTATATATACTGTAAATATATAATTACATTATTAAACTAAAGAAACAAAGACATTTTAACAGAGTGTGTAGACTTTTTATATCCACTATATATATATATATATATATATATATTGTGATCGTTTGCTCCTTAGAAGTGTTGACAAGCAAGTGGAGTATGGAGTTCGTGTCAGAAGTGAAGGAGTTAAAAACTTCTGAAGAATTCCTAATTGGAGCAACTCCCCTTTAAAAGCCTGTAGAGCAGACATGGAAGGGCTGCTGACAAGAAGCAAGCCACAGAGAGTGGAGACTGATTCCTGTGTGGAATTGCAGTGGGCTTTGTGAGCCCTGATTTACTGGGAATGCAAGTACAGTGAAGTTTGTGAACTACCCTGTAAAGGATCGCCTCGTGACTGTTACTGGGAGAACGGGGAAAACAGCAAGTCGTGTGAGCTAGAAGAGTGACTTCAGACGCAGGAGGTGAAGGTACAAGGAGGCCAAGTAAGTGAAGGGGATTAGTGAGGATTCCCAGGCAGAGTTTGCCTTAAAGGCCTAAGCACAGTTGTAGCTGACGTTTTATGCCCCAGGGAAGAAGTGGAGTAAAAGAGTGAAGTTAATACAAGTGAGTTTGTGTTATGCAAGGGTCCCTGGGGTGAAGCATACGGGAGAGACGGGCGGGCCCTATGCTTCACCCGCAACTGTGTTACAGAGAGAGGAGCTGTGTCCCACAGAGAGAGGAGCTGTGTCCCACAGAGAGAGGAGCTGTGTCCCACAGAGAGAGGAGCTGTGTCCCACAGAGCGAGGAGCTGTGTCCCACAGAGCGAGGAGCTGTGTCCCAGAGGTTGCTGAAGGTGGCGACATAATCTCATCAGTAAAGAGGCTGTTGGTTTCCTGGCCACAAGGTGGCACTCTCACCAGTAAAGGGAATATTTGTAACCTGGCCACAAGGTGGCACGATCACAAGTCTAAAGGACTACTGGTATCCTGGCCACAAGGTGGCAGTCTCCCAACTTAAAGAGACTATCTGTATCCTGGCCACAAGGTGGCAGTCTCCCAAGTAAAAGGGAATATTTGTATCCTGGCCACAAGGTGGCACTATCACAAGTTAAAGGACTGTTTGTAACCTGGCCACAAGGTGGCATTCTCCCACGTCAAGGAGAAGTAGTTATTTATGTTCCGTTATTTTAAGCAGAGCTACTGCTTCAGCTGTTAATTTCTTCTTGCAAATAAACCAATTTGCTGCATTTAAAGTCGGTATCAGCCCTTTATTCAAGAAGCCACCGCTATACGCGGCCATCCTGGTCACACTGATGTCAGAAGTGGGAGCGAAAAGTGTCTGTGTTGAAGACAGCCCACCGTACAGCATAAATATGGAGGAGGCCCTTAAAGCTTTTATAGAAGCACAGCGGGTAATGAACAAGCAGCAGGCAGAGATGAATAGAGTGAAGCTGGGTCAGAGCCAGGCAGAAAAGAGTGAAATGATTGCAGAGGATAGCATCCAAGCTGCAAAAGAGGAAGATAAAGGTTTTGGAGAGGTAGTGGCAAGATTTAGAGAGGCCACAGAGAAATGGCAGAGACAAATGGAAGAGGACAGGGTCCAAATGAGAAAGTCTTTAGAAGCACAGAAAGTGCAGCTGCAGTGATTGAGTTCTACAGAGAACATTGTGGGTTCAAAATCAAGCAGGATTATGAACCCTAATTGCTTTCTAAAGAAAATGACAGCTCAGGATGATGTAGAAACCTACCTCCTGAATTTTGAGAAGATTGCTACCAGGGAAGGTTGGCCTAAACCGCACTGGGCCACAGTCCTGGGTCCCTATCTGTGTGGAGAAGCACAGGAAGCGTATGGGGTTTTGCCTGAAGAAATGGCAACCAATTATTGCACCCTGAAAGAGGAGATCCTTGACCGTATAGGAGTAAGGAGAGTACAGAGAGCGCACCCCTGGAATTTTTTTGGCAGACAGGCTTACCGCTACCCATGAGACATACTTGTTGGTCCAAGTATAAGATACAGTTTCCCTGTTAGGGAAGGCCAACCAAACCTGACCTAGAAGTAAACAAGGAGAAAGAGAGAGTGGAAAAAGCCACCAGGTGCAGTGCCGTGAGTGAGACGGCAGGAGCTGCGAGTGAGACGGCAGGAGCTGCGAGTGAGACGGCAGGAGCTGCGAGTGAGACGGCAGGAGCTGCGAGTGAAGCGGCAGGAGCTGCGAGTGAGGCCGCAGAAGGCTCCCCAGAGACCGCAGAGGGTACTGCAGAAGGCTCCCCAGAGACCGCAGAGTCGGAGAGAGTGCCCGCAGAGTCGGAGAGAGTGCCCGCAGAGTCGGAGAGAGAGCCCGCAGAGAAGGCCGTTCCAGCCAAAGAGTTTGCTGAGAGCCCCAAAGAGATTGCTGAGAGCCCCAAAGAGATTGCTGAGAGCCCCAAAGAGATTGCTGAGAGCCCCAAAGAGATTGCTGAGAGAACAAAAGAGATTGCTGAGAGAACAAAAGAGCTTGCTGGTGCAGATAGAAGGGCCTTAGAGGAGGAGAAACAGCGTCTTTCAAGGCTCCAAAGACAAGCCCAAGTTAAAACGAGGCCAGAGTATATCCCTGAATGGCGGAGGAAGCCTGCGTTTGAGGACTACTGAGTGTCCTACAGGAATGAGAAATTGATGCCTATTTGGGAGCCAAGGAAATGTCCCCCAAAGCCTAAGCTGCACGAATCCGTGGTGTGGGAGAGGCCGCACAGTGATAAAAAGCTGAACATCTCTCAATTTCGACAGAAGCCCCGGCGCATACGACTGTTGACATTAGACAGTGGGGAAAGTGACAAAGAGGCTTCTAATGGAGACCAGCTAGAAAGTGTTGCTAGGCCATTGTCCGATGTGAACACCTTAGAAAAGACTGTTCCTGTAGCAAAACTGGAGCATACTCCACTAAATGAAGCTGGACAAGCTGCACAAGCAGAAGGATTCAATGATGACTCTGATGAACCAGCCATAGTTCCGCTGACTGAGTTTGATGCGGCTAAGCAAGAAAAGTTAGACGCTCAACGATCTATGGAAGCCTCTGTTACGGATTCATCAAAAGAGCAAGGAACAGTACCTGAGAAAGGCACTGAAGAACTAATTATTGCTGTCACTGTGACTGTGATAGAGGGGGAGAGTGCTGTTACCAGTCTTGAAGAAAGATCTCCATCCTGGATTAGTGCGACAGTGACAGAGCAAGCAAAGGAATTTCAGTTGTCTAAGAACAAAGATAAACTTGAAACTGAAATAATTGTTGAAGCGGTTAAATGTAGCACTGTTTCCCAATTAGAGTCACCTGCAACAACCGATGAAACTACACCTGAGCCAGAGGAAAGTGACAGTGCCCAGAGTGTGGAAGAACAACAGAAGCCTGTATATCAAGTCCTTCAAGCAGTTGCAGAAAGTGCAAAGCTGTCTGTAGAAGCAGTTATAGAAAATCATGATGATGCACAGGTGAGAGACACCGAAGACATGTTTGAGCTGAGCATTTGCAAGCATGGGTCCAAGAGTTTCGTTGAGGAATGTTTAATAAGCACAGCTCCACAGCTATTGGAGAGTACTCTTGAAAAAGCAGAAACTGTACAACATATAGTAGATATTATTGAAACGAATACTGAGGTCTTTGAAATGATTTGCACAACAGAAAATGTGCCAGTACTTGACGAAAAACTCATTGAAATCATCCCTGCTGATGGTAATGAAGAATTGACGTATTTGTTGGAGGAGGCAGCAGAGGAAGGGCTGCACAAAGGACTCCATTAGCAAAGGAAGTGACTGCAGAAAGCATTCATGATTTTTTCAAGCGTCGGCCAAGGCCATCTTGCGAAGGGTATGACCTGCAGCTTATTAAATCAACAAAGTATCAGCCACGCAGTTTGGAAAGTAAGATGGACATTAGTGATAAAAAAGAAATCAAAACAAGAGACTCTGCTTCAGCAGAAGAATGTAAAGGGGATGCAAATACTATCCAAGCATCACAGGCTTGTACGGTCGGGGTATTAGAAGGAACTAAAGTTGGAGGAAGTAAGCCAGCCAAGAGTTCTGAAGAGCCACAAATGGCTTGGCACACAGTGGATTCGGAGGACCATGTGGATAAGCCAGAGTACATTCCAAAGCCTGTAAGTGAAGATGAAGATCCTACTTGTGAAATCCAGCAGGAAATCCCGGTGCCTCTACTGGATTCTCAGACTGTTGATGAGACATCTAAATATCCTGTACCAAAACAACATAAAACAAAGTTTTCCAAGCTGGAAAAGCTCTGTGCTCTTAGGGTGGATCTCTCCTTAAAGCCCTGTTTTTGCCCATATGTTGGCTCATTTGGTAAATTGGATGAACCAAAGCAAAATACAGAACTAGAAGCTTGGAAAAAGCGTTTTCTGAAGCACTCCCTGCATAAAGCCAAACCTGTGATTGAGAGGAAAGTTAACCTAAATATCGTCCGCAAAGGGACAACGGCAGATGGAAAGGAGGAGCTAAAGGCAGATGTGGTAACAACTGATGAGAGAATTCAGAAAAAGCCAGTTGAAAAGATCCCACTTCTTAAAGCAAAGCTGCAGAAAGCAATGAAACCGCATCGTACTGAAGAGCGGCAGAAGCGCCAGGCTATGTTTAAGTTGGACAATGGAGATGGCTGTAAAGTTGAGGATGACGAGGGAAACCCTGAGACTGTAGAAGAACTCCTGGGAGTTGAAGTTAATAAAGAGATTGGAAATGATGACGGGCTCGAAGAGAGTGCAACGGATATTGTTATATCTGTACCCAGACATGTGACTGCAGAGTCCACCACGAGGCTGTTCGAGGACAGCTCTACAAAGTTGGGGGATTCACTCCTTCCCGATAAAGGCGACACATATGAAGGAGGCAAACAGACCAGTGAGGAAAGGAGAAGATGGATTTACAGGCGGCCACTATCGCAGCCTTCTACCTCAATGCGGGCGGCACTGAGCAGGAATGGTTGGCTGGGCGAAGAGTTCTTGAGTGGTGAGCGACCCTACCGGATGTTCGGCCTCTCGGCATGTCGCCCAACACCATGTTGTTGAGCTGAGGGGGAGGGTGTGTGATCGTTTGCTCCTTAGAAGTGTTGACAAGCAAGTGGAGTATGGAGTTCGTGTCAGAAGTGAAGGAGTTAAAAACTTCTGAAGAACTCCTAATTGGAGCAACTCCCCTTTAAAAGCCTGTAGAGCAGACATGGAAGGGGGGTGTGGCCGGCTAGGCTCTGTGCAGGTTGTGTGCTGCTGACAAGAAGCAAGCCACAGAGAGTGGAGACTGATTCCTGTGTGGAATTGCAGTGGGCTTTGTGAGCCCTGATTTACTGGGAATGCAAGTACAGTGAAGTTTGTGAACTACCCTGTAAAGGATCGCCTCGTGACTGTTACTGGGAGAACGGGGAACACAGCAAGTCGTGTGAGCTAGAAGAGTGACTTCAGACGCAGGAGGTGAAGGTACAAGGAGGCCAAGTAAGTGAAGGGGATTAGTGAGGATTCCCAGGCAGAGTTTGCCTTAAAGGCCTAAGCACGGTTGTAGCTGACGTTTTATGCCCCAGGGAAGAAGTGGAGTAAAAGAGTGAAGTTAATACAAGTGAGTTTGTGTTATGCAAGGGTCCCTGGGGTGAAGCATACGGGAGAGACGGGCGGGCCCTATGCTTCACCCGCAACTGTTCACCCGTGTTACAGAGAGAGGAGCTGTGTCCCACAGAGAGAGGAGCTGTGTCCCAAAGAGAGAGGAGCTGTGTCCCACAGAGCGAGGAGCTGTGTCCCACAGAGCGAGGAGCTGTGTCCCAGAGGTTGATGAAGGTGGCGACATAATCTCATCAGTAAAGAGGCTGTTGGTTTCCTGGCCACAAGGTGGCACTCTCACCAGTAAAGGGAATATTTGTATCCTGGCCACAAGGTGGCACGATCACAAGTCTAAAGGACTACTGGTATCCTGGCCACAAGGTGGCAGTCTCCCAACTTAAAGAGACTATCTGTATCCTGGCCACAAGGTGGCAGTCTCCCAAGTAAAAGGGAATATTTGTATCCTGGCCACAAGGTGGCACTATCACAAGTTAAAGGACTGTTGGTATCCTGGCCACAAGGTGGCAGTCTCCCAAGTTAAAGGACTGTTTGTAACCTGGCCACAAGGTGGCATTCTCCCACGTCAAGGAGAAGTAGTTATTTATGTTCCGTTATTTTAAGCAGAGCTACTGCTTCAGCTGTTAATTTCTTCTTGCAAATAAACCAATTTGCTGCATTTGAAGTCGGTATCAGCCCTTTATTCAAGAAGCCACCGCTATACGTGGCTATCCTGGTCACAATATATATATATATATATATATATATATATAATGTATATAATTAAATGATTAAAATAAAAGAAACAAAGACATCCTCTACATGTAAACACCTTTGCCTATGGGCCTTATCACCTAGTGACAAACCAAAGTGTATCACAAAAGGATAATCTTAGAAAATAAATGTGAATATCTACACCCACTATATTGAATTAGACTAATATTGAAACGTGCTGTTATTGTTAGAATTTAACTAGTGATGTGGAAGACAATTAATAAAATTCCTACATGTAAAAGAAAAGATATGTGAAAAGAGTGAATGTATATCTATTGAGGAGTATTTACTTGTTAAACATGTGTGTGTGAATTATCTAAAGTCACTAATATAAAACAACTCACTAATACAGAAAAAAAAGTGTTGTCAAAAATTGACAATTCATTGCATTCACCAAAAAGAGATTTATAAGTCTCTAGTAGGGCCAATGATGTTTAGACAAAATTATTTAAAAGAAATATTTTATTATTTAGATCAAAAAGTATTGTGTAGAGGCCTATACAAAAAAGTTAAAAACAAAAAACAAGTGACCAGAGAAATAGTGGACTGATATTCCAGAGTATATAATGCTGCAAAAATTCGCAAAAACCATGCCATTTAGCATAACGCTAAAGTATAAGGTCTAAATCTGCCCCATGCTTCTCACCACTTCGTGTGCTATAAGCAAGGGGTTTACCCTAGTAAGGGGACCATTCAATATATATGGCACACAAGTAAAAAAATACTATTGTATTGCAAAATTGCAGCTTACTTACTCCGTTTCTTATTGTCCTGTCTCTGGTCTCTTTGTTAGTGCAACTGGGGCCTGACCGGTTTCGTTACCTTTACTGGTAACTTTCTCAAAGGCACACCACATCTTCTACCGCCCTTCACGGGCTTTTTATGAGAACGTTTCTCTACCCATCACGCTAACCGACAGCTGCACTGATTGACAGCCGTTACACCAGTATCTCACATCACTTCCAGTATTCTTGCTATACGACACACACACATATATATATATATATATATATATACTAGCGAATTGCCCGTCAAAAAATGACGGCAATCAAATTGTAAGTGAGCTAATGCTGTTTGGTGTATAATAATAAAATTAATAATAGATTAATAAAGTAATATACTTTACCTATTTTGAAGTAATATATGCAGGAAGCATTCTGTTGAAGAGCTGGCAATCTGTTTTGATGTTGCTGCAGCATTAGTGGTGTGGAGCTGCTGTGTATGCGTGATGAATGTGTGGAGTGTAATAGTGTGCGTGCATGAGACAAAACCGTTAGCGTAGCTGTGTACTTCCGCATTGTATAAGTTATTGTTCTAAAATGGCGGCGAATGTGTGGTATGCGGCTGTGGCTGATTTAGCGTCCTTTGTTTTAAATGTCGTCTGACTTTTTCGGAATATCCGTAGCTGTTTGGTGGTGTTTTGCTTGTTTATGGTGGTGTTTTGCTTGTTTAAAGTCCTGTAGCCTCGTTTTCGTTTTGTTCGGCGGCCATTTTTTCTCTCGCTTAGGTGATTTACGGGTGTTTAAACTCCGAAATTTGTACATAAATCGAAGTGTAACTTTACTTGCACAGGTCCTGGGTGCACCACCTTGCTGTGGGTAAGCTTTTTATATGTTTGTTGTGTGTATTTATTGTGTTTCAAGTCTGTTTGGGGTTGCGCGGATTGCGTCCTTGTTTTCGAATCTCGTATGTCTTTTTCGGCAATTCCGTAGATGTTTAGTGGTGTTTTGCGTCTTTAGACTGCTGTAGCCCCGTTTTCGTTTTTTTCGGCGGCCATTTTTTCTCTCGCTTAGAGAATTTTTCAGTGTCTAAACTCTTTTATTTTGAGTTAAATTGAGGTGTAACTTCAGTTTTTGAGTTCCTGGATGCCCCCTCTTCCTGTAGGAAAGCTTTTTATGTATGCGTTTTGTGTATTTATTGTGTTTTTAATTTTTTCATGTGCCCGGGTTGCGTCCGATTTTTGCGAGGTCGTAATTGGTCGTAACGTGTCTCGTATTTTTTTGCGAGGTCCGCAGTTGCTGGCAAGGAGTGCATGCTCACAACTATATATGCGATACATACTGTACATATATATATATATATATATATACATACATTCCGAGTGAAACTTGTTGTATCATCCAACATTTTAATTCCATATAATTAGAATTGTGGAATTTAAAAAAGTGGTGGGCTACTGAAGTATGTTTGCGTCCCTTTTCTAAATCAGTTTTGCTGTTTTTAATATTTCGCACATGTTCACCAATACGTTTCCTAATCTCACGACTTGTCATACCGACATATTTCTTGTCAGCACAGGGACATTCAAGGACATAAATAACTCCTTTGCTACTACAGTTAAATAATCTCTTAATTAAGTGACAATTGTCCATATGATCCAAAAAATCGGTCTTGTTCTTAATATGGGGACAATATTTACAATGTCCACAGTTGTAACTTCCCATTGTCACTATTTTAGAGAGTTTAGGTATATCCTTTACAAAATGACTAGTAATGAGCTTATCTTTTAAAGATGGTGATCTTTTCCAACTCTTTGATATATATGCAGGCAAATATCTTGATGCAATCAAATTGCTTGGGTAGAGGGGAAGGGGGATCTGATGGTTTTGCAGACAGTATTTCTTCTTTTTTTGTATAGAAGTGGATTTATGCCATCACATCTCTAGGACTATTTAAAGGTGCTGTGCTAGGCGCTCCGTCCACTGCATGTGTCCTGTCTACCATCTCATATAGTAGAACCTCCATATAGTCACATAGAATTTGGGGACATCCCCTGGTGAGACTGATTCAGGAACACCTTGTACACAAATATTGTTCCTTCTGGGATGGTCCTCTTGATGAGTAATTTTAGTTAAAGCTGTATCAAGATTGTTATCAAGATATCCAGTGAAGGTCCACAGATCCTGGTTTTCCATTTGTAGTTTGGAGATTTGGTTTTCTTAGGATTATGTGTGTGTAGCCAATAAGTAATATCTTGTTTCATAGTAGCTATGACTTATCTAAATTATTTGTGGATGGTAGATTTAAGGTCACTTAGAAGTATGCGCACTTTGTGTAAGGTTACAGGTTCATCTGTATGGGATGAATGTGAGGATACAGATTTCTCCTCAAGTGCCATTCTTGGCTTAAAGTTATCATCCGTTTGTGAAAGGTCTCCTCTGTTTTTTGGACAGGTTTCAGGCACAGTTTGAACATAACCTTTTTCTAATGCAACAAAAAAATGTTTCCCGTCCCTTGAAGCTCTTCACATAGTTACATAGTAATTAAGGTTGAAAAAAGACTTTCAGTCCATCAATTCAACCTTTTAAGATCTCCTCTGATCTGTAATATGCAGATTAAATATAATTATTTATTTTTAATTATTACTTAATCCAGAGGAAGGCACACAGAAAAAAAAACAAGTAAGACTTAGCCAATCGTCTCAAAGAAAAAAATAATCCTTCCTGACCCCAGATACTGCCGATCAGATTTCTCCCTGGATCAATACTGTCTCTCTAATTATCCATGATAACCCTGAATTCCCTCTTTAATTAGAAATAAATCTAGTCCCCTTTTAAAGTTATCTATCAAATCCGCTGTCACCACCTCCTCTGGTAGAGAATTCCACAGATTAACCACCCTTACAGTGAAGAACCCTTTTCTTTATTTAAGGTGGAATCTTTTTACTTCTAACCTCAAGGGATGTCCTCTTGTCAGTTGAAAACCTCTTGGCACAAAAAGCTGCCTTGACAAATCTTTATACTGACCCTGGATGTATTTATATAAGGTAATCATATCTCCTCTTTGACGCCTTTTTTCTAGAGAAAATAAGTTTAATTTCGTTAGTCTTTCTTCATAACTTAGCCCCTCCATTACCCTTATTAGTTTTGTTGCCCTTCTCTGTACTTTTTCCAGCTCTAAAATGTCCTTTTTATGAAGTGGTGCCCAAAATTGTCCTCCATATTCTAAATGAGGGCGTACTAGGGATTTGTATAGTGGCAGAATTATATTTGCTTCCCTGGCTTCTATACCCTTCTTAATACATGCTAATATTGTATTTGCCTTTGCAGCTGCTGCTTGGCTTTGAGCACTGTTACCTAGGTGGTTGTCCACAAGCACTCCCAAATCCCTTTCAATATCTGATACCCCGAGATTTGCTCCATTAAGATTATAAATTGCATGGCTATTTTTCCTTCCCAGATGCATAATTTTACATTTATTTGTATTAAATCTCATCTGCCATTTATATGCCCATTCCTCAATTTTATGTAAATCCCTTTGGAGGGATAGCACATCATTATCTGATTTAATTACCTTGCACAACTTTGTGTCATCAGCGAAAATGGAGACACCCCACTCCAATCAAAACTTTGTCATTAATAAATATGTTAAAAAGGAGAGGTACTAATACTGAATCCTGAGGAACCCCACTTACCACATTAGTCCAATCTGAGTATGTTCCATTTACAACAACCCTTTGCTTCCTGTCTTTTAGCCAACTCTCAATCCATGAGCAGATATTTACTGCAATTCCTGTATCTCTTAGTTTGCACAATAGTCTCCCATGTGGCACTGTATCAAAAGCCTTTGCAAAATCCAAAAAGACTACATCCACTCAGTTGCCTTGATCCAGATTCCTACTAACCTCCTCATATAAACTAATTAGATTTGTTTGACATGACCTATCCCTCATAAATCCACGTGGTCACCTACTTATAATCCTGTTCAAATAGACATATTCTTGTATAGTATCCCTTATTAACCCTTCTAAAAGCTTTCCCACTACAGAAGTGAGGCTTGCAGGTCTAATATTCCCTGGATTTGCTCTTGCTCCCTTTTTAAATATAGGTATCACATCTGCTTTTCTCCGGTCATCTGGTAGAGACCCTGTCTTGAGTGAATCTTGAAAAATTAAATATAATGGTTTGGCTATTCCAGAACCCAGTTCCCTCAGTACCCGTGGATGTATTCCATGGGGACCCGGGGCTTTACTAACATTTATTTTTTCCAACCTCTTTTAAATTATTTCCTGCGTTAACCAATTATTTGGCGAAGGTAGTGTAGCCCCATTATGTTGCAGTGTCCCACCCACTTGTACCTCCCTTGTGTATACCGAAGAAAATAACCTATTTAGCTCATCTGCCTTTTCCTGGTCACTAATTTTCAGACGGTCTGTGTCACATTGTAATGCTCCTGTAGCTTCCTTCCTCGCCTTCTTTCCATTAATACACTTATACTCATGTTTTAGGGTTAGTCTTACTCTCCTTTACATATAACTTGCCATTTTCTATGTTAGCCAGTCTAATAGCCCTTTTGCAAGCCTTGTTGATTTCCTTGTACTCCTGTAAAGCAGTCTCCGTCCCCTCTTGTGTGTATAATATAAATGCCTGTTTTTTATTCCGTATCTTGATCCTTAAATCATTGTTAAGCCACATTGGATGGGATTTACTCCTTTACTTTTATCCCCACACGGTATATGCCGATGTGTATGTATATTTAGTAAGGATTTAAACGTTGTCTGTTTATGGTCAGTGTTTTTACCCATCATGCCTCTGTCCCAGTCTATACTTTGTATTGCTGCCCTTAGACTGTTAAAATCTGCCTTTTTAAAATTAAGAGTTTTTGTTGGCCCCAAAAATGTTTTTTTAATTCAATCTCAAATGAGACTGTGTTGTGATCACTGTTTCCCAAAGGTCGCCCTATTCCAACATTTAATACCATATCAATATTATTTGTGATGAGTAAATCTAAGATCTCTTCATTTCTAGTAGGGTCTTGTACAACCTGGGCCAGATAATGATCTCTGAGTGTACTCAAGAACCTGCTCCCCTTATCTGAACTGCTGGTCTCATTTATCCAGTTTATTTCAGGGTAATTAAAGTCTCCCATTATTAGAACTTGCCCGTGCCTAGCTGTAACAATAATTGTATTTCCTCACTTTCAGCTATATTTGGGAGTTTATAGCATACTCCTACTAATATTATTTTGGAATTTGCTGCTATGCTATTTAACTCTACCCACAAACATTCAACTCAGCCTTAAATTCAGGCTTAACATACAGACAAATCCCTCCCCTTTTACCATTGCCTCTATCTTTCCTAAATAGGTTATAACCATCCAGATTAACAGTCCAGTCATGAGATTCATCCCACCATGTCTCGGTAATGCCTATTAAATCCCATTTTTCATTAATTGCTAATAATTCTAACTCTCCCATTTTTTCCTGGCAAGCTTCTGGCATTAGCAAGCATACACCTTATGTTATGAGTCTGTAGTTCTGAAGTGCCTGCTACTGTACTTGAGTTACTTAGTACTACCTCCTTATTGACTAAACTACCCTTCCCCCCATCTCCTCCCCTATGAGTTGTTAATTCATCCCTTATACCCTCTATACTTTCTACCCCATTACTTATATCTAGTCCCTCCCCCCCACCTACTAGTTTAAAAACTCCTACATCCTTTCTACCATCCTATCCCCTAGCACAAAAGCTCTCTCATCATTAAGGTGCAATCCATCCCTACTGTAGAGATTGTACCAAAGTGAGAAATTAGCCCAGTGCTCTAAAAACACAAACCCCTCCTTAGTGCACCACATCTTTAGCCATGCATTAACCTCCCTAAGCTCCTTCTGCCTCCCTGGGCTAACACGTGGCACTGGTAGTATCGCAGAAAATACTACTTTGAAGGTCCTTGCCTTTAGCTTATTACCTAGTTCTCTAAAACCATTCTTTAGAACACTCCTTCCATTAACTTTGTCATTGGTACCAATATGTACCAAGACCGCCGGTTCATTTCCAGACCCTCCCAATAATTTGTCTACCCGATGCACACCATGCCAAACCTGAGCACCCGGGAGACAGCAAACTGTTCGATTATAATCCTAATAATAGAGTCCCCTACCACCAAAACTTGTCTTTTGCTCTGTCTATTCTGCCCTCCCACTCCTCCAGTAGAACTGTTCTACGGGCTGTTAGAGGGAACAGCTCTATCTGTCTTTGCCATTCCTGAATGGACATCCCCAACAGTTTCACTCAATCTGGCAAATCTGTTGGGGTTTGCCAACTCAGAACTGGCCTGACTCCTGTTCCCCCTTATAACTGTAACCCAGCTACCTCCCTGGACATCCTCACTAGCCCCAGCTCCACCCTCCATGCTAGGCCCAGCTAAACTGTGATCCGAGAGCACCAACCCCCTTTCCAGTGGAGCAATATCACAAGTGCTGCAATTCTCCTCTCCAGTTCTCCAATTTGAGCTTCTAGAGAGGCAACATGCTCACACCTCTCACAGTGGTATGGGCCCTGGATCATCTATTCCAGTATTGCATACATATGACAGGATGTACACTGAATGAGGTTATATTTGTATAAAGATTTCCTCCTTTGTATAAAGTTTTCCTCCTTTGCACTATAAATCTGCCCTCCCCTTTCTTTGAACTCCCTCCTTTTATTTAAACTCCTACACTTTTACTAGAATTGCACTTAGAAATGTTCGCAAGCTCACAAGTTCACCCCTTCTCCTGTTTATATTAACTTCTGCCTTCTCACCTGGAGACAATTAGTGCACTCTGCAATTTATCAGCCTTTACTTGCAAAGGAAAATCCACTTGCAAACAACCCCAAAACAGGTCACAAACCTTTTATACTAGTTTAACAGTCAAGTCACACCCCTCTAACCTGGTCACAATTAGTGCAATGTATCAGCCTTTACTTGTAAAGGAAAATCCACTGCATCGGTTTCATAAAGTAATGAAACAGATGCAGAGAAGCATGAAGACCATCGAGGTAATGGCTGGTCAGGGAAGTCTCACATTGGTTTGGTAAAATTTCCCCTCATGTTTTTTTAGTGTTTATAAAAAAGTTCTGCACAGTGATTGGAGGAGGCTGTTATATGGTGTATTATAATAACGGGACTTCATTTTCGATTCAGACCTCTTAACGTAGACATGATAAAGCAAGAAGCAGAGTGTCCTCCACAAAATGAAGTCCGCCCTTCTCTTCCCTTGAACACAGTAGATGACTTTAGTGGACGGATTGAGTTCTGTGGAACTTATATACAGTTTTCTTTCGTACGATTTATTGCAGTTGGGATGTACGTCCTAATGGGTCTCTGCTCAGTAGGGGTGGACGACGACTGATGTTTAATGTCTATTTAGTAGGGCTCCTTTCCTCTTTATTTTTATGTTTTCCCCCTTCCGAGGGCAGCACTTGTTCAGTTAATGGGCCCCATACTGCACTGGTTTTCATGGGTTCCTTTAGCGAGATGCTAAGCCAACACCCATAGATCTTGTCAATTACAATATTCACCTCTGCTACGCTCTTTGTTTCTGCTGCCTTTCTAGAAGATGGTGGGATCTGGCTCTCTGACCTGTTGCAAGGAGAGTGGTGCAAGCAGAGCAGGTAGATTGATCAAGATACCAGCAGCTCTATCTCACCCCCAGCTCTGCAGTAGAGTGGATGGTCTCCAAAAGGGTTGGCAGATATAGGCCGGCCAAAGGCCTGATGCTTCTCACAAGTGTGTCTGTGCTCTGCCTCAAATGACATCCTGGGCAGTGGCAGCTGGTGACTTTCCAAGTTGGTGGGACGGAAGGCAGAGACCTGGCCCCTCTCCTTAAATTGATTCAACCCAAAAGTAGAAACTCCTCCCCTTTACAAAATGTTACTCCTGTATGCCCTGCCTGCCGACACATACTCCACCCACTTGATTTTTTTTTTTCTGTCACTTTATGTACATATTATCTTGATGAGGGTGAGGTGGTGCTGGTTCTGTTCACTATTCTTATGATGGAAAGTGCTTGTATTTTCTTGAGGACATGCAATAATAACATAGAATACATCTAAAACATGTTAGATCAGGACGCATAGCCATGGCAGCTCATAGAAAAAGACAAAAATATCCCATACAAAGAGACAAGGATTGAGAGAGAGGGATGGAGAAAGAGGGGGATAGTGAGAGGGATAGATTAGCAAGCAGTAAAGAACAATTCAGCATAGAAGACAGAATTCCCAAGAGAAGACCCTGATGGTGGAAAAAATGTAAGGCATACGAATAAGGGGACGACAGAGTAGGAGATTTATAGATTAGGTTATTGAAGCAATGAACATGAACTTGAGGAAGCTCAAAGGGTAGTGGCAGGCAGATGTGCCTGATGTGCTGTGGTCCATAGAGTCACAAAGAGACAGACCATGACTGAACAAAAACAAAAGTAATGGGAAAAACAATACTATATTTGAATACATTTTTACAACACTACACGGGCTAAATGCTCCTACAAGTAGACTGATTAAAGTAAAACCTAAAAAGCATACATCAAGTAATTTTACTTGACAATACAAGAACTAAAACGGAAGTAACCCCCCCCCCCCCCAACCTCTTGTACCATACTCCATCGTCTTAAACTGGCTACAAGCCCTGTGTATCATTTGAATTAAATAAAATCAGCCATTAACTGTTCTACTAAACTTACTAAAACTGTTGATTGCAAGCTCCACAAGAACATATAATGTATATTCTAAATGATATATGTGTGTTACAAGACGGCAATAAAATTGTAAGCCAGGTAATGCTGTTTGGCAGGCAATGTAAGGGTTTTGGTCCTCTGAGTACCTTGGGCGCTTATTGCGAGGTTTGTGCTGAGCGCATTTGGCGCTCATAGCGAGCCTCTCCCCTGGTGTAGTTTTGGTATTGTGAGCTCCTTCGGTGCTCATTGTGAGGCTCTCGTGTGGTGTCCTCATTGCGAGCCACTCCTGTAGTATTTTTATATATAGTTTTTAAAAAAATAGTAATTAATGAAACAATTAATATAGTTTACCTATTTGTAATTAATATATGGAGCAATCAATATGCTGAAGAGCTAACAATCGCTGTTGTTTTTCCTGCAGCATACAATGTACATTTGGACTGTTGCTGAGCGGAGGAGAAAGTGTCAGCAAGGTGTGAAGTGTGCAGTGTAAATAGGCTGCGTGCGCAAGGCTAAACCGTTTGTTTAGTTGTGTAAAGCGCCATTTTAGAATGGTAATGTTATTAGTTTTAAGTTAGTGTTGTAAAATGGCGGCGATTATCTATGTGTTAAGTGGGTCTCGAGCATTTACCGTCCTTCCTAATAGAGTATTTTGTACCTCCTACATTGCTGTGTAAAAGTTGTATGTGCCTGGCGGTATTTTGCGTGCTAAGGGGTCGTGTAACCTCGTTTTCGTTTTTTTCAGGCACCCATTTTTTCTCTTGCTTAAGCGATTTTTCAAAATGTCAAAACTCTGTAAATTCGACTTAAATTTGCGGGCAACCTCACTCCCAGACGTCCTGGCTGTCCCCTCCGTGCTGTGTGTGATGTTTTGTGTTGTATTTTTCAATGTGCGCGGTTCGGTCGTTAAGTTCGTATTTTTTGCAGGTCGTTTTCCTTTTCAAAGTGTTATGGGCCGTAATTTTTTGCAGGCGATTTTTTTCAAAGTGCTAAGGGTCTCGCACTGTGAATTGTGTATTTGAGTTTTCTGTTGATTTGTAGTCCCGCGGGTCCTAGGTATGATGCGTAAGTCGTGCGGGGTCGTAGGGATGAGCGCCTATGGCTCCCTGCCTAAGTCCTACCGCGCGCTCCTTGGCACTCCTTGCCTGGCCGCAGTTTTAACATTGCGTTACCAATGTTTTTTAGCAAGCCTGCACTGCTGAGAATTATATATGTGATAAAACACACGTCATATACATTATATATGTGCGGGCGTGGACATACTTACACACACACACACACATATATATATATATATATATATATATATATATATATATATATACACATACAAATGGGTGGAAAAGAATATTAAAATATCTAAAACATGGGAACCTGGGAAACATTTGTAGGAGCAAAAAAGGCTGCTTTCGAAATACAGTGGGGGGGGGGGGGGGGTATTTGATCCCCTGCTGATTTTGAACGTTTGTCCACTGACAAAGAAATGATCAGTCTATAACTTTAGTGGTAGGTGTATTTTAATAGTGAGAGAAAGAATAACAAAAAAAAAAAAAAAACAAGAAAAACGCATGTCAAAAAAGTTGTAAATTGGTTTGCAGGTCAATGAGGGAAATAAGTATTTGACCCCTTCTGTGACGAAGTGCCCTTCGCCACTTTGTCTTGGAGAGGACTGTTTGCCAGCCTCCTGCTCTGCGACTATGGCCCTGGGACATATTGCCCTTTAAACACAGTATTCGGCCATACCAGAGTGTATGTCACTCATTCTGGCCCTTTACATACAGGGGGGTCATTCGGTACTTGCCCTGTGTGAACCATGATACCACAGATAGCTATGCCATGGAGCCCATTCATATGATGAAAGACTATGGGAAAGACTTTAGCTACTTGGCAATTGAACTGTGTGAAGAGGATCTGAGCGCTATTCGGTAGTTTTGTGCGCTCAGATCCCAGCTATCTGGGGATATGTGAAATGTGAGTCAATGTGAATTGCAGTAATGCTGATGGGTTGTCAAACTAGAGAATTGACCAACAAATACTTTTGTCCGGACATCCCCAGGCCGATCCGTTGGGATCAGACCGTGTATGCCGGCTTATGGTCACGGGGGAGGTGGGTAACGGAACCCATCACTGTTTTACCCTGTTTTATGATTATTTAATTCTTGATTAAAATATGATCACATTGCTGTACTGTAGATATGTTGTTTTATGTTCTACAGAATATATTGGCTCAGAATATCACAGCTACTAGGCTAATAGATAATCCTATTACAGAGAATCCTGTTACAGATAAGAAAGTCGATTGTATAATGTGTTTTCATTCTCAAACATAAGAAGAAGGCCGATTTAATCAATGTCTGATTATATCAAGTTGCCAGGGAGGTGTGACTCACCTATTGTCCCTCTATGTGTATTGCCTGTGAAATGTCTGTGTGTTATGGGTAAAAGATACTTTTACTAACTTTTGAACCCCTGGTCTGATTCATGCCATTTTTTAATATGTTGTTCCCCTGGGTGAGAGCTATTGAACGGTGTACCCCTGTTTTTGGGGTACATCCAGAATGTGGTTAAAATTGTGTCTGTTTTAATTGTGTTACCTGTTATCTGAGGGGAGGAGACGTGGGGGTTGAACCATGTAGATAATTGGCTGTGATAATTATGTGGGTGTAGCCCTTCAGAGGGCACCATTGCATAAAAGGATATTCCCTGTCATTAAAAGTTAGTTCACTACTTGACCCTTCAAAACGTAGCCTCGTCTCGTTATTGGAGGGGATCGCTATATCCTACTGGGGTTTGCTATGCTTTTGCATACTCCTTTGAGCTGTAACAAGTCTGTGGTGGTGGTGGTAGTGTGGTGTCCGGTGCTTGTAGGCCTCGACACAAACTAGGACGCGTCTATCAACGGAGGTACCCGGTCGGGGTGCCAGTAGATCCGTTACACCTTCAACTTAGTACTTGGTGGCAAAATCCTTGTTGGCAATCACAGAGGTCAGACGTTTCTTGTAGTTGGCCACAAGGTTTGCACACATCTCAGGAGGGATTGTGTCCTACTCCTCTTTGTAGATCCTCTCCAAGTCATTAAGGTTTCCTTTGTTGCCTTGGTTGTGTGTTTTGGGTCATTGTCATGCTGGGATACCCATTTTCAATGCCCTGGCTGAGGGAAGGAGGTTCTCACCCAAGATTTGATGGTACATGTCCCCGTCCATCGTTCCTTTGATGAGGTGCAGTTGTCCTGTTCCATTAGCAGAAAAACACCCCCAAAGCACAATGTTTCCACCTCCATGTTTGACGGTGCAGATGGTGTTCTTGGGGTTATAGGCAGCATTCAGTTGAGTTGATGGCAAAGAGCTCAATTTTGGTCTCATCTGACCACAACACTTTCACCCAGTTCTCCTCTGAATCATTCAGATGTTTATTGGCAAACTTCAGACGGGCCTGTACATGTGCTTTCTTGAGCAGGGGGACATTGCAGGCGCTGCCAAATTTCAGTGCTCCACCCTGTAGTGTGTTACTAATTTTTGTCTTGGTGACTATGGTCCCAGCTGCCTTGAGATAATTAACAAGATCCTCCGTGTAGTTGTGGGCTGATTCCTCGCCGTTCTCATGATCATTGAAACTCCACGAGGTGAGATCTTGCATGGAGCATTAGACCCAAAGAGACTGGCAGTTATTTTGGGTTTCTTCCATTTGCGAATAACTGTGGTCACCTCTTGCTGCTTGGCGATGGTCTTGTAGCCCATTCCAGCCTTGTGTAGGTCTACAATCTTGTCCCTGGCATCCTTGGACAGCAATTTGGTCTTGGCCATGGTGGAGAGTTTGGAATCTGATTGATTGATTGATTTTGTGGACAGTTGTCTTTTATACAGGTAACAAGCTGAGATTAGGAGCACTCCCTTTGAGAGTGCTCCTAATCTCAGCTTGATACCTGTATAAAAGTCACCTGCGAGCTAGAAATCTTGCAGATTGAAAGGGGATCAAATACTTATTTCCCTCACTGATCTGCAAATCAATTTATAACTTTATTGACATGCATTTTTTGTGTTTTTTTGGGGGGTTATTCTGTCTCTCACTGTTAAAATACACCTACCATTAAAATTATAGACTGATCACTTCTTTGTCAGTAGACAAACATTCAAAATCAGCAGGGGATCAAATACTCTAGAAGCCTGGAAGGAGGTCCTTCATAGAGATGGAGACTTGTTTTGTCATTCAGTCGTGTCTGACTCTTCATGACTATGGACACCAAGACACCAGGCACATCTGATCTTGGCATAGATTCTGAACTGGGCTGGTAGTTCCTTCTCCAGTGGACCATGATTTGTCTGATCTCTCTGCTATGACCTGCCCATCTTTACATTGTATAACTCACAGCCTCATTGAAGTACACAAGCCCCATTACCACAACAAGGTAACGATCCAAAAGGGGACTTTCTACCTTTTCCCTTGGACAAATTTAACCTGGAAATTTGTCCAGAGCATCATATAACATCTCCAGATATGAGCCATGCTCAGTATTACTTTGGAATTAGGATATTGTAGCGACGCCTCCACAGTTGGTTGTTGAAGTTATACAATTGTAATGCGGTGCGTATAGGAAAGGTCTGCAGAAGGATGGCTATATATGGTCTGCCCTGATGTTCTGTACATTGAATTAAATATCTTAGATTTGTTTAAATTGTTTGAGAACACAAAGATTAATATAGCCAAGGAATTAAGGACACCGTGTGACGGAGCGATCGCAAGCTGAATCCAACACTACCAGGCTGGTGAGCAAGACAACATATAGGTTGTTAAGTCTATGTTCATCAGGTAAGACATTTTAAGCATATAAACCAGGCTACTCAAAGCTGCGTCAGCAGTGAATTATACATTATTTAATTAGAAATCAAAATATGGGTTGATCAGACATGTTACTTTTAATTTCTCCAATGTGACCCAGCATGCATCATCCTAAATCAATTAACCATTAAAAGTATTTATCCAGTTTTGTAGTCACATGATACATTTATTACCTTTTAGTTAAACAAATCTGGGATTGTTTATATATAACAGTAATTGGTAGCTGTGGCCATCAAACTATTAACAGTATCAGCATTTTTTTTTATGGCTAGTACGGCCAGAAATAAGGAAAGTAGCTAAAAACTTGGGTGATGTGACACTTGGACAGACTAGAGTCCTCGAGGGTGGGAAGATCAATGATTAACTCACAAATACACTCACTAAAACAAGATATATACTTAAAATCTGGTGCAATCAGCCCTCAAGGACCGAGGCTGGACCACCCTGAGCTGGAAAAACAACTGCAGGAAATTTCCTAGAATACTGAAATTTTCAAGTAAAATCCAGCAGCTTGAGAAATTGGGAAAAAAAAGTACAATTGTGAAATGTCTAACAAAAACAATTTGGATAAAAACACACACTACGCTAGTTTGAACATTTGCATTAAAAACAAAAAATATTTTTTTATATATAACATGGGAATTTGTTTGACAAGAGGTTGGATACCGCGGCACTGCCCCAAGTTACAGTCAACCTATTATACAATAAGAACTCAGACTTTCTCTCGGTTTGCACATGCTTCAGGGATAAATCTCAAGAGCGGAAAGTCATAAAACAATGTATCTATATCTATCTTTTTTTTTCTTCTTTTATTTATTAAAAATACACAATTTTTTATAACTTTTATAATAAATATTGTTTTTATTAAGCAAAATAGCTTGTTTCCTTTCCAAGGGTTTTCTTTTGTGTGATTACATTTGAGAGGCAGATTCTACTGAATAATCTCGGGCTATTCATGAATATAACAGGATTACGTTTCCTTAGTTACTGGTGGAGATTTCTGACCCTACTTAAGATTAACAGAGCTGCAGAGAAATATATTACAGGGAAGGATATGGACAAGTATCACGCTAGCGTTGCTGTTACTTCATACTCTTCCAAAGCATACACGCCTTTCAGGAGGATACACCAGGCCCTGGACATTGAGTGGGACAGAGATGGACGTTGGTGATCTATAACATATATTAATGTTTCCTGGATTATCACTGCAGGTTCTTTTTGAAGAAGGAATCGAGTGTCCGGCCAGGCTCCATGCGGGGGCGTTTGGCACTGGGAGTTTGTTGGCTCTTAGATTTGTTCTTGGGTCTAGATGTAGTTGTCGGGGATGGGTTAGACTGAAGTGGTCGCACTGTCGGTGTCCGCTCTAGGCTGGACTGAAGAACTGACCGGGCAGAACTGGGGCTGGAGAAAGAGTCTTGGAGCTCCTGTGCAAAATGATAGTCCATATGCTCTGGGAGGTCCCACACCAGCACCCTGCGTCCACACTTCTCACAGCTCATCATGTCCTGCTCACTCTGCCCAGCCTCTTGGTCTACTGGCTGCAAGCTTGATACTATAGAGGACTCTATCTGAAATGAACAGCTCACAGGCTCTTCTAGTGGCTCTTCTGGTGGCTGCTCAGTCCCACTGGTGTGAGCTGCATCATTCATTAAGATACTGGGAGGTTTAGGTAAAGGCATAAGAAATGGAGCGTGTGCTATAAAATCTGAATTGCTCTGGGCATCTTGTGGTGAGCTCAAAACCCCGGCAGAACTTAATGTCTCCTCCCGCTTCTTCTCCGACGCTCGTTGGAATAGCCGTTCAATGGTGCTAGGAGTTTTATTTTCAGACGTTCTCCTCTGGCTCTTCGGTGTCTTGGGGCTGCTGGGTGGTGTTATGGCAGAAACTGGGCAAGAGGATTCTGGGAGTTTTTGGCTGCTGTTTGCGTCCTTACTCAAAAAGCTGGTGATGCCACTGCCCGAAGAGGAGAATTCGGAAAATTTGCTGGCAGAGAGCTGGAGCAAAGTGACTGGAGGACACCTGTCGTGGAGACAAAGGATTGAGGTGATGACACTATAGACATCTCAAGCATCCCAAATGTTCCATCATAAGATGAGCAAATTCCTTAACAAAAGGTTTTGTGATGTTTAGGAAATCTTCCTTTCAGGCCATAACACATGCATGCAATCCTTGCATAGTCCTGATCCTCCCTCACAGGATTAAGTGCTTTAAAAACATCTGAAATATTCGGTAATCTAAATATAAACTATTTTATTTTAATATATATGAAGGTCACATAAATATAGACCACAGGGTAGTGGAGATTGCAACATATAAACAGGTCATTACAGACAACTAACAGAAGGAAGGATAGATGACTTGGAAGACAATTACAATTTTGAATAGTTCCTAGTTCCTTCAGAATTACAAAGACAAGTTTGACA
Source organism: Discoglossus pictus (assembly GCA_027410445.1). NCBI lineage: Eukaryota > Metazoa > Chordata > Amphibia > Anura > Alytidae > Discoglossus > Discoglossus pictus. The sequence continues at coordinate 3,689,289 of CM050165.1, read as the reverse complement.
ACAAGATTAACTGTTCTTATTTCGAAGATAATTATATACTTTTTTTCACATTAGTCCATATCTAGACTTTTATTTTCCAAATATTTAAGCTATTGAGAAATAAAGGTTATTTGTAATTGAATATTATTCTTTTTTTCCTCAGTTCACACACGGGTGTGTGCTTTTTCTGGTGTTTGTCTGACAAATCCACATTCATAGCGGTGAAATGCATGTCGGGTGGTGGTTCCACCAAATAAGACTTCTCTTAATGTTCAGTAAACCTGTTATCAGCTTTCATCATCTACTAGTCTAAATGCCAAAATGTAAAGTTCATCTGGACTGATTGATGAGCGTCCGTTAAACGGCCAACCCAGAGGACAGTAGCAAGTTAGCGTTATCACATTGCTTTAGTGTTTAATTTTAAAAAAAATAATTGAAAGGATAAATTTAGACTGCCTCACAAGAGTATGTGCAAAACTGTGCGTATTACTAAAGCAAATATCATTGTGTCAACATGCATTTTATATGCGACTCCCCATTAGTAACAAATGCTAACTATTAAAAAAAATCTTAGTTTCTCTGATTCTGGTAACATAAATGCTACGTTCAGACATTCTCGTGCATCAACTATTAAGAGTAGTATTTATTAATTTGCGTTACCATATATTATGCACTTTAATTTCCCTGCACAAATTAGTTTTATTATTTTCAGAATTATATTTTTCTTAGTCTTATGTTTGATATCTGTACGTTCATAGGAATCAGTAACTTGTTTATATATAATAATCACACATCATAGGAATCAGTAATGTGTTTATATATATATATATATATATATATAATAATCACACATGAACTGAATCTGAATATTTAGACATTTCTACTGCTTACAAATCCTTTTCAGTGTAAAAATATATTTAGTAAAAATAATATAGGGACAGAAACAATGATAACAAAGCTATTATTTTTACCTCTAATAATGATGTTTTATTCCTAAAGGAAACAATGGCTTAGAATATGTAAAACAACCATATTGTGTGGGAGCCAGTTTAACCCCCATAGTGTTGAACTCCCACTCACCATGCAGCCTGGTGAACCCCCATTGTGTTGAACTCCCACTCACCATGCAGCCTGGTGAACCCCCATAGTGTTGAACTCCCACTCACCATGCAGCCTGGTGAACCCCCATAGTGTTGAACTCCCACTCACCATGCAGCCTGGTGAACTCCCATTGTGTTGAACTCCCACTCACCATGCAGCCTGGTGAACCCCCATAGTGTTGAACTCCCACTCACCATGCAGCCTGGTGAACCCCCATAGTGTTGAACTCCCACTCACCATGCAGCCTGGTGAACCCCCATTGTGTTGAACTCCCACTCACCATGCAGCCTGGTGAACCCCCATTGTGTTGAACTCCCACTCACCATGCAGCCTGGTGAACCCCCATAGTGTTGAACTCCCACTCACCATGCAGCCTGGTGAACCCCCATTTTGGTGAACTCCCACTCACCATGCAGCCTGGTGAACCCCCATTGTGTTGAACTCCCACTCACCATGCAGCCTGGTGAACCCCCATTGTGTTGAACTCCCACTCACCATGTAGCCTGGTGAACCCCCATTGTGTTGAACTCCCACTCACCATGCAGCCTGGTGAACCCCCATTGTGTTGAAGCTTTTCAGGATCACAAACGCATCACTGCTGATTTTTTCAGCTTCATAACGGGCAAGTGTGCAGCATCGGGACATGCTGCTATACCGTCGGTCACCTTGGCGGCAGAGTCCGACGGTCAGCAGCTTGGCCACCCGGTGATTCTAAGAACAAGAAACAGGAAGAGGCTTTTGAAGAGGAGCTAATTAAATGAATAATAATGTATATACATTTAGTATATTCCATCCAATCCATCACTGTAGTCTTCTTGTAGTTAGTATGTGGATGTGCTACTTCAGAGAACAGGTATTGGATAAGTGGAATAAACTGAGGACAAATACAGTCAGACAAGGGTATGAATACTTCTTAAGAGAGGACAAATTAAGATTTTAAATAGCCTTTAAAAAACGGGACAAGCAGATGAGATGACACTATTATCATCATCTGCCATTGAGGTTTTAAGTGGTTAATGCATGTCATTGTTATTTAAATAAATAAATAAATATATGTCATATTATTTCTTGGAGTTTACATGGTCCAGTAATCAGCCTTGAGGTTATCTGGTTCTGTCCAGTTGTGACCCCCCTGCAATGTTATATTATAGAGCTCATTTTTAAATCCCTGGTGAAATGTTAATATCCTGTTAAGCGGATAAATACCAAGTGAGATGTTATGTAGTTCAGATGTACAGTGCCTTGCAAAAGTATTCACCCCCCTTGACTTTTTGCCTATTTTGTTACATTACAGCCTTAAACTCAATGTTTTGTTAATCTGAATTTTATGTGGCGGATCAGAACACAATAGTCTAAGTTGGGCAAGTGAAATGAGAAAATATAAACATATAACTATTTTTTAGAAATAGATAAGAGAAAATTGGCATGTGCGTATGTATTCACCCCTTTGTTATGAAGCCCATAAAAAGCTCTGGTGCAACCAATTACCTTCAGAAGTCACATAATTAGTGAAATGATGTCCACCTGTGTGCAATCTAAGTGTCACATGATCTGTCATTACATATACACACCTTTTTTTAAAGGCCCCAGAGGCTGCAACACCTAAGCAAGAGGCACCACTAACCAAACACTGCCATGAAGACCAAGGAACTCTCCAAACAAGTAAGGGACAATGTTGTTGAGAAGTACAAGTCAGGGTTAGGTTATAAAAAAATATCCAAATCTTTGATGATCCCCAGGAGCACCATCAAATCTATCATAACCAAATGGAAAGAACATGGCGCAACAGCAAACCTGCCAAGAGACGGCCGCCCACCAAAACTCCCGGACCGGGCAAGGAGGGCATTAATCAGAGAGGCAGCACAGAGACCTAAGGTAACCCTGGAGGAGCTGCAGAGATCCAGAGCAGAGACTGGAGTATCTGTACATAGGACGACAATAAGCCGTACGCTCCATAGAGTTGGGCCAGAAGAAAGCCATCACTTTCAGCAAAAAACAAAATGGCACGTTTTGAGTTTGCGAAAAGGCATGTGGGAGACTCCCAAAATGTATGGAGGAAGGTGCTCTGGTCTGATGAAAGCAAAATTTTACTTTTCGGCCATCAAAGAAAATTCTATGTCTGGCGCAAACCCAACACATCACCCAAAGAACACCATCAGCAGCCAGGACTGGGAAACTAGTCAGAGTTGAGGGAAAGATGGATGGTGCTAAATACAGGGATATTCTTGAGCAAAACCTGTACCCCTCTGTGCGTGATTTGAGGCTAGGACGAAGGGTCACCTTCCAGCAGGACAATGACCCCAAACACACTGCTAAAGCAACACTTGAGTGTTTAAGGGGAAACGTGTAAATGTGTTGGAATGGCCGAGTCACAGCCCAGACCTCAATCCAATAGGAAATCTGTGGTCAGACTTAAAGATTGCTGTTCACAAGCGCAAACCATCCAACTTGAAGGAGCTGGAGCAGTTTTGCAAGGAGGAATGGGCAAAAATCCCAGTGGTAAGATGTGGCAAGCGCATAGAGACTTATCCAAAGCAACTTGGACCTGTGATTGCCGCAAAAGGTGGCTCTACAAAGTATTGACTTTAGGGGGGTGAATAGTTATGCACATTTACTTTTTCTGTTATTTTGTCCTATTTGTTGTTTGCTTCACAATAAACAAACATCTTCAAAGTTGTGGCAGGTTCTGTAAATTAAATGATGCAAATCCTCAAAAAATCCATGTTTATTCCAGGTTGTGAGGCAAAAAACACGAAAAATGCAAAGGGGGGTGAATACTTTTGCAAGGCACTGTACTCAAGTTATGTTGGCCTGCTGCTTGAAGAAAATAAAATGCAATGGGCCCATTGTAAAAGTGGTAAATGGGGCAATAATCCTAATAATAAATACAACACCAGGGGGTCATCAAGTCCCCAAAGGTTCTCTTATATTTGCAAAAGGAAGCAAAAATGTGTCAAACTACAAAAACAAGGAGTATAAATGGTGCTTATTCACAGACGACATCTTATGAACATCACTGCCCAATCTATGCACCTTATTTATTTAGCAAATGGTCTGGATCACAAATCAACAAGAACTAATCAGAGGCTCTCAGTATAAATACCTCAAGTCAAAAACGTTTACATATTCATTTTGAATGGCAAAAAAACCCAAAGATTAGGAATAAATATCGCAAACAAATTATTTATATAAAAAATTAAAAAAACTATCCACAAATTATAAATAAATCAAAAAATAAATAAAATCAAAAAAGACTTAGAAAGTTGGTCAAAGTACCATATTTTACGGGTAGGCCATGACTGAAAAGGGCAGACCCATGCAGGTACTCGTAGTGCACCTAATAAAGTACAAAAGTAAATAGATACACAGGGATATTACTGAATATACCCAGTAACATCCAGGAACACTCCATATTCCTTTGAATTTTGTACTTTTGTAACCAATTAATCGCAATTACATTCAGTGGTTACACTATTTATTACAATGGATAAAAACTATATGGCAATTTAAACCGACAACACAAGGATTGATGACCATATAACAGCAGCCTATGTGAAGGGTATCCAGCAAGGAAAGGGTGAATGAGGTATAACCACTGTGAGACGTCCCACTCACCGCGTCTCTGTCCTTCACTAATCGCTCTTCTAACTCCAGTGACAGCTGTCGCAGCCAGTACTGGACCTGTGGAGAGAGCACAGAAAGCTCAGGAACAACTCCAACCCAACCCTTAGTAAAAAAAAAGTACATAAAAGTAAATCGATACACAGGGATACCTTCCATGTCCTTTTAAGTCTGACTAAGAGCACAATGAGAGAGGGAAATGGCCAAAAAGCTAGTTTTTAATTAGAATTTTTTTTTTTGATTTTGATTACATTTCCGGACCGTGGAGACATCCATGATACTTTGGGGAGAGGCGCATTTATATTTCTGTAGAGCAGTGCTTGCATCTACTGATGCAAACAGTCGGCTTCTAACCATTTGTGGGGAAGGGTATGGAGTCAAACATCTAACACATCACCCTCATCTTTCTATCTACCCCAGAGGGTCAGCAGGTAGATAAACAGAAGTACTGAGGCTCGGATTAGTTCAGCTGTGCTCACGGATATACCTAAATGTGCCTATCCGGGGCACCCGAGGACTGGAGCTGAGGATCACTGGTCTACCCCCTCCCTCCACACATAAACACATCTCTTCTAGCTCTCAGGAATTGATGGAACAAAGATATTTTTCTCTAAAAAAAAGTTGTTTATGCTTATGGCTAACACAGCTGTTAATGTTATTATTTTGTTTGCCGATCTTGGACTGGGTCATATTGTGAGACAAAGAGGTTCTGTAACTAGAGTATATTGTGCACGATCCAGCACCAACACTTCAAGTTCAGTCTTGTCGTAAAACTGGATCTGGCAGGTTCCTGGGTGTTACTAGATAAATCATTTCCCTGGGTATTCATTTACTTTTATGTACTTTATTAAGAAGTGATTATAAGCTCTGTTTTTCTGCCTAAAATCAAACAAATTGTCCCTGCATGGGTCTGCCCTCTGCAGCATGTGCTGCGTCTCATGTTAACCAATCAGTGACCATCTCTCTGCAACATTCTACTGAGACGTGGTCCTTGATAGGCTAGGACACTACACTGCACTGCACATCCAGCCATACAGAGTCTGTGCCTACATATGTAGCGGAGGGCAGACCCATACAGGGACCATTGTTTTATTTTAAGCAGTAAATACAGAGCTTATAAGAACTTCTTAATAAAATAAAGTACACATAAGTAAACAGATACCCGGGGATATTATATACCTAACAACATCCAGGGACCTGCCATGTCCATTTATAGCTATAAAAATAGGTCATGATGTGGGGTTTCAGTCCAATCTGACTCCATGTTCTGTCCGATAACCCTGTGTGTACCAGAGGACCGAACAATGAACTCAGCAGCAGTGTCTCCTCCCCCTTGCCTCACCTGATCTCGAGTGGCCAGTGCAGATTTGCCAGGGAAGGTTTTGCTGCACCCGATGGATTTGGGCAGCTGTCTGGGTGTCACGGGTTCATCTTCTATACCACGACATAGAGAATACAGCCAGGACCTGCGCCAACGCGAAAAAGGAAAACTCAGAGAGTGGAGCCAGGTTATAAGTGTGACTGGGTAGATCTCATGGACTCTTTACTTCTGCCAGTCTGAATGTATTTTATCACATTCAAATTAAAGAGCCACTGTAATACTCCAGTTTCCATGATTTACTAGCAAAGATTATTTTAAAATTCATTTTCTATTTATTGTGATTAAAATAAGTATTTCCATGTAAAAACTGGAGCTCCTCCCAAATTTTCAAACTATGGAAAAATTCTGTAACAGACTTCCCTGCAACCGTTTATTTACTACACTGGTGGGTTGTGAGATGAAGTTCTTCTGAACCGATCCAGCTTCCTCATTGACAAATATGAAAACAGTATGTGACAACACAATCCAAAAAATCCAATTTAGGTAGAACGTTTGCTCTTTCATATCTGTTCCAAACAGTCAGACACGTGTCCATTTGTTTGATACCTACCCGGTTTTATCCCCAAAGTGGCTCTGCAAATGGGATTCTCTGAACTGTGTCAGCTGACCCATATATTCCACTCCCAGGATTTCACTGATAGAGGCCCCCAGCTTCCCTCCAAGGTGACGACTAAAGAAAGGCGAGAACACGAGAGAGAGTTAATATAAATATATATTCTTGTTACTGGCTCTTCTCTTCTAGATGAATCCTCTGGCATATGTTAATACATAGAAACCAACAAGTTCCAGGTACCATGACCAGCAGACACAAGGACTCACATTTTGCCAATGGGCAGCTGGTTGAACAATTCTGGCACGGAGTCCTTGGATACGATGGTCTGACGGTTGGGTTTATTTATCCCACAGGCCAACTTTGCCAGGACCTAGGGAGCGGAAAAAAAATGTATGTAGATACCACAATCAAAACAAGTTTACTTTTTAAATAAAAAAATAAAAAAAGCAACACAAAAAATTATAATAGTGGGTATTTAATATCTCTTGGAGTAAGAGCTCATTAGATTACCAGATTACTTTACACATAGTACTAGGAGGATTGCAGAGAAAAATAAAACAACTTGTGCATAAAGATGTGGTCCATGAAGACCAACTATAACAACCTCTGGAGCTTATTTAATAACAAAAAGGAAAGTTTTTAAAACTTTAGCAAAATCTAAATATAATAGGAACATTGAATATCTCGTCAGAACTTTTACTACGAATAAAATCAAAATATAATATTCCAGTTACAATCCTTTTATATCCAATGTATTAATATTTTCTCTCTTTATTTATATATATATATATATATATATATATATATATATATATATATATATATATATATATATATATATATATATATATATATATATATATATATATATATATATATATATATATATATATACACACACACACATATACAGTGGATATAAAAAGTCTACACACCCCTGTTATAATGTCAGGTTTCTGTGCTGTAAAAAATTAGATAAAGATAAATCATTTCAGAACTTTTTCCACCTTTAATGTGACCTATGAACTGTACAACTGAATAGAAAAACAAACTGAAATCTTTTAGGTGGAGGGAAGAAAAAAAAGAAAAGAAAAATAATGTGGTTGCATAAGTCTGCACACCCTCTTATAACTGGGGATGTAGCTGTGTTCAGAATTAAGCAATCACATTCCAAATCGTGTTAAATAGGAGTCAGCATACACCTGCCATCATTTAAAGTGCCTCTGATTAACCCCAAATAAAGTTCAGCTGCTCTTGTTTGTCTTTCCTGAAATGTTCTTAGTCGCATCCCACAGCAATAGCCATGGTCCACAGAGAGCTTCCAAAGCATCAGTGGGATCTCATTGTTAAAAAGGTATCAGTCAGGAGAAGGGTACAAAAGAACTTCAAAGGCATTACATATACCATGGAACACAGTGAAGACAGTCATCATCAAGTGGAGAAAATATGGCACAACAGTGACATTACCAAGAACTGGAGCTACCTCCAAAATTGATGAAAATACGAGAAGAAAACTGGTCTGGGAGGCTACCAAGAGGCCTACAGCAACATTAAAGGAGCTGCAGGAAAATCTGGCAAGTACTGGCTGTGTGGTACATGTGACAACAATCTCCCGTATTCTTCATATGTCTGGGCTATGGGGTAGAGTGGCAAGACGAAAAGCTTTTCTTATGAAGATAAACATCCAAGCCAGGCTACATTTTGCAAAAACACATCTCTAGTCTCCCAAAAGCATGTGGGAAAAGGTGTTATGGTCTGATGAAACCATGGGATGTCCACAGGAGATGCCCTCGCAATCTGACAGATTTGGAGTGTTTTTGCAAAGAAGAGTGGGCAAATCTTGCCAAGTCAAAATGTGCCATGCTGATAGACTCAAACCCAAAAAGACTGAGTGCTGTAATAAAATCAAAAGGGGCTTCAACAAAGTATTAGTTTAAGGGTGTGCATACTTATGCAACCATATTATTTTATTTTTATATTTTTTCTTCCCTCTACCTAAAAGATTTCAGTTTGTTTTTCAATTGAGTTGTACAGTTTATAGGTCACATTAAAAAGGTGGAAAAAGTTCTGAAATGATTTATCTTTGTCTAATTTTTTTACAGCACAGAAACCTGACATTATAACAGGGGTGTTTAGACTTTTTATATCCACTGTATGTATGTATAGCTAATGGTGTTTGGTGTATATAATGTGGCTGATTTAGTGTCCTTCGTTTTCTATGTCGTGCAACTTTTTTGTAATATCCATAGCTGTCTGGTGGGGTTTTGCGTGTTTAGGGACCTTTAGCCTCGTTTTCATTTGTACGGCGGCCATTTTTTCTCTCGCTTAGGTGATTTTTGGGTCTCTAAACTTCGAAATTTGTGCTTAAATGGAGGTGTAACTTCACTTGCAGAGGTCCTGAGTGCCCCCCTTGCTGTGAGTTATCTTTTTATATGTTTGTTGTTTGTATTTATTGTGTTTGTAATGTTTTTGGGGTCGCGTCCTTGTTTTTTAATCTCGTAGGTTTTTTTCGGCAAATACGTAGGTGTTTGGTGGTGTTTTGTGTCTTTAGACTGCTGTAGCCTCGTTTTCGTCTTTTTTAGCAGCCATTTTTTCTCTCGCTTAGATAATGTTTTAGTGTCTAAACTCTTTTAATTTGAGTTAAATTGAGGTGTAACTTTAGTTTTCGAGGTCCTGGATGCTCCCTCTTCCTGTAAGTAAGCTTTTTATGTATTTGATGTGTGTATTTGTTGTGTTTTTCATGTTTTCATGTGCGCGTGTTGCGGACGTTTTTTGCGAGGTCGTAATGGGTCATAACGTGTCTCGTATTTTCCTTGCGTAACGACGTACATTTTGCGAGGGTCGCAGTTGCTGGATGCTACGCGAGCCTGCAAGCGTTAGCAACAACTCGCATGCTCACAACTATATATATAATATAGCTCACAACTATATATATATATATATATATAATATATATATAATATATATATATATATATATATATATATATATATATAGAGAAAGAGAGAGAGAGAGAGAGAGAGAGAGAGAGACACACAGTATCTCACAAAAGTAGGTACACCCCTCACATGTAAATATGTCATATATCATATCTTTTCATGTGACAATACTGAAGAAATTAAACTCTGCTACAATGTAGTGCGAAGCGAGGGGCCGCATTTAGGGAGGGGGAAGCTCTACGGTGCCTCACTCGCAGTAAAAATAAAAAACAACACAGAAAAGTGGGACGTTGAAAAAAAAAAAAAAAAAAAAAAAAAACGACGCCGCGGGACTTGGAAAAAATAATAATAACAAAGTCGCAAAAATAAGAAGCCAACAGACGAAACGCGTACATCGAAAACAAAAAAACACACTGTAAAATAAAAATAAAAAAAAAACATAAAAAATCCTCACACGCAGCATGGGGGGACAGCCACAACATGTGCCAGTGAGGTTGCACGCAAATTAAAGTCGAATTTAATGAGTTTCAGAACTTGAAAATCGCCTAAGCGAGAAAAAAATGGTGGACGAAAAAAATGAAAACAAGGCTTCACGACCCCGAAGCGCGGAAAAAAAATGCCAGGCACGTACGAGGTACAAAAATAAACAGTTAGGAAGCGCGGAAAATGCTTGCGAGACGCGTAACCCATAGAATATAGTCGCCATTTTACAACACTAACTTGTAAATCTACACATTATGATTCTGAAATGGCGGCTTTCCCACCTAAACCGACGGTTTTGTCTCGCGCACGCAGCCTGTATACAGGGCACACTTGCCACAGAGCTCACACTTTCTCCTCAAGTGATAACGGTCTGACTGGACATTTTCTGCTGCCGGAAAATCCAAAGAGATTGTTAGCTCTTCAGGATATTCATTGCTGACAATCACATATAACAGTTGTCAAACTGCGAGCCGTTGAAGCGTAGCACTTAGTCGAAGGGAGGCGAGCCGTTAAAATACGAGGATTTAGAAAAGAAAAAAAAAAAAAGATACGAAACGCAAAAAAATACGAGATTAGCGACAGAACAAAAAACCCTGAAAAACACACTAAATACACCCCAAAAAATTACAAAAACATCACAGACAGCATGGGGCAACAGCCAGGATGTCTGTGAGTGACGTGGAACGCGAATTTAACTCCATTTAGACAATTTTCGCCACTCGAAAATAGTCTAAGCGAGGGAAAAAATGGCCACCGGAAAAAATGAAAACGAGGCTACACGACCCCGGACCGTGCACTTTACACATGACACTACGACCTACAAGATACACTATTACAAAAGCCGGAAAATGCTCACGAGACGCGCAACACATTAATAACATTACGACTATACAACGCCACTTTACACAATGAACCAACGGCTTTACCTCACGCACGCGGCCTATTTAGACTGCACACTTGCAACATTCATTACACTTTATAAGCAGGACACTAACACTCACAATGTGTATTCTATGCAGACACAAAATACAAACAGATTGTTAGCTCTTCAGCCTATTGCTCGCTGCATATATCAATTATAAATAATTAAAGTATATTAATTGATTTAAGAAATCATTCATTATTACTTAACTACATATACATAGAAATATATATCTCTCTCAAAGGACCAAAACCACACGACAGGAGAGGCTCGCAATGAGCGCCGAAGGAGCTCAGCGCAAGCCTCGCAATGAGCGCCGAAGGTTCTGAGGCTCGCAATGAGCGTTGAAAGTCCTCACAGTACAAAACGGTTTCAATTATGTCTCAATCAGCATTCCCATGGCTTCAAATTTTATTGCCCTGTCATTTGACGGGCAAGTCGCTAGTTAATTATAAATAGGTAAAGTATATTAATTTATTTATTAATTACTTATTAATAAAAAAAAAAATAGATATTATTAAAAAAGATATATATGTACAATCTTAGATTTTACAATGCCTTTACTTTATGAATACATTAATGGTTAACGCTTTCAAATATATTTATTGATTAATTAATTTTTAATGGACATTTAGTAATTATCTCATATATAGTTGTGAGCAAACGAGTTGTTGCTAACGCTTGCGGGCTCGTGTAGCGAGGGCTGCAGTTGGTGGCATGGAGCACGAAGGCGCTCCTTGCCAGCAACTGCGACCCTCGCAAACTTTACGTTCGAACGCAAACAACACGACACAGCAACTGCAACCCTCGCAAACTTTACCTCGCAACACAAACAACATACGAGACTCATTACGACCTCGCAAAAATCGTCCGCAACCCGCAAACATGAAAAAATTAAAAACACAATAAATACACACAGCACAAAACACCACAAAACAGCTACGGATATTCCGATACAGACGCATACCACACATTACCCGCCATTTTAGGATAATGCAGAAGTACACAACTACGCTAACGGTTTGGTCTCGCGCACGCACACTATTACACTGCACACATTCATCACGCTTACACAGCAGCTCCACACCACTAATGCTGCAGCAACATCAAAACAGATTGCCAGCTCTTCAACACAATGCTTCAAAATAGGTAAAGTATATTCATTTAGTAATGTATTATATATTTCATTATTATACGCCAAACAGCATTAGCTACCTTACAATTTCATTGCCGTCATTTTTTGACGGGCAATTCGCTAGTATATATATATATTTGTCAGTGTTGGGAACGCTTACAATGTTACATTTTGCGAACCTACACAACAGCACACTCTGCAGCTTAAGATCATTCGCAACAACAATCTACACAACTGCACAGCACAATATAACTCACACCCACAATGTACACAACTGCAGTCTACAGCACAATATAACTCACACCCACAATGTACACAACTGCACACTCTGCAGCATAAGATCATTCACACCTACAATGTACACAACCATACTCTACAGCACAATATAACTAACACACACAATCTATAGTTCAACACACAGACACCTCAACTTGCTTGAGCCTATTGCCTTCATGCCGCCATCTTGTATCTATCACACTCCTGTATCCCACTGAAGCCCTTTAGATGTAAGTTTGCAAGTTTTCAATCTTGTGTCTGAGCTCTGGGAACAAGCTCTATGTACATTTGATTTTAAGCTCAGCCAGAACTCTCAATTATTTAGCAAATGTGTTCAAATGTTTTTTGCCGTGCACGTCACACCTGTACAGCACTACATGATATGTTGGGGATTTACAAATAAAGCATAATAATAATGGCAAACAGTGCGCACCTTGTTGTAAGAGATCCCTGCCGAGCACTGGAAGCCGGTCTCCTCTTCCACAGCTGCTCTCATCTCCTCAACTATCATGGCTCCTACAGTGAGCTGGACATCAGGGCTCCGCGGGTCCCCCGGGGGAAGCGATTCCAACCACTGCTCCAATCCACGCTGGCGCAGCTCCTCTGAGAGGGAAGAGACAACTTATCTTATTGATTTATCCATTTTGGTCACAAAATAGAACTCTCCTGAAAAAGAGAAGCAGATACAGAACTTATTATATTTATACCTTTTGGTATCTCGGAGCCGCCCGGTCCGGTCTGCTGGTCCAGCATTGGATACCCCTGTACATAAGTATTTTGCAGGAGCTTATCCGATATGGGAGTGGCCCCCATCTCTGTCAGTCTCTTCTGCACCGAGTCTGTCAGATCAATGTAGGCCTCGTCAATACTGGCACGTTCTACTACAGCAAAGCGAGACATGACCTCCATCACCTCCACACTGGCCTCCCGATATCTGCAATGAAAACAAAAAAATAAATAGAATTGAAAGGAACTAAAAATGTTTATTTTTACAAGCTAAGTATTCTCTCTTTTATAAACCAGTCACACGTCAGATGTGCTCACGATCAAGTTCTACAATATGTTTTGGAGGAGACCGCTCGCCCCAACCCTGCAGAGCACAATTGTAATCTGTGACAGAAGAAACTTCTCCAATCTTTGTTGATAGTTTAATATCTTTACTTAATAGCTTTTCAAGACTTGCCACAGCTTTTCCCAAAGAAGCAAATGTCTTAATTTCATGGTAGCAGTCACCATCTGCAGAGATCGCAAACATATATACTTGTTAATTGTACAGCAGCCCTTTAACCCCTGTGCATGAGATGTGATTGTCATTGGCAGGTCTATCTAAGTATGGCATGTACTGAAGATCCATGTGTCTTGAAGTAAGGGGTTACAGATGTATCAGATGACATTATATTATATCAAACCCTAACATGTCTTCCATACAAGATATCCAGGACCAGCAGAGGTGATAGGAGACTCATGCACCCCATACGCACGTACTTTGTGAGATCTGCTTTCCCGTGAGCCTCATTCACTCGAGCAAGTTGCAGATCTGAGCACAGCTTCTTGGCATCGTTTGCAAACATGTTCCTGGTCACCCCGAAGGCTCGAGCTTCATAGCTAACAGCAATAATGCTGTATGAGGGAAAAAACAATGAAAATAGAATTATATTACTTATTTTTTTATAAGTAAAGGTGCATCTATTTGAATTCCAAGAAATAGAGTTTTTACATTGCACTCTGGGAGTCTGGGCAGGGACATGCAAATGAGCCCACAAGGATTTCGCTCTTGCAATCCATAACCATTTTAAACATGGCTTCCTTTAAGCATATGCCCGCTGCCTTACACAGCAGATAACCGCTCTCTGTATTAGCTATGTCCTCGCTATCCTCCCGTCCACCATTCCAGTCCATGCTAATTCCATCACCAGAGACAGGTAATTATACAATGGGCTGTACATCTTGATAACAACATGTCTGATGGGATTATGTAGCTGTGGACAGGAGATTCCAACAGTATAAAAGTGAGGTAACGAGTTTAGAAGGGAACTTTGAATGTGTTTCAGTTTGTAATGTAATCACAAGCTCACCCTGTGATGGGAGTGATTCCCACACCACCAGATTGGTCAGTGACGTTTGTTGAGATAACTGGTTAATGTTTGTGGGCTAAACCCAAGTTGTCTTGTTCTGTTACCAGTGAGACCCAATAAATCCCAGGGTTCTCGCCTCTGTGTATTATTTATACAGTGTATACATGTAAAAGTGGCCCCGTCATATATAATATTACACCGACAGCAGCCGTCACTCACCCGCCTCCTTTCCAGGTCTTGTACTGCACCACAGCCACAGGCTTGTTCTTCAGCTCCGGTCTCAGTCGTTGCTCCACTTGTACATAGAAGCAGTCCATGTCCACCAGCGCAATCACACGGTCCTGGCCCGACTCCATTGTCATGGCGGCTGCTACCTCAGAATAACAACCCTGAGAAAGACCAGCGCAGGTCACATGACAATTTCTTCACAGTAAATCGAATTCACCTAAGCCTCACACCCCTCACGCTAACACCTAAGACCCCTCGCACCTAACCCTTTTTTGCAAAAAAAATGTAAAAGTATATAAAACATTCATGCGACATCAAGTTAGTCAGTATACAAAAGATACAGTAGTATGAAAAGAAAACATTTTCAACTAGCTAGGTGTCATACACATATTGATTGCTCAATATGCAATAGATACAACAGTAAAAAAGGCAAACATTTTCTGCTTACCGTATCTGCTTACCTATTTTACCACAATCGGCACTATATGCCATCTGTTTATTACTTTAAAGTAATTCTCTCTTTCGGCCGCATTTTTAATCACCTTATGGGTGTTTGTTAAAGCTTGAGCCCATGCTTTTTGGTCTAAGTTAATCTTCAGTGCATATTTTTGGTTATATCTGACTCGGAGTACGAAGAAAATTTTACATTTCAGAGGTTATATGGAAAAATTTGCCTTTAAGGAGAAATACTTCAAATGTATTCAAATTGGTATTTACTTGAGGAACCTTACTTGCTGATTTAAAAAAAATCTTTAATTGCACATGCGTCAGCCAGTTAAATGGTTTAATCCCATATTTGTTTCTAATTGCTGGACAGAGGCCACTTCACCTGAAATTACTAAATCCTTCAGATACTGAAGGTCTGTCCAATGTTTTTTCCATAGTCACCGTTACAATTGGAGTAGCCATACTTATAGATGGGAGCAAATTATATTTATTGTTATTTTTTTTCCAGTATGTAAATAATTTCCTTACAACAAGTGCCTCTTTCTTGATGGATTTAGTCTCAAAACTATTTAAGAAAATCAAGGCTTTTAGATCCTTATTTAACCCCATGTTACTTTCTATTGGAAACCAAGCCAGGTTATCACCAGCCTCTAGCCATTTAAGAGCTTGAGCCAGTAAAGAGGCTTTTTGGTAGAGAGATAAAAGAGGGTACGCAATTCCCCCTTTAGAAAATGTCCTGGACATTTCAACCTTTTTTATGCTAACATTTTTTCTGGAATGAATAAAGTTATTAATCCTATTTTGTAGCTTTGCTATATATTGTTTAGGAAGTTCCAGTGGAATACATCTCATCAAATAACCGATAATTGGCAAAATCACCATTTTAACACTGGCAATTTTTCCTGAAAAGGAAATTTTTGTTGTTTCCCAACTTGTTAAACTTTTTATTTTTGCCTGAGTTGACTCACAATTCACTTTGATCATATTTTTTATATTTTTATCAAAAGTAATACCCAGATGTTTAAATGAGTCAACCTCCCAATCGAAGGCAAACATGTTCTTCAATTTAGATTTAAGTGCATTTGATATATTAATACTCAGAATCTCTGATTTCCGAGCGTTTAGTTTGTAGTTGGAAACTTTACTATATTGTTCTATTAAATCCAGCACATAATGCAAGGTTGTCAGTGGTTCCTCTAATGACAGAACCACTTCATCTGCAAACATAGTAATGATGTGTTCCCTCTCTCCCACCCCTATCCCCCTCATTACTTTAAATTATTAACAGCTAAGGCTAGAGGTTCCAATAATAGAAGGAACAGGGTGGGGGAGAGGGGACATCCTTGTCGAGTTCCACTAATATCGAACTGATGAGATTTAAAACTTGCTCCAATAACTGATGCTGGTGGACTCGAGTAAAGGGCTCCAATTGCATGGGAACCAAGCAAACCGAATCCCATCTCCAGCAGAACCTCATATATCCCCACCCTAGTCTATCAAATGCCTTCTCAGCATCTAAAGATAAGAACAGGGTGGGGGCCTTACCAGCCCCTGCCACACAACTCAAATCCATAAGCTTCCTAATATTATCTGGACCTTGTCTGCCAGTCATGAATCCTGTCTGCTATATTGAGATCAATTTATTTAGGTTTTGTGATAATCTAATCGCCAGTATCCTTGCGTACAGTTCCAAATCAGGAGATTGGCCTATAGTTGCCACAGTGACTGGATTCTTGATTTTTTTTCGGAATCATTATTATTTGAGCTTTCATCATTTCCTTTGGAATTTTACCTGAATCCTTAAACTCATTAAACAGAACTTGTAATTGTTTTGCAAGTACTGGACCAAAAAGCCTAAAGAAAAGGTTTGTATATCCGTCCAGGCCAGTATGCTTTTGGTTTACCTATAGCCTCCAATACTTCTTTTTCAGTGATTGGTAAATTTAAGTTTTCAAGTTCAGATTCTGTGATCTTGGGAAGTTGAGATTTACTTAGAAATTTTTGAATTTCAAGGACACTTGTTCCTTGAATAAGGTATCATTTTTCAAGTTATATAAACCTTCATAATATAAATCGTGGCTATATCTTTTGGTTTATAAAAACGTTTGTCCTCATCCATTAAATAATCTATTTTAGAATTACGCATTTTGTTTTTTAATTTTTGCGCTAGCACTTTACTAGTTTTATTGTCATAATAATAACATTTTTTGCTGAAATTTCCAAAATTGCCTGATCAGAAATATGTTGATTGATTGAATTAACTTGTTTTTGCAACCTTTTATTTCTAAGTATTATCACGCCTAACCCAAAGACCCCCCACACCTAACCCTATGACTCCTCACACCTAACACCCCTCACCCTATCACCTAACCCTAAGACCCCTCACACCTAACCCTAAGACTCCTCACCCAGGCACATAACCCTAAGACCCCTCACCCAGGCACATAACCCTAAGACCCCTCACAACTAACCCTAAGGCACCCTTACCCTAAGGTCCCTCACCCTAACAGCTAACCCTAAGACCCCTCACATCTTACCCTAAAACCCTCACACCTAATCCTAAGACCCCTCACCCTAACACCTAACCCTAAGAGCACTCACACCTAACCCTAAGGCCCCTCACCCAGGCACATAACCCTAAGACCCCTCACACCTATACCTAAGACCCCTCACAACTAACCCTAAGGCACCCTTACCCTAACCCTAAGACCCCTCACCCTGAAACCCTCACACCTAATCCTAAGACCCCTCAACCTAACACCTAACCCTAAGACCCCTCACACCTTACCCTAAAGCCCCCACACCTAATCCTAAGACCCCTCACCCTAACACCTAACCCTAAGACCCCTTACACCTAACCCTTGACGGACCCCTTGGCCGCGCCACCTACTGGCCAATGGGCGGTACTGCACACGGGTTGCCAAGAGGAAAGGTTTGGTGCTTTCATCACAGTAATATCTGCCTGCATCCTGAGGGGGAGGGTGCTTCTATCACAGTACTATCTGCCTGCATCCTGAGGGGGAGGGTGCTTCTATCACAGTACTATCTGCCTGCATCCTGAGGGGGAGGGTGCTTCTATCACAGTACTATCTGCCTGCATCCTGAGGGGGAGAGTGCTTTATCACAGTACTATCTGCCTGCATCCTGAGGGGGAGGGTGCTTCTATCACAGTACTATTTGCCTGCATCCTGAGGGGGAGAGTGCTTTATCACAGTACTATCTGCCTGCATCCTGAGGGGGAGGGTGCTTCTATCACAGTACTATTTACTTGCAGCCTGAGGGGAAGGGTGCTGCGACACTGCTCTCAGTACTAACCTCCTACAGGGCCCTCATTTCCCCTCTTTATATCAGTCGCTCGCTTTGTCCAGCTATTCCGTCTCTAAGTTGTGTCTGCTCCCAGGTACAACTTCCCGCCATCATGCTGACAGGACCTGTGACGTCATTCACCATTCCACGCATGCGCTGTTCTCGGTCTCAAGCCTGCGCACGCACTTCTGTGTGCATGCTCAGTAAGCCTCAAAACCTGCGGGCTCAGTGCGCCTGCGCAGTGCATTCCACGTTGTGTTTGGCGCATGGATAGCCAATGCTGACTGACTCATACAGCGCATGCGCAAATGCCTATCATTGGTTGGGGGAGCTCCGTACGCATGCGCAGTGTGAGCTCTGGAGCTGCTCGCGGTACCTGCTGGTGATCACAGGACGGGTAGCATGGACGAGACCCCCGGAAACATGGCGGGGACCCCCGGGCAGGTCAACGTCATCTGTCAGCAGCTCATACAGGCCGTGACCGTCATGATGCAGCCAGAAAGCAGCCAGGAGTACAGGATGGAGGCACTGAGGGTGAGAGGGGAAGAGCTAGGGAGGGGACACATGGAGAGAGTACAGCATGAGCTAGGGGGAGGGAGAGAGAATAGGGAGAGCTAGGGGAGGGAGAGAGAATAGGGAGAGCTAGGGGGGGGAGAGAGAATAGGGGGAGCTAGGGGGGGGAGAGAGAATAGGGAGAGCTAGGGGGGGGGGGAGAGAGAATAGGGAGAGCTAGGGGAGGGAGAGAGAATAGGGAGAACTGGGGGGAGGGAGAGAATAGGGAGAGCTAGGGGGGGAGAGAGAATAGGGGGAGCTGGGGAGGGAGAGAGAATAGGGAGAGCTAGGGGGGGGAGAGAGAATAGGGAGAGCTAGGGGAGGGAGAGAGAATAGGGAGAGCTAGGGGAGGGAGAGAGAATAGGGGGAGCTGGGGAGGGAGAGAGAATAGGGAGAGCTAGGGGGGGGAGAGAGAATAGGGAGAGCTAGGGGGGGGAGAGAGAATAGGGGGAGCTGGGGAGGGAGAGAGAATAGGGAGAGCTAGGGGGGGGAGAGAGAATAGGGAGAGCTAGGGGAGGGAGAGAGAATAGGGAGAACTGGGGGGAGGGAGAGAATAGGGAGAGCTAGGGGGGGGGGAGAGAGAATAGGGAGAGCTAGGGGGGGGAGAGAGAATAGGGGGAGCTGGGGAGGGAGAGAGAATAGGGAGAGCTAGGGGGGGGAGAGAGAATAGGGAGAGCTAGGGGAGGGAGAGAGAATAGGGAGAACTGGGGGGAGGGAGAGAATAGGGAGAGCTAGGGGGGGGAGAGAGAATAGGGGGAGCTGGGGAGGGAGAGAGAATAGGGAGAGCTAGGGGGGGAGAGAGAATAGGGAGAGCTAGGGGAGGGAGAGAGAATAGGGAGAGCTAGGGGAGGGAGAGAGAATAGGGGGAGCTGGGGAGGGAGAGAGAATAGGGAGAGCTAGGGGGGGGGAGAGAGAATAGGGAGAGCTAGGGGGGGGAGAGAGAATAGGGGGAGCTGGGGAGGGAGAGAGAATAGGGAGAGCTAGGGGGGGGGAGAGAGAATAGGGAGAGCTAGGGGAGGGAGAGAGAATAGGGAGAACTGGGGGGAGGGAGAGAATAGGGAGAGCTAGGGGGGGGAGAGAGAATAGGGGGAGCTGGGGAGGGAGAGAGAATAGGGAGAGCTAGGGGGGGGAGAGAGAATAGGGAGAGCTAGGGGAGGGAGAGAGAATAGGGAGAGCTAGGGGAGGGAGAGAGAATAGGGGGAGCTGGGGAGGGAGAGAGAATAGGGAGAGCTAGGGGGGGGAGAGAGAATAGGGAGAGCTAGGGGAGGGAGAGAGAATAGGGAGAACTGGGGGGAGGGAGAGAATAGGGAGAGCTAGGGGGGGGGAGAGAGAATAGGGGGAGCTGGGGAGGGAGAGAGAATAGGGAGAGCTAGGGGGGGGAGAGAGAATAGGGAGAGCTAGGGGAGGGAGAGAGAATAGGGAGAACTGGGGGGAGGGAGAGAATAGGGAGAGCTAGGGGGGGAGAGAGAATAGGGAGAGCTAGGGGAGGGAGAGAATAGGGAGAGCTAGGGGAGGGAGAGAGAATAGGGAGAGCTAGGGGGAGGGAGAGAGAATAGGGAGAGCTAGGGGAGGGAGAGAGAATAGGGAGAACTGGGGGGAGGGAGAGAATAGGGGGAGCTGGGGGGGAGAGAGAATAGAGAGAGCTAGGGGAGGGAGAGAATAGGGAGAGCTAGGGGGGAGAGAGAATAGGGAGAGCTAGGGGAGGGAGAGAGAATAGGGAGAACTGGGGGGAGGGAGAGAATAGGGGGAGCTGGGGGGGAGAGAGAATAGGGGGAGCTAAGGGGGGGGAGAGAGAATAGGGAGAGCTAGGGGGGAGAGAGAATAGGGAGAGCTAGGGGAGGGAGAGAGAATAGGGAGAACTGGGGGGAGGGAGAGAATAGGGAGAACTGGGGGGAGGGAGAGAATAGGGAGAGCTAGGGGAGGGAGAGAATAGGGAGAGCTAGGGGAGGGAGAGAGAATAGGGAGAGCTAGGGGGAGGGAGAGAGAATAGGGAGAGCTAGGGGAGGGAGAGAGAATAGGGAGAACTGGGGGGAGGGAGAGAATAGGGGGAGCTGGGGGGGAGAGAGAATAGGGAGAGCTAGGGGAGGGAGAGAATAGGGAGAGCTAGGGGGGAGAGAGAATAGGGAGAGCTAGGGGAGGGAGAGAGAATAGGGAGAACTGGGGGGAGGGAGAGAATAGGGGGAGCTGGGGGGGAGAGAGAATAGGGGGAGCTAAGGGGGGGAGAGAGAATAGGGAGAGCTAGGGGGGAGAGAGAATAGGGAGAGCTAGGGGAGGGAGAGAGAATAGGGGGAGCTAAGGGGGGGAGAGAGAATAGGGAGAGCTAGGGGAGGGAGAGAGAATAGGGAGAGCTAGGGGAGGGAGAGAGAATAGGGAGAACTGGGGGGAGGGAGAGAATAGGGGGAGCTGGGGGGGAGAGAGAATAGGGGGAGCTAGGGGAGGGAGAGAGAATAGGGAGAGCTAGGGGAGGGAGAGCTTGGGGAGGGAGAGCTAGGGGAGGGAGAGAGAATAGGGAGAGCTAGGGGGGAGAGAGAATAGGGAGAGCTAGGGGAGGGAGAGAGAATAGGGAGAGCTAGGGGAGGGAGAGAATAGGGAGAGCTAGGGGGAGAGAGAGAATAGGGAGAGCTGGGGGAGAGAGAATAGGGGGAGCTAAGGGGGGGAGAGAGAATAGGGAGAGCTAGGGGAGGGAGAGAGAATAGGGAGAGCTAGGGGAGGGAGAGAGAATAGGGAGAACTGGGGGGGGGAGAGAGAGAATAGGGAGAACTGGGGGGGGAGAGAGAGAATAGGGAGAACTGGGGGGGGAGAGAGAGAATAGGGAGAACTGGGGGGGGAGAGAGAGAATAGGGAGAACTGGGGGGGGAGAGAGAGAATAGGGAGAACTGGGGGGGGGGGAGAGAGAATAGGGAGAACTGGGGGGGAGAGAGAGAATAGGGAGAACTGGGGGGGAGAGAGAGAATAGGGAGAATTGGGGGGGGAGAATAGGGAGAATTGGGGGGGGGGAGAATTGGGGGGGGGGAGAGAGAATAGGGAGGGCTAGGGGGAGAGAGAGAATAGGGAGAGCTGGGGGGAGAGAGAGAATAGGGAGAGCTGGGGGGAGAGAGAGAATAGGGAGAGCTGGGGGAGAGAGAGAGAGAATAGGGAGAACGGGGGGGGGAGAGAGAGAATAGGGAGAACGGGGGGGAGAGAGAGAATAGGGAGAACGGGGGGGGAGAGAGAGAATAGGGAGAACGGGGGGGGAGAGAGAGAATAAGGAGAACGGGGGGGGAGAGAGAATAGGGAGAGCTAAGGGGGGGGAGAGAATAGGGAGAGCTAGGGGAGGGAGAGAGAATAGGGAGAGCTAGGGGAGGGAGAGAGAATAGGGAAAACTGGGGGGGAGAGAGAGAATAGGGAGAATTGGGGGGGAGAGAGAATAGGGAGAATTGGGGGGGGGAGAGAGAATAGGGAGGATTGGGGGGGAGAGAGAATAGGGAGAATTGGGGGGGGGAGAGAGAGAATAGGGGGGGAGAGAGAGATTAGGGAGAATTGGGGGGGGGAGAGTGAGAATAGGGAGAGCTGGGGGGAGAGAGAATAGGGAGAGCTGGGGGGGGAGAGAGAATAGGGAGAGCTGTGGGGGAGGGAGCGAATAGGGAGAGGGGGGAGACCTGGGGGGGAGAGAGAATAGGTAGAGCTGGGGGGGGGAGAATAGGGAGAGCTGGGGGGAGTATAGGGAGAGCTGCGGGGGAGGGAGCGAATAGGGAGAGCTGGGGGGGAGGGAGTGAATAGGGAGAGGGGGGAGAGCTGGGGGGGGGAAAGGGAAGAGCTGGGGAGAGATAATAGGGAGAGCTAGGGGGAGCCCCTCTGACATGTCTGCCCCTATACCCCAGGGAATGCCCCCCTGCCGGGTGTGCCCCCTATGCCTCTCGCCAGGTCTGCCTGCTATACCCCTGGGACTGCCCCTCTGCCATGTCTGCCTCCTATGCCCCCCTCCTGGTGCCCCCCCTATACCCCTCTCCTGGTTCGCCCCCTATGCCCCCCTCCTGGTGCGCCCCCCGCCGGGTGTGCCCCTATGCCCCCCGCCGGGTGTGCCCCTATGCCCCCCGCCGGGTGTGCCCCTATGCCCCCTGCCGGGTGCGCCCCTATGCCCCCCGCCGGGTGCGCCCCCTATGGCCCCCGCCGGGTGCGCCCCCTATGCCCCCCTGCCGGGTGCGCCCCCTATGCCCCCCTGCCGGGTGCGCCCCTTATGCCCCCCTGCCGGTTGCGCCCCCTATGCCCCCCTGCCGGTTGCGCCCCCTATGCCCCCCTGCCGGTTGCGCCCCCTATGCCCCCCTGCCGGTTGCGCCCCCTATACCCCCCTGCCATTTGCGCCCCCTATGCCCCCCTCCTGGTGCGCCCCCTATGCCCCCCCTCCTGGTGCGCCCCCTATGCCCCCCGCCGGTTGCGCCCCCTATGCCCCCCTGCCGGTTGCGCCCCCTATGCCCCCCTGCCGGTTGCGCCCCCTATGCCCCCCTGCCGGTTGCGCCCCCTATACCCCTGGGCCTATCCCTATAACCTGCTCTCTTTGCACAGTTCTGTGAGGATTTCAAGGAGAAGTGCCCGGACTGTGTCCCCTGCGGGCTGCACCTGGCAGAGAGGACCCAGCCGCCGGTCGTCAGACACTTTGGCCTCCAGGTGCTGGAGCACGTTGTGAAGTAAGGAGCTGGGGGTGCTTGTTATTTCCTGTCTCTCCTGTGATACAGAGCAGCCCCCCTGGCATGTGGATGTGACTGCAAAAAAAAACCAAATGGCCCATTCTATCTACCCAGTAGCTAGGCTTATGCACCAGGACGGCCTTCTGCTTATCTTCTGGGTGTTGTTGGGTGTTTAATATCCTCGGGCATCTATCTACTGACATGGGCTTATAAGCTCTGTAATTACTAAAATCACACAAATAGTCCCTGTATGGGTCTGCCCCCCTGCAGCAGATGTCCTGGCTCTTTCTCCGCAAGTACATTAAATCCTTTGATACATTTGGATGTTTCTCTCATATAGTTGGAAAATAGTTTATGTACCAATAATATGATGTATATAAATAGTTCATACACATTATATATATATATATACATCGTCGTCACGCTTTGCGAGCTCGCAAGAACTACGCAGTTAGGGCCGCAAATGCGGAGGTGGAGGCTCTACGGCACAGAAGCGAGACTTTGAAAAAAAAACTATAACACGCAATGACTAAATATGTACAAAAAAATCATTAAAAAAAACACAAAATACACACAAATATATAAAAAAAAACATTACACACAGCAAGTGGAGGGCACACGGGACGTCTGGGAGTCGGGTCGCACGCACATTTAAGTCCAATTTACAGAGTTTAGACGCTCTAAAATCCCCTAAGTGAGAGAAAAAATGGCTGCATGCTTCCTGCAAATATTACTTACAAATAGGTAACGTATATTCATTTATCATTTCATTAATTATCATGAAAAAATAATTATACAGGGGATAAAAAAAGAACACCACAATATTGTAATAAACGGCAAAGCCCTTCAGCGCGCGCCTCGCAAGGAGCGCCAACAGTGCTCATAGGACACAAACTACACCGGGGAGAGACTTGCAAAAAGGAGATCAGCGCCGACCTTACAATGAGCGCAAAAGCTCCTCTGATAACAGAAAATACACCAACCGAGAGGCTCGCAATGAGCGCCGAGGGATCTCAGACCACCAAAACACTTTACACCCTACAATTTTATTGCCCCGCCATTTTTGATGTGCAAGTCGCTAGTGTATGTATGTATGTATATATAACACTGTACGGCACTTGGGTTTGTATAATAATGAGTATTGCTAGAGTAATAATATGCTAGTCCGAGGTTTATGAGAGATATGCAGAGTAACCCATGGGGTGTGTGACACAGATACTTATTTATACCCCTAAACACGCGTGTCCTATGTAACAAACTAGTAGCTTATCAGCCGTGTAATCTATGGACATAGCACCTTTTGGTTCCATCACTTCCTGATATTTGGAGCATGAGGGGTGTGTTATTATCTATCAGCGGATGGAGTGATGGGGAAGGAGAGAAGAGGCATTTGTATATAACTGGATCTTTTTGAATTTGACACCTATAGATTCCCAGAAACATGCAATTGGGGAACAAAAGTCCAAGTCTTCCAGAAATGTAAACACCCCTCTCACAGATACAACCTTTCCCAAGGTGTCATGGATGCCTACGGGCACCACCAAGAGAATCAAAACTGCTTTTGTTTTATTTTTCTATTTTTTTTTTTTTTGTGTGCCTATTTATACTGCGTGACGGCAGTGTGATTGTTAGCTCTGCAGGTTAGGCTGAGTGCTTTGCCATGTGACCTCTCGGCCCCAGTATGTCTGGGGGTGTTAGTGCAGCAGGTGCGCTCCGGCTCGGCGGCTTCTTGTGGTTTCCTCAAGGCCTCAGATTCTGGTTTCCTCGAGAGGCTGTGGTCACGGTTGGCTTCCATGTGTGGGTGCTATGCAGGTGGGACCCTCGAGAGCCGGCAGGATGTCTGGGTGTGGCCCTGCATATAAACGCTTCTCATGATTATCATGTGTTCTTGTTTATATGAACAGACCTCATGTCCAGGAGAGAAGCGTGCCCGAGAGAGTGAAGCACTCCCGGGTCAGAGGAAAGGGTGTAGTTAATACATCACGGCGGGGGGTTATATTAATAACGGTGAGGACGCCCACTGTCTGGAGTCTGTGCCTAGAAGTGTCTCCTCACAGCAGCATTCTCAGTGTGAGGAGGTTACAGGATGTGGGACTTTGGCTTCATATTGTCCAGGTGTGTTTAGGGCTTTGTGTCGATGATGACCTGTCTCTTATCAGTGGCGGAGCCAGAGAATGGAGGGCCCCAGTCCAAAAAAAGATGTTGTTCTCCCTCCGGTATATTTTTTATATGTATATGTTGTTATTGTTTAGTCGTTCAGTTGCGTCCGACTCTCCGTGACCCTATGGACCTCAGCACGACAGGAATATCTCTCTGTCACTGCCCCTCTGAGCTCCATCAAGTTCATGTTCATGGCTTCAGCGACCTCATCTATCCATCTCCACCTCTGTCGTCCTCTTCTTCTTGTGCCTTCAATCTTTCCCAGCATCAGAGTATTCTCTAGGGAATCCTACCATCTCATTATATGGCCAAAATAGCTTCAGCCTCATGATCATACCTTCTATTGAACAGTTTGTCTTGATTTCCTGAAGTACTTATTTTTGGATCTTCTTGCAGTCCAAGGGTCTCTAAGCAGTCTTCTCCACAATTCAAAGGCGTCAATTCTTTCTATTCTCAGACCTCTTTATGGTCCAGCTCTCACATCCGTATGTTACTACTGGGAATACCATAGTGCATTAATATCTTTATTTTTTACAAGCTTGTCCAAGTATGCCATAGCTTTCCTCCCCAGAAGCAAACGTCTTTTAATTTCATGACTACAGTCACCATCTGTAGAGATCTTGGGTCTAAGGTAAATACAATCTCCCACTGCCTCCACTTCTTCCCCGGCTATTTGCCAAAGAAGTGAGATTGCCGTTTGCCATGATCTTCATCTTTTTAACCCTGAGCAGCAGGCCAACTTTTGCACTCTACTCTTTATCCTCATCAATAAGTCCTTTAGTTCCTCTTCACTATTAGTCATCAGAGTAGTATCATCTGTATATCTGAGGTTGGTGATATTACTTCCAGCCATATTGATTCCGGCTTTGGATTCCTCCAGTCCAGCCTTACGCATGATGTATTCTGAGTATAAGTTGAATAGATAAGGTGACAATATACAACCTTGTCGCACTCATTTTCCGATCTTAATCCATTCTGTTGTCCCATGTTCGGTTCTGGCCGTGGCTTCTTGGGCCACATATTGATTCTTTAGGAGGAGGATGAGATGATCTGGTACTCCCATCTCTTTAAGGACATGCCACATTTTGTTGTGATCCACACAGTCAGAGGCTTTACAATAGTCTATGAAGCAGAAGTTAATGCTTTTTGTAACTCTCTTGCTTTCTCTATTATCCAGCGGACATTGGCAATTTGATCTCTTCTGTCTTCATCTGCGGCTTCGGCTTGTACATCTGGCAGTTCCTGGTCCATATATTGTTGGAGTCGAGCTTGTAGAATCTTAAGCATTACCTTGCTGTCATGTGCAATGAGTGCAATTGTTCAATAATTGGAGCACTCTTTGGCATTGCCTTTTTTGGGACTGACCTTTTCCAGTCTATTGGCCATTGTTGAGTTTTCCAATGTGTTGGCACAAGGCAAGTAACACTTTCACAGCATCATCCTGTAGAAGTTTGAATAGTTCAATTGGGATTCCATTATCTCCTGCAGCCTTATTATTAGCAAGACATCCTAAGGCCCATCTCACTTTGCTCTCCAAGATGTCTGGCTCCAGCTCATTGGACAAACTATTGAGGTCATCACTGCTGTTAAGATCCGTCCTGTATAGATCTTCAGTATATTCCTTCCACCTCTTCTTTATCTGATCTTCTTCTGTTAAGTCCCTATCATTTTTGTCTTTTATCACACCCACTTTGGCATGAAAGGTTCCTTTTAGGTTTACAATCTACTTGAAGAGATCTCTTGACTTTCCCATTCTGTTATCTTCTTCAATCTTCAAACATCATTGTAGAACGTCTCCTGGTCTCTTCTTGCTCCTCTGGGATTCTGTATTCAGTTGGACAAATCTTTTCTTATCTCCACTACCTTTCTCCTTCCTTCTTTCCTGGGCTACTTTCAAAGCCTCATCAGACAGCCAGTTTGTCTTCTTACTTTTCTTTCTTTTAGGGATATTCTTTGTTGCTGTTTCCTGGATAATGTCATACACTTCTGTCCAAAGCTCTTCAGGCCTTCTGTCTTCCATGTCTAGTCCTTTAAATCTATTTACCTCCACTGCATATTCACAAGGGATATTATTTATTTCGTATCAGCTTGGTCTGATGGTTTCCCCTCCTGTTTTTAAGTTTAATTTTCATGGTTTCCATAAGAAGCTCTTGGTCTGAGCCGCAGTCAGCTCCAGGTCTTGTTTTTGCTGACTGTATAGAGCTCCACCATCTTTGGCTGCCAAGTATATAGTCAATCTGATTTCTGTGTTGTCCATCTGGTGATGTCCATGTGTAGAGTCGTCTCGGAGGCTGTTGGGTGTTAGCTACGACCAGATAATTATCTGACATAATTCTACTAATCTCTGACCTGCTCCATTTTGTAGTCCAAGGCCAAACACTATTCCAGGTTTTGGTTCCCTACTTTAGCTTCCAATCTCCTATGATGAC
Organism: Discoglossus pictus; assembly: GCA_027410445.1. Taxonomy (NCBI): domain Eukaryota; kingdom Metazoa; phylum Chordata; class Amphibia; order Anura; family Alytidae; genus Discoglossus; species Discoglossus pictus. The sequence goes on along the minus strand of CM050165.1, from coordinate 3,661,038 downwards.
AGTAACATCTTTTCTTGGTGTTCTATGGCGTGCATAATGTCTTTGTAGAACTGGACACCTTCAGCCTCTTCAGCATCCATGGTTGGAGCATAGACTTGGATCACTGTGATTAAATGGCCTGCCTTGAATTTGAATTAAAATCATTCTGTCATTTATTGGGTTATACCTAAGCACTGCTTTGGCCAGTCTTTGATTGACTAGGATGGCTACTCCATTTCTTCTGCAGGATTTTTGACCACAGTAGAAGTTCTGGTGGTTGTCTGATGTGAAATGTCCTATTCCAGCCCATTTAAGTTCACCAATTCCCAGGAGATCAATGTGACCTTGTCATTTCATTCTTGACCACATCTAGTTTGCCTTGGTTCATAGTTCTAACATTCCAGGTTCCTTTTCTGAATTGGTCTTTGCAGCAGCAGACTTTCCTTTCCCCTCCAGACACATCCGCCGCTGGGTGTCCTTTTAGCTTTGGCCCAACCACTTCATTAGATCTGGTGCTACTTGTACTTGCCCTCTGCTCTTCCTCAGTAATGTGATAGGCACCTTCTGACCTGAGGGGATCATCTTCCGGTGCCATATTGTTATGTCTCTGGTTGTGCTTGTTCATAAAGTTTTCTTAGCAAAGATACTGGAGTGGGTTGCTAGTTCCTTCTGCAGTGGACCGCGCTTTGTCTGACCTTTCTGCTATGACCTGCCCATCTTTATTTTTATATATATATATATATATATATATATATATATATATATATATATATATATATATATATATATATATATATATATATATATATATATATACTTTTGAGAAATGGGAACCCCAGAGTATGTTTATGTTTAAAAAGAACAAAAAGAGAGAGTGTTGCCCAGTAATTAAGCCAGGTCCAAATGCGCACAGCATTTGATATGGACGTGACTCTCTTCCTCTCCGCAGGTTCCAGTGGAATAACATGAGCCGTGAAGACAAGATGTGTCTGAAGAACAGTGTGATCACCCTCATGTCAAGTGTAAGTGTGAGGTGGAGTGTGGGGGTGGGACATTTCGAGGCTGCTGTTGGTTGTATCTGTCATTTCTATAGATACATTTCCCTTGTACGCTTTTGGTGGTTTGGGGTTGCTCTTGGTGGGTTGGAGGGTCCTCTCGGTGGTTGGGAATATTCCGAGCTGCTGTTGGTTATATCTGTCATTTCTATAAATATATCCCCCTTGTTCTCCTTCTGGGTGGGATGCTCTTGGTGACTCGGGGAACTCTTGGGTGGGCATATTCCAAGCTGTTTGCTGTTGGTTGTATCTGTTATTCCTATAGATATATTTCCCTTCTTCTCCTCCTTACAGGGGATTCACTCCATCTTGGAGGAGGAGGGACACATCAAGGACGTGATTGCTCGCATTGTGGTGGAGATGATTAAGAGAGAGTGGCCTCAGCACTGGCCTGAAATGCTGACTGAACTGGAGACCCTCACCAAACATGGGGTAAACTGCCCACCATCCTCCCTATAGCCTACCGACTTGCCACTATGGCCCCCTTGATCCTCCCTATCGCCTACTTGCTAGACTTTATGGCCCACCCTGATGCTCCCCATGGCCTACTCGCTTGCTTTTCAGGCTCAGTCTGTGACAGATTTATTAGAAAAATCTACAGATACAAAGTCATTACCATTAGTACTTTGGTCCTAGCAGGGATGGAGACCATTAAACACGTCTCTACCATTAGCTCACCTTGTGTATCTTTCACATTTCAGGAGGCTCAGACTGAGCTAGTGATGTTCATCCTTTTGCGTCTGGCAGAAGACGTGGTTACGTTCCACACTCTGCCCACGCAGCGCCGGCGCGATATCCAGTCCACCATGACACAAAATATGGACAAGCTCTTCGCCTTCATGTTGAATATCCTGCAGGAGAGTGTGCGTGCGTACCAACAACTGGTATGTCTGCGGGGGGCTCTCTGTACTGGGTCGCGTGTGTCTGCGGGGGGCTCTCTGTACTGGGTCGCGTGTGTCTGCGGGGGGCTCTCTGTACTGGGTCGCATGTGTGCAGGGGGCTCGCTGTACTGGGTCGTGTGTGTCTGCGGGGGGGGGTCGCGTGTGTGCAGGGGGCTCGCTGTACTGGGTCGTGTGTGTCTGCGGGGGGGGGTCGCGTGTGCGGGGGGCTCGCTGTACTGGGTCGCGTGTGTCTGCGGGGGGCTCGCTGTACTGGGTCGCGTGTGTCTGCGGGGGGCTCGCTGTACTGGGTCGCGTGTGTCTGCGGGGGGCTCGCTGTACTGGGTCGCGTGTGTCTGCGGGGGGCTCGCTATACTGGGTCGCGTGTGTCTCATGCTCTGCTCTGTTTTACAGAAAGCCGACCCTGCTCAGAAAGAGAAGGTGAGAAACGGACGATCCCGTGCTAAGTCTCATTGTGCTGTGGCACCTCTGTCTCCTGATCTATGCTGTGGCACCTCTGTCTCCTGATCTATGATGTGGCTGTCTCACACCTCTCTCTTTCAGGCAAAGGGCCTCTGCCGTGTGGCGGTCTCTGCTCTGAACACTCTTGCTGGGTACGTCGACTGGGTGTCTATCAATCACATCACGGATGATAACTGTAAACTACTGGAGATGCTCTGCCTGCTCCTTGGTGAGAGTGAGCTGCAGGTGGAGGCGGCGGAGTGTCTGCTCATCTCTGTCAGCAGGAAGGTGAGGCTGGAGATATATATTTATTTATTTATTATTATTATTTTATTTTTCCTGACTAACTGGTGTTGTGCTCTGCTCACAGGGGAAGCTTGAGGACCGGGTCCCTCTGCTGCTGCTTTTTGGTGACACCGCCATGAATTACATCATGTGCGCCGCACAGTGAGTAACTGCATGTATATTGTGTGACAAGACATAGAACCTCCCCTTCATATTAGACCTTCTTCTGTGTGTCTGCTTAGCCTCTGTTCCTCCCCCTTCTTATCAGCCTTCTACACCTCCCTCCTTTTTACACCCCATTACAGTGCTCTGTTTGTCCCCAGGATGGTAGATGGGGAGATGCTGCTGGAAAAGCGTTACGTGTTCCTGAAGAGGCTCTGTCAGGTCCTGTGTGCGCTGGGCAACCAGATCTGTGCCCTGACCGGGGTAAGAAGATGTTAGATTAGCATGTATTTTATATACATGGTCGAGTCACATTATGATGACCACCGTCTACTTTTGATGTCACCAGTGGGTAGCCAATGAAATGCGTCACGTGTCATGAGTATATAAGGTGACATGTACGCATTTGTTACTGGGCAAATGGCACCATTACGAAAACTGTGGAGCACCACGTGCCATTGATGTCCACGGTGACCATCGGCTGTGTGTGTGTGTGAAGCCCAACTGTCACGCTACAGTTGAGCAACTCACCATCCAAACGAACCAGGGAGCTACCAGACGTGTGTCTAAAACTATAGTACAGCCAACCGTGTTGCATATGAGGCTTCAAAGCAAATGACTGGTCACTGCATCCATGCTGACTAGGGTTCATCATCAGAAATGGCTTTTAATTTGCAAGACAGTACCGAAGTTGGACCTCTTCTGGTTGGCCAAGGGTTGCAATCCCTGATGAGTCTCCTTTTCTGCTCTATCGACTGGCAACAATTGTTGGAAGAACACAAGCTGGTGGTGGCAGCGTTTTGGGGATGGTTTATTGCCATTTTCTGGGCCCACTCATACCTAAGGAAGGTTCTGTCAACCGATTGGGTTATCTATTCATACTTACAGATCAGGTACACCCATACATGTTGACTGTCTTCCATGGGGCAGATGGGATTTTCCAGCAGGACAATGCAACATGTCATATGGACAGAATTGTCTAGGAGTGGTTGGAGGAGCACGATGAAGACTTCCAAGTACTTCCCTGGCCTCCACATTTCCTGGACTTTAACCCCAATGAGCACCTGTGGGACCACCTTGATCGCCATGTTCACTGTATGGATCCTCCACCAGGCACTCCTCAGCAGCTGTAGGATGCACTGCCGTCTGCATGGCTCCAGATACCCTTGCCAACCTATCAGCATCTTATTGACTCGCAACCACGCCGTCTAGCTGCTGTCTGTGCTGCATATGACGGTTATTTGGGATATTAAACGGTGGTCATAATAATGTGACTAGACTGTGAATATTAGTATATTAGATATATTGGTATATTATATTAAATGTATTCAATATTATATTCGTACTTCTCTCTGGGCTTGAATTAAACGTATATGGGGGGGGGGTTCTTGCATCCGTATTTCGCTTTTTTTTTTTTTTTCTTTGTGGGTCATTAAAATGGTCAGTAGGGAGCACATCTTGTGTCCCATGATCCTTTGCAGTTATGGCTTAATGGTTCTCTCTGTGGTATCCCATGCTGTATAAGGGGGGTATCAGACCATGTTTGTGTCGGTGTGAATGTTCCTATTAATGAGAATAACTGAACAGTATCGCACAAGGTCCACTAATATCCGAGTCAATCTCTCCAGTCCCCAGATATCAAAGTGACGACCCCCGACAACTTCTGCAAGTACCTGGATTCCTTGATGGGCTTCACAAGACACCCTAGCCAGGTAAGGAACAAGGAGTTACATAGATGTTTCTGTATTTTTACTTTCCTCTAAATCCTGACAAAGAACTTTATTGTTTTATTAATTCACCAACAACAAAAAAGCAAAAATGTTATTAGTACACACTGTTATTTTACACAGGAAATGAATTAAAATAAACTCAGTAGTTAGTTATTAGACATCTCCAACACTCCAGATAATATGCACTTATTTAAATGTTTCTCACTTTTTATATGTAGATGTTATTGGGAGAGTGACGAGACTTCTGCAGATGTACCTCCATCTTAAGCTTGTGTTTTATTGGTTTATAGTTCAACATTAGCAATTTTATACACCCGTGTGAGAATGAAATGTCTATAATACTAGGATAACTTAAATACAATACAATGTGATGACCTCAAATCTCTCTCAACCTAAACATCCATTACGCATACAGTGGGGTGTATTTGATCCCCTGCTGATTTTGAATGTTTCTCCAATGATAAAAAAATGATCCGTCTATAATTTTAATGGTCGGTGTATTGTAACGGCGAGAGACAGAATAACAACAACAAAAAAACAAGAAAACGCATGTCAAAGTTATAAATTGATTTGCAGGTCAATGAGGGAAATAAGTATTTGACCCCTTCGTCTTAGTACTTGGTGACAAAACCCCTGTTGGCAATCACAGAGGTCAGACGTTTCTTGTAGTTGGCCACCAGGTTTGCCCACATCTCAGGTGGGATTTAGTCCTCTTTGTAGATCCTCTCCCAAGTCATTATGGTTTCGAGGCTGATGTTTGGCAACTTGAACCTTCAGCTCCCTCCACAGATTTTCTATGGGATTAGGGTCTGGAGACTGGCTAGGCCACTGCAGGACCTTAATGTGCTTCTTCTTGAGCCACTCCTTTGTTGCCTTAGCTGCGTGTTTTGGGTCATTGTCATGCTGGAATACCAATCTACGACCCATTTTCAATGCCCTGGCTGAGGGAAGGTGGTTTTCACCCAAGATTTGAAGGTACATGGGCCCGTCCATCGTTCCATTGATGGGGTGCAGTTGTCCTGTCCCCTTAGCAAAAAAACACCCCAAAAGCATATTGTTTCCACCTCCATGTTTGACAGTGGGGATGGTGTTCTTGGGGTAGTGGGGATGGTGTTCTTGGGGTCATAGGCAGCATTCCTCCACCAAACACGGCGAGTTGAGTTGATGCCAAAGAGCTAGATTTTGGTCTTGTAACGGATCTCCTGGCACCCCGACCGGGTACCTCTGTTGATAGACGCGTCCTAGTTTGCGCAGAGGCCTACAAGCACCGCACCGGACACCTCAACCACCACAGACTCCACAACCGCCGTAGTTTAGCTGGAGCCGCGCCGTCTTCCTTCCACCCTGTATGAATCTCCAGCATCCAGGACCGTGTGGGGAAGACCTCTCCTCCAAGGAGGACACATCAGGAACAAGCGTTCAGTAGTTACAGCTCAAGGGAGTATGCAAAAGCATAGCAATCCCCAGTATGATAGAGCCATCCCCTCTAAGAACGAGATGAGACTACGTTTTGAAGGGTCAAGAAGAACTATCCTTTAATGACAGGGGATCTCCTTTTATGCAATGGTGCCCTCTGAAGGGCTACACCCACATAATTATCACAGCCAATTAGATACATGGTTCAACCCCCACGTCTCCTCCCCTCAGATAACAGGTAACACAATTAAAACAGACACAATTTTAACCACATTCTGGATGTACCCCAAAAACAGGGGGTACACCTTTAAGTCCAGCACCGTTTAATATCTCTCACCCAGGGGAACACCATATTAAAAAATGGCATGAATCAGACCAGGGGTTCAAAAGTTAGTAAAAGTATGTTTTCACATAACACACAGACATTTCACATATCCCCCACACAATACACATATAGGACAATAGGTGTGGTCACCCCTCCCTGAGGCAACTTGATATAATCAGACAATGATTAAATCGGCCCTCTTTGTTCTTATCTGAGAATGAAAACACTCCACACAATCGACTCCCTTATCTGTAACAGGATTATCTCTCCTGCCAAGGTCTGCACTAGCCTGGGGCCAATATTCTGCAGAGCACAAACCAACACACATACAGTATATTACTAGGATCATATTTTAACCAAGAATTAAATAACCATAAACAGGGTAAAACAGTGATGGGTTCCTTTACAGCTGGGATCTGAGCGCACAAAACTACCGAATAGCGCTCAGATCCTCTTCACACAGTTCAATTGCCATGTAGCTAAAGTCTTTCCCATAGTCTTTCATTATATGAATGGGCTCCATGGCATAGCTATCTGTGGTATCATGGTTCACACAGGGCAAGTACCGAATGACCCCCCTGTATGCAAAGGGCCAGAATGAGTGACATACACTCTGGTATGGCCGAATACTGTGTTTAAAGGGCAATATGTACCAGGGCCATAGTCGCAGGGCAGGAGGCTGGCAAACAGTCCTCTCCAAGACAAAGTGGCGAAGGGCACTTCGTCACAGGTCTCATCTGACCCCAACACTTTCACCCAGTTCTCTGAAGTCTGCCAATGACCATCTGAATGGGGACCTGCAGGATTTCAGTCTTTCACGGCGTAGTGTGTTACCAATGGACTGGTCCCAGCTGCCTTGAGATCATTAACATGATCCTTCCGTGTAGTTCTGGGCTGATTCCTCACCGTTCTCATGATCATTGAAACTCCACGAGGTGAGATCTTGCATGGAGCACCAGACCGAGGGAGACTGGCAGTTATTTTGTGTGTCTTCCATTTTTCAATAATTGCACCAACTGTTGTCACCTTCTCACCCAGCTGCTTGGCGATGGTCTTGTAGCCCATTCCAGCCTTGTGTAGATCTACAATCTTGTCCCTGACATCCTTGGACAGCTATTTGGTCTTGGCCATGGTGGAAAGTTTGGGATCTGATTGATTGCTTTTGTGGACAGGCGTCTTTTATACAGGTAACAAGCTGAGATTAGGAGCACTCCCTTTAAGTGTTTGTTCTGTTTTTTTTTTTTATTATTTTTTGTTGTTCTGGCTCTCACTGTTAAAATACACCTACCATTAAAATTATGAATTGATCATTTCTTTGTGGACAAACGTTCAAAATCAGCAGGGGATCAAATACTTTTTCCTCCCACTCTAAAGCCATCTTAATTTTCATCCGTTCAGTCTGCCTTTCTCTTTTTATTTATCTTTAGTCCGCTTTTCCGGCCCATAGATAATTTCTTCCACATGTATGGAACTTGGCACATGATTAAACAAGAGCTATAAGAGACCACCTTAGGCCTTTTCTGTAACCCCTTGTTCGTCAAGTTTGTTTCTATCTCTTAATTAATAAAGTTTTAATCCCTTGATCATTTGTCCAATTGCAGAATATTGCCAGTGAAGGATTAATCTAGTTCTTACAGAGATTTAACTCTGTGTAACATAATAATAATAATAATTCTGCTACATATTACATTTGATAATTTGTTTGTTAGAGTGTTAAAGTTTCCATGCTGTTATATACATGGTGTCCTTACCCAGAAATGAGGGGACCACATATACCCATAACTCTCCTGCTTTAGCTTACAGGATCAATGTCCAGGTTTGTGTTATCTCTGTGCCCAGCAAGCCAATTCAGATCATAACACCTTCTAGGAGAACTCGGGAAATCATAGGTTGTAAGCTTAGTCCTAAGGTTGCTGACTTATTGGAAATGATAAAGCTCGTCCCTTAGAAGAAGCACACATCATTCACTTAATGCATCAGAGAGTTAAACATGACACACAAATTAGACAAATTGTCAGTCCTTAAAACAAGTCGCCTGTCCATTTTGATATTCGTAATCACAGGTGTTAGGGTCCCAAGAACAGAGTTGCTTGTGGCATTCAGGGGTGTCCAACCCTAGCCCCCAAACGTCAGTCATGACACATGGCCTTTACGAGATTGCGTCTTGACGGGCTCCCGTTCCACTGATCCCTAAATCTTTACCACTATTGCGTAAATTTAATGTCTGATGGTCAGTGATTTGTGGAATCGCTCCCTAACAGCCCTAATAACTTAAATAATTGACATTTTAAAGTGCTACCTAATGCAGCCGGGGTTGGGAGAGGTCTCTACTTGAACAATCTCGACATGCGTTTCACCATTCAAATACATTTCTCAAGGGAGGAGACTAGTATCATTTACTCTATTTAGGTCACGGAAGATATCTGTAATCTCCAACCACATAATCTGTCCACCTTACAACATCTGGTCAGTTGCTTCTTTTCCAAGTCCTTGACCTAATTTGACATCCTGTGATATCTTCTTGTCAGTACAGGGCTTTCTTTATCTGCGCCATATTGTAATGAGATCTTCTTGAGGAGTAGGGTGTATGAAAGCTGTCCAGTTAATAAGAATCCTGCTGCACTTTCAGTTTTCTTCTGGTTTGAGGATATTAATCCATTCACTTCTTCAGAATAATGTAGTAGTCCACAACTTGACATACGAAATGTATAAAGTGTAAACGTATAGTTAGGTAATTAAGGCTAGCCGTTACATTTCTACAGGAGCCAAACTTTAATTTATTGTTGTTAGAACTGGATTAATCCTGCACCAACCTGGCGAGGAAGGGGTTACAGAAAACGCCAGCGCCGTGAGTTTTCTGGCTTCCTGCGTAAGCCCAGCAAGGTGGTCTCTGAAAGGATGAATGCATGCGTAATGCTTGTTTAGGTTGCTTGAGGTCATTGCAGTGCATATAAAGTGGCGCCTTCTAGGATCACATAGACATTTTATTCGCACATTAATGTCTGAAACCGCTAACTATAACCAATAAAACACAACATATATTTGCCTAAGTTTCTTCTCAAGTGGTCGCCTTGTGGCCATGTGTTGGTGAAAGGGTGAGGCATCAAATTCTAAAACATACAGTGATTTTAATAAATGCCCACCTGCCTCCTTTCTTCTTAAACACTCCCACTCAACATAGAAATTTGCAATATGAGTCTTCAAATATATATTTTTTTTTCTCTAGTTTCTCCGATCTTCAACTCTGATGACGTGGGGCGCTCTATTTAGACATGAGGTGCTGTCCCGGGACCCCCAGCTCATGGCCGTGGTGCCTGAGTTTCTTCAGGTCTCTATGACAAACGTTGTGAAGGTGAGTCTCCTGATGGTGAAGAGAGGTCTAATATGTTCTGTCCTGCAACCTTTAGTTGGCGTGGACATCTCTGTGTTATTGCTTAGTCCATTAGTTTCAAATTCATCTGACATCTGCAAAAAATGTATATGTATATGGAAATGCCATGGATTATTATATACAGGGGATGTTCCATCGTATCCCCACCACCGTAGCAAGCCGGGATTAGTGCACCGGCCCCACAGCAGAGCACAGGCAGCCATTACTCCACCCTCGGCTCTCTTCCTCTCTCTAAAAACAGCCATGCAATTTATTATCTTAATGGAGCAAATCTAGGTGTATCAGATATTGAAAGGGATTTGGGAGCTTGTGGACAACCACCTAGGTAACAGAGCTCAAAGCCAAGCAGCAGCTGCAAAGGCAAATAAAATATTAGCATGTATTAAGAAGGGTAAAGAAGCCAGGGAAGCAAATATAATTCTGCCACTATACAAATCTCTAGTATGCCCTCATTTGGAATATGGAGGACAATTTTGGGCACCACTTCATAAAAAGGACATTTTAGAGCTGGAAAAAGTACAGAGAAGGGCAACAAAACTAATAAGGGTAATGGAGGGTCTAAGTTATGAAGAAAGACTAACCAAATTACACTTATTTACTCTAGAAAAAAGGCGTCTAAGAGGAGATATGATTACCTTATATAAATACATCCAGGGTCAGTATAAAGATTTGTCACGGGAGCTTTTTGTGCCAAGAGGTTTTCACCTGACAAGAGAACATCCTGAGGTTAGAAGTAAAAAGATTCCACCTTAAAGAAAGAAAAGGGTTCTTCACAGTAAGGGTGGTTAATCTGTGGAATTCTCTACCAAAGGAGGTGGTGACAGCGGATTCGATAGATAACTTTAAAAAGGGGACTGGATTTATTTCTAAATAAAAAGGGAATTCAGGGTTATCCTGGATAATTGGAGAATTATTGGGAAAATTGATCCAGGGAGGAATCCGATCGCCAGTATCTGGGGTCAGGAAGGAATTTGTGTTTTTGTTTTTTCCTCCCTTATGAAACAATTGCCAAATGTTTCTGTTTTACTTTTCTCTTTGCTTCCTCTGGATCAATTAACAATTATTACCAGTTAATATATAATCCACATATTTATAATGATCAGAAGAGATCTAAAAAGGTTGAACTTGACTGAATGTCTTTATTCAATCTCCATTACAATGTAACTATTAACTCTACTGGTATTATTATAAATAACTTTATTATTTGTGATCTTCTGCAATATCTTAATCTTGGAAGAACATGTTTTTTCTTTTTACAAACCGTACAGCTAGAGTGGAGTAGACAAAATAAGGACTAAGGTCCCTGCTGGGGAACCCCAGTCAGCCCTAACGCGTTTCGAATCTGTCTTTATCAGAGTGAGTTGCCAACGGCTATTTATGGTATTTTTAAGCAATTAATGAAAATCATACAACTTGTGTGAGAAATGATCTCATTGGTGGCTATCACAAAGTATCCAATTCATACATTTAATTGTGTGTTATATCTAATAACATCCAGGAACCTTCCATATCCCTTTAAGGACACAATGCTATCTATCTTGCTGTTTATGGGTTTCCTTTTTTGTGAGTATTGTCCACTGATTGTTGCTTCTTATTCTACAATAGGTGGGATTCCCCTCCAAAAATGATAGCCTGAGCTGTGAATATTCCCGCTTGGACTGTGACAATGATGAAGATTTCATTGCCTTCTTCACCAGTGAGTGATCAGAATATGCAGCAGGAGCGCTGGGGCCCTGGATATAGGGTCCTGAAGGTTTTACTGGGCTCTGGTATTTGATGATTTGTGCTAGGGTAGGGTTGGCCTCCAAAGATGGTCATTGGGCAAGGGTAGGATTGGCATTCTGGGATGGCGAGGGTAGGATTGGCATTCTGGGATGGCGAGGGTAGGATTGGCATTCCGGAATGGCGAGGGTAGGATTGGCATTCCGGGATGGCGAGGGTAGGATTGGCATTCCGGGATGGCGAGGGGGGGCTAGGGTAGGATTGGCCTTTCCGGGATTGCGAGGGGGGCTAGGGTAGGATTGGCCTTTCCGGATTGCGAGGGGGGCTAGGGTAGGATTGGCCTTTCCGGGATGGCGAGGGGGGGGCTAGGGTAGGATTGGCCTTTCCGGGATGGCGAGGGCGGGCTAGGGTAGGTTTGGCCTTTCCGGGATGGCGAGGGCGGGCTAGGGTAGGATTGGCCTTTCCGGGATGGCGAGGGGGGGGGGGGGGGGGGCTTGGGTAGGATTGGCCTTTCCGGGATGGCGAGGGGGGGCTAGGGTAGGATTGGCCGTCCGGGGTGGCGAGGGGGGGCTAGGGTAGGATTGGCCTTCTGGATGGCGAGGTGGGGCTAGGGTAGGATTGGCCTTCCGGATGGCGAGGTGGGGCTAGGGTAGGATTGGCCTTAAGGGATGGCTAGGGGGGGACTAGGTTAGGATTGGCCTTCTGGAATGGCAAAGGGGGCTAGGGTAGGATTGGTCTTCTGGGATGGCAAAGGGGGCTAGGGTAGGATTGGCCTTCTGGGATGGCAAAGGGGGCTAGGGTAGGATTGGCCTTCCGGGATTGCGAGGGGGGCTAGGGTAGGATTGGCCTTTCCGGGATTGCGAGGGGGGCTAGGGTAGGATTGGCCTTTCCGGGATTGCGAGGGGGGCTAGGGTAGGATTGGCCTTTCCAAGATGGCGAGGGGGGGGCTAGGGTAGGATTGGCCTTTCCGGGATGGCGAGGGCGGGCTAGGGTAGGTTTGGCCTTTCCGGGATGGCGAGGGCGGGCTAGGGTAGGATTGGCCTTTCCGGGATGGCGAGGGGGGGGGGGGCTTGGGTAGGATTGGCCTTTCCGGGATGGCGAGGGGGGGCTAGGGTAGGATTGGCCTTCCGGATGGCGAGGTGGGGCTAGGGTAGGATTGGGCTTCCGGATGGCGAGGTGGGGCTAGGGTAGGATTGGCCTTAAGGGATGGCTAGGGGGGGGACTAGGTTAGGATTGGCCTTAAGGGATGGCTAGGGGGGGGACTAGGTTAGGATTGGCCTTCTGGAATGGCAAAGGGGGCTAGGGTAGGATTGGTCTTCTGGGATGGCAAAGGGGCTAGGGTAGGATTGGCCTTCTGGGATGGCAAAGGGGGCTAGGGTAGGATTGGCCTTCCGGGATGGCGAGGGGGCTAGGGTAGGACTGGGTTCTTATTTTTGTGTCTCAGCTTTTAGATCAATGATGGGGGACGTGATGCGGGCCGCCTGCCGCCTGGATCCTCGCACTGGCTTCAGTATAGCTCTGGATTGGCTGAAGTACCAAATATCTGCCCCATTGGACCTGGGATCACAGAACAGTAAGTGCCAAATCGCTAAACACTGGCCTGTGAGCTTGATTTAATAAACTGCTGGGAATTAAACTATATGCCATGAAGCATGGTTGTGTGGAGGCTCTCGAAAACCCTGTAATGTTAATTAGCAACAATCATTGCCAATTACTCAATGCTCTGATTTTGTGCTAGAAAAAAATAAACATTACTCTGTGGTAATATATAAAAGCTCATGCTGTGTGGGTGGGTCAGAAAGGTTGATGTTGTTATAAACTTCAAGTGTTTATTGAAAAATGTAATAACATTTGATTGACAAGTAAAACTTCTTGCTTAGTAATCTTTTATACCATGTGCGCAACCACAGCTATATCCCTCAACACATGACTATGGGCTGCTACCGAAAGTGCCACGCACCCTCCTGCCCATAGAATACCATGTGTGCTGCATATTAGAGATCCTATTCAAAACACTGCCACTTGGAGCTGCGTACTGTACTGATACCCTATCCCATATACTGTCACGTGGCACGGAGCTGCGTACTAGACTGATACCCTATCCCATATACTGCCACGTGGCACGGAGCTGCGTACTATACTGATACCCTATCCCATATACTGCCACGTGGCACGGAGCTGCGTACTAGACTGATACCCTATCCCATATACTGCCACGTGGCACGGAGCTGTGTACTAGACTGATACCCTATCCCATATACTGTCACGTGGCACTGAGCTGTGTACTAGACTGATACCCTATCCCATATACGGTCACGTGGCACTGAGCTGTGTACTAGACTGATACCCTAACCCATATACTGTCACGTGGCACGGAGCTGTGTACTAGACTGATACCCTATCCCATATACTGTCACGTGGCACTGAGCTGTGTACTAGACTGATACCCTATCCCATATACGGTCACGTGGCACTGAGCTGTGTACTAGACTGATACCCTAACCCATATACTGTCACGTGGCACGGAGCTGCGTACTATACTGATACCCTATCCCATATACTGTCACGTGGCACTGAGCTGTGTACTAGACTGATACCCTAACCCATATACTGTCACGTGGCACGGAGCTGCGTACTATACTGATACCCTATCCCATATACTGTCACGTGGCACTGAGCTGTGTACTAGACTGATACCCTAACCCATATACTGTCACGTGGCACGGAGCTGCGTACTAGACTGATACCCTATCCCATATACGGTCACGTGGCACGGAGCTGCGTACTAGACTGATACCCTATCCCATATACGGTCACGTGGCACGGAGCTGCGTACTAGACTGATACCCTATCCCATATACTGTCACGTGGCATTGAGCTGTGTACTAGACTGATACCCTAACCCATATACGGTCACGTGGCACGGAGCTGCGTACTAGACTGATACCCTATCCCATATACTGCCACGTGGCACGGAGCTGTGTACTAGACTGATACCCTAACCCATATACGGTCACGTGGCACTGAGCTGTGTACTGTACTGATACCCTAACCCATATACGGTCACGTGGCACGGAGCTGCGTACTAGACTGATACCCTATCCCATATACTGCCACGTGGCACGGAGCTGTGTACTAGACTGATACCCTAACCCATATACTGTCACGTGGCACGGAGCTGCGTACTATACTGATACCCTATCCCATATACTGTCACGTGGCACGGAGCTGCGTACTAGACTGATACCCTATCCCATATACTGCCACGTGGCACTGAGCTGTGTACTAGACTGATGTCCTACCCTATATGCTGTCACGTGGCACTGAGCTGTGTACCATACTGATACCCTATCCCATATACTGCCACGTGGCACTGAGCTGCATACTATACTGATACCCTATCCCAAATACTGTCACGTGGCACGGAGCTGCATACTAGACTGATACCCTATCCCATATACTGCCACGTGGCACGGAGCTGTGTACTAGACTGATACCCTAACCCATATACTGCCACGTGGCACGGAGCTGCGTACTATACTGATACCCTATCCCATATACTGTCACGTGGCACGGAGCTGCGTACTAGACTGATACCCTATCCCATATACTGCCACGTGGCACTGAGCTGTGTACTAGACTGATACCCTATCCCATATACTGTCACGTGGCACGGAGCTGCATACTAGACTGATACCCTATCCCATATACTGTCACGTGGCACGGAGCTGCGTACTATACTGATACCCTATCCCATATACTGTCACGTGGCACGGAGCTGCGTACTAGACTGATACCCTATCCCATATACTGCCACGTGGCACTGAGCTGTGTACTAGACTGATACCCTATCCCATATACTGTCACGTGGCACGGAGCTGCATACTAGACTGATACCCTATCCCATATACTGTCACGTGGCACTGAGCTGCGTACTAGACTGATGTGTTACCCTATATTCTGCCACGTGGCACCCGGGCTGCGTACTAGACTGATGTCCTACCCTATATGCTGCCACGTGGCACTGAGCTGCGTACTAGACTGATGTCCTACCCTATATGCTGCCACGTGGCACTGAGCTGCGTACTAGACTGATGTCCTACCCTATATGCTGCCACGTGGCACTGAGCTGCGTACTAGACTGATGTCCTACCCTATATGCTTCCACGTGGCACTGAAACTTTATGTTCTCAGAATGGACCCCATTTAATGTTTAAATGACACTGTAATATCCTAACAGGATCTAGATGTTTTAGACCTGGCTCTTTAGGAAAACTTCTAGTCAAGGAGTTAGAAAAACAATATTTATTTAATGTTAAACTTATTCATGGTCATACATGGGAGCTAGTCCTCCATGATCGATCACAAGCTTGTGTCAAGGTAACATCCAACGTCTCCAGCCAGTGAATGCTCCCATCTAGGCATCGATTTGACCATATAGAACTGCCTCCCAGTCAGAGCTGCTCCTGACCCCTGTAATAAGGGGCAGATACGAGCAGCTCAGCTGGAGGGTTACAAGTTAATGTTTGAATGTAGGCGTCATATTAACATATTACTTTTCGAAATCATTGAACATGTATTTTATTAAAGCTCAATGTTAATATACGTAGCTCCTGATATAAGTCGTTACTGTGTCCTATAACACGTCTTTGTCAGGGTATTGATGTCGTGTCCTTCTCTTGCAGACAAGTGTGTGGAGGACCTATGCACCGTCCTGTCTCCCAGCTTCATCCAGTGGGACGCCATGACCTTCTACTGTGAGTGTGTGACCAGCCAGCTGTTCAAGGCACTTCCAAAGGAGGTGAGGAGGCTGCAGGGGGCAGGTATGGAGAGGTGTAGGACAAGGGCCTGCCGAGGAAGATAGACTTATTAGGGAGTGGGTTGCAGGGTCTTCAGTTGGCTTGAGTGCTAGAGGATGGTCGCTTGGCTTGGAATAATATTTGGGTGAGTGGGATCTGGATAGGCTGTGGACATTGTGGTGATGCAGAAGGGTAATGGGGCCCAGGTGGGTAGGGGGTGCCATGATACAGAAGGGTAATGGGGCCCAGGTGGGTAGGGGGTGCCATGATGCAGAAGGGTAATGGGGCCCAGGTGGGTAGGGGGTGCCATGATACAGAAGGGTAATGGGGCCCAGGTGGGTAGTTGGCGCCATGATACAGAAGGGTAATGGGGCCCAGGTGGGTAGGGGGTGCCATGATACAGAAGGGTAATGGGGCCCAGGTGGGTAGTTGGCACAGCAAGCTGCAGAAAGTTACTGGGAACCAGTTGGGTAGGCACTGTGATTTGATGATGTACCCCAATTGATGCAGGAACTGCCAGTCAAAGAGGGCATTGAGATCCTGCAGGCCATCCTGGGCTACAACACCACGGATCCCCTGATCCTGTCCTGCGTCCTCACCAACCTCTCCTGCTTCTTTCCCTTTGTGAGCTACGCCAGTGACTTCTTGCCCATGGTGATGGGCAAGGTGAGTGTTCTGTCTGCTCTGTGCTTCCTGTACCTCTAGAACCTCCCACAATGACCTCTGTTTTGTGATTGGCCGGTAAATTATGTAGTGGGTGCTACTCCCTGCCATCTCCTGTTTTCAGAGTAAGTTATAATCACCACTTATTCTACTGAAAGGACCACTACATTTACCATATGTGCTCTGCACCATCAATTGGAGGGTGAACAATTATGTGGGGAATTTACATTTTTAAAATTGATCACAAATTAACTTGGATATTGTCATTTTAGTCTAGCCCTTGAAGCCCTTTTAAACAAAATAAAATGGTCTGTATGAGGATTTGAACCCAGGATCTTCACCACCACAGACTGCAGCTTTACTTACTGTGCTATCTGTTCTGTTGCTACACAAATTCTGTATGCACTTCTCTAGTGCTGACAGATGGCGCTGTTGCAAGTTTGTGTGCGCTTAAGGTGGATTACTGGAGTTACCTTTATAACAAAGATATAGAAGTAGAAAGAGTGTTATGATCTCCTATAACACGCTTTCCACTTCTATATCATTGTTCTAAAGGTAACTCCAGTAATCCACCTTAAGTGCACACAGACTTGCAACAGCGCCATCTGCCGGCCACTTGCAGTTTTGCAGCTGGAGCTCAGTGGCTGTAAGATAACCCACAAGATCTCTTTTATATTTATCATATCTTGCCCCCCCAGCTCTTCTCGGCGGTGACGTTTGAACTTGGGAAAGATAGTAAGGTAAGAACTGCTGGATTCAGTCCTGTAATATGGGTGTGGGGGCAATAGATGGGTGTCATTGTTCTGGAGGGTAGCAGGGGCATTATATAAAGGCAAGAATGGTAGGTGAGTGGGTGTGGGAAGTGTGGAGAGGGACGCTGTGTTAGACATGGATACTCTGAAGTGGGAGGGGGCTATGCCGTGTCATGTGGGTGCATATCCTTTTAGGAGCCAGTATTATTTTGCAAATGCTCACAGCCCTTTCCTTCAGGCTCCCAGGACGCGCTCCGTGAGGAATGTCCGGCGCTACGCCTGCTCCTCCATCTTCAAAATCTGCAGGGATTACCCAGAGCTGGTTTTGGTGAGTGATTCACAGGTCTCTGAATGCCCCATCCTGCCCGAGTGGTGACTTCACTCAGTATAATCCTTTCCACTCCTACTTTTTCTGGGCCTCGGATCTTGTGGGTTTAAGCCCTTCTTTGCTCCACCCTTGGTTGTCGGTTCCTACATATGGGGTCCTGGATGCCACCCCACTAAATTTAGTAGTAACTCCTCTCCTCCTCCCTCATCAGCCCAATTTCGAGCTCCTGTACTCTCACGTCAAGCAGTTGCTGAGTGACGATTTGCAGCTCACTCAGATGGAGAAGTGCTCGATCCTGGAGTCGGTGGTGGTGGTCAGCAATCGGTTTAAGAACTATGAGCGTCAACGGGCATTCCTGGCAGAGCTGCTCAATCCGTTCATGCCTATCTGGCAGTCAGAGGAGATACAGAGGTAACAACCAGATCATCAGAAACAAAAAGCAGGGGGAGTCCAAAGTGTAGACCTGTTAACCCATAGCTTTCCTGTTTTAGGTGAGTACCAGTCTTCCATGCCTGCACAGATAGATGTTGTAAGGGTTACATTTTTGTTGGGATCCGCACATACAATTCCAGGCAGTGCAGAAACCTGAATTGTAACCCATTACATGGCTTGTCCCCTTATAACTGGAAATATAAGCAGTCAGTCAGATTGGTTGCAGACATGGGGCAGTCTGTGGGAAGTCTTTCAGTTTGATTTTATTTCTCAGTGGAAAATGCACAGATTTCAAAACGTCAAAGTATTTAGGAGATCTTTACAGTAATGTGGTCAAAATTGTGCTGAACTAAGTGACCATTTAACTTCTCCTCCATTATATCCAGGCATGGTGATATCCATTGTTGTTTCCATCTGTTAGGCTTCAGCTTCAGATGTGTTCCTGCTTGAAGGGCAGATTAGTTGCCTGCATTATAAAAGTTCTAATAGCAATAAACTCTGTCAGGAAAGAACCTTGGAGGCTGAGATTAGATGACTAACTACACAAGAAACACTCCCAGATCAGAGAAGTCCTAATAAAACAATAATGGGGATGGCCAGGCAGCCATTGAGTTGCATAAATAGGTCGTTGATTTTGCAGCTCAGTATGCTAGTGTGCAGCTCCCGTATGCGAATGTGCAGCTCCCGTATGCGAATGTGCAGCTCCCGTATGCGAATGTGCAGCTCCCGTATGCGAATGTGCAGCTCCCGTATGCGAATGTGCAGCTCCCGCATGCGAATGTGCAGCTCCCGCATGCGAATGTGCAGCTCCCGCATGCTAGTGTGCAGCTCCCGCATGCTAGTGTGCAGCTCCCGCATGCTAGTGTGCAGCTCCCGCATGCGAATGTGCAGCTCCCGCATGCGAATATGCAGCTCCCGTATGCGAATGTGCAGCTCCCGTATGCGAATGTGCAGCTCCCGTATGCGAATGTGCAGCTCCCGTATGCGAATGTGCAGCTCCCGCATGCGAATGTGCAGCTCCCGCATGCGAATGTGCAGCTCCCGCATGCTAGTGTGCAGCTCCCGCATGCTAGTGTGCAGCTCCCGCATGCTAGTGTGCAGCTCCCGCATGCTAGTGTGCAGCTCCCGTATGCGAATGTGCAGCTCCCGTATGCGAATGTGCAGCTCCCGTATGCGAATGTGCAGCTCCCGTATGCGAATGTGCAGCTCCCGTATGCGAATGTGCAGCTCCCGTATGCGAATGTGCAGCTCCCGCATGCGAATGTGCAGCTCCCGCATGCGAATGTGCAGCTCCCGCATGCTAGTGTGCAGCTCCCGCATGCGAATGTGCAGCTCCCGCATGCTAGTGTGCAGCTCCCGCATGCTAGTGTGCAGCTCCCGCATGCTAGTGTGCAGCTCCCGCATGCTAGTGTGCAGCTCCCGCATGCGAATGTGCAGCTCCCGTATGCGAATGTGCAGCTCCCGTATGCGAATGTGCAGCTCCCGCATGCGAATGTGCAGCTCCCGCATGCTAGTGTGCAGCTCCCGCATGCTAGTGTGCAGCTCCCGCATGCTAGTGTGCAGCTCCCG
This sequence comes from Discoglossus pictus, assembly GCA_027410445.1. Taxonomy (NCBI): domain Eukaryota; kingdom Metazoa; phylum Chordata; class Amphibia; order Anura; family Alytidae; genus Discoglossus; species Discoglossus pictus. The sequence continues at coordinate 3,641,090 of CM050165.1, read as the reverse complement.
CATGCTAGTGTGCAGCTCCCGCATGCTAGTGTGCAGCTCCCGCATGCTAGTGTGCAGCTCCCGCATGCTAGTGTGCAGCTCCCGTATGCGAATGTGCAGCTCCCGTATGCGTATGTGCAGCTCCCGTATGCGAATGTGCAGCTCCCGTATGCGAATGTGCAGCTCCTGCATGCTAGTGTGCAGCTCCCGTATGCTAACGTGAGGACTGAGTACTTGAGAAGGGTGGGAGAGGGGTCTAACTGCCAGATAATTTGGGGGGGGGGGTCTTTATTTTGGCCACTACAGACACAGACCAGCAGACTGTAGCCCCTACTTGGCACATCGGAGCAGTTAATCAACAACATGGAATTTCCCAGAATTGATTCACTGTAGAAAAAAACGCATAGCACAACATAAACAGTTTTTCATGTTCTTTAGGAATTGCCTTAAACAAAACTTTATTTTGGAGTCCCTTTTAAGGCTCAGTCCCTGGTCGGACCAGGTAGCCCGTGTAAGGGCTCGTATTTGGATGACTTGATCCCCCTCCGTGTTTATTATCTGACCTGTATCTGGTGGAGGAAACGTAAGCGAATATACTTCAATCTTAAGCTTGTGTTTTATTGGTTATATTTAACATTAAACAATTCATACATGTGTGTGAATGAGATTTCTATATGATTCTGAAAGGAATTTGTATTTAATGCGCCACTTTATACCATAATGGCCTCACACGAGTCTCTCGTTACACGTTCATCTCCATTTTCAGTCCTTCGGTCGGTCTGGCCCTTTTATTTTCCTTTTTAGTTACTTTTTCCAACCCATGAATCATTTCACCACCTTAGGGGTATAGACCGGAAGCCAGAACATGATTTCACCGCGCTGGGCTTTTCTGTAACCCCTTCCTCACCACGTTGGGTCTAACTCTTATTTGATGGAGCGTGTGTCTCACAGAATATTGTCCAAGATGAATCCAGTTCTAACGCTTGTTTTAGCTGGTTTGGTGAGACCCCTCTGCACAGGGTACACGTCCAGTTTAGTCGGACACTAATTCAAGAGAACTAACCGGATGTTTTTGTGCCCGCTCAGAGCCATCTCCAGCCCAGATGAATTCATCTCTTTTGTGGGTGCTGCTAATTTGAAAGGTGAACGTCATCAGGAGGACGTTTGGAGGAAGAAACGTACCCAGGTTAGTCCTGTTTCTTTAAATATGTTAAGTGCTCTCTCTACCAATAATCTTTCAATTCACAGATTTACACGATCTTGGGTCATTGGGGGGGTCATGGGGTTTAGTTCTGATCAGATGTGACCGTGTCTTCTTGTTACAGCTCTGTTACTGTGTGTATTCAGCGATGGCGGTGCTGAAGAGGGCCCACTGGCCCACAGACCCAGAGGAAGCAAAGGCTGGTGGCTTTTTGGTTGGCTACACACTAACTGGAACCGCCATTTACCGCAACCCCTGCAGTGAACAGATACTGAAACTCTTGGATTACCTGTTTGTGTTGATGAGGTGAGACCCCCAAGCTCCCAGTACAGGAAGGAGGAGCGCCCTCTGCAAGGTCCCAGGGTGGGCGGGGTGAGCGCCCTCTGCGAGGTCCCAGGGTGGGCGGGGTGAGCGCCCTCTGCGAGGTCCCAGGGTGGGCGGGGTGAGCGCCCTCTGCGAGGTCCCAGGGTGGGCGGGGTGAGCGCCCTCTGTGAGGTCCCAGGGTGGGCGGGGGGAGCACCCTCTGTGAGGTCCCAGGGTGGGCGGGGGGGGGGGGGACGCCCTCTGCGAGGTCCCAGGGTGGGCGGGGGGGGGGAACGCCCTCTGCGAGGTCCCAGGGTGGGTGGGCGGAGCGCCCTCTGCGAGGTCCCAGGTTGGGTGGGCGGAGCGCCCTCTGCGAGGTCCCAGGGTTGATGCGGGGAGCGCCCTCTGCGAGGTCCCAGGTTGGGTGGGCGGAGCGCCCTCTGCGAGGTCCCAGGGTGGGTGGCTGAAGGGTGAAGAAGAGGTGCAACTCTTGAGTGTATCAATCTCTCTCTCCCAGGACACATAATAATTTGTATCTACCTGAGATCAAGTTGAAGATGGGCGAGTTTTTCTGTAAGGCGTTGGACATGCTGGAGCCAGAGAAGAAATGCCTCCTGGGTAAGAACCTGACATGATTACTAAACCATGTCAGACAATAGTCCTTGTTTATCACTATGTGATCTTAATCTTATGTTGGGATGGTGCTTTAATATGTTTATAAAAATAAATATAAATCCTATACCAGTACCCTGTTGCTGCCTGGGAGGGCTCATTATAATTTCAAAAAAATTAGGAGCTAGTTTGAACATGCTCTTTTCTCTTCGGTAAGAGGCACTAGGCAGGCATGGAAGGGCCGAGGCTCCCGTCTTGATGCCATACTTGACTCTACTGATCACCCCCTCAGGTATTTCACAGTCCTCTCTGGACGGAAGTGACCGACCTGTGTATAAGACAGAGCTGGAATGGATACAAGGCTTCCTCTGCACATTGTATGAAAATTGGTAAGTGCGTTACTTGAGTCTTTGCCTCATATCTTCCCCAGCATGCACCCTGCATTTACCACTGCTGTGTTTTTTTGCTTTTTTGTAGTAATTACAGTAATATGTTTAACCCTTTCACTCATAAAGTTGTCAGCAATGTATTTCCTCTCTCCAGTGAAAGAGTTAAGCACACTGACTCTTTCTGATCTCTTGATACTGTCTGCTTTGACCTTGCCCTGGGCTTGCTTGCTTGCTCCAATCTGCTTCCTGCCTTGTCCTAGCACTGGACTCTCTTTCTCCTTCCTTCTCCGACCTTGTCCCCCGGCTCACTCATGCTCTCTTGCTCCCCTGCCTGATCAAACCTTGTCCCTGGGCTCTCTTTCTCAACGGCCTGCTCTGACCTTGCCCTGCTCTGACCTTGCCCCCAGGCTCACTTGCTTTCTCACATTCTCCTGCCTTCTCTGACCTTGCTCCCGGGGCTCGCTCTCACTCCTGCCTTCTCTGACCTTGCTCCCGGGGCTCCCTCTCACTCCTGCCTTCTCTGACCTTGCTCCCGGGGCTCGCTCTCACTCCTGCCTGCTCTGACCTTGCTCCAGGGGCTCGCTCTCACTCCTGCCTTCTCTGGCCTTGCTCCCGGGGCTCGCTCTCACTTCTGCCTGCTCTGACCTTGCTCCCAGGGCTCGCTCTCACTTCTGCCTGCTCTGACCTTGCTCCCGGGGCTCGCTCTCACTCCTGCCTGCTCTGACCTTGCTCCCGGGGCTCGCTCTCACTCCTGCCTGCTCTGACCTTGCTCCCGGGGCTCGCTCTCACTCCTGCCTTCTCTGACCTTGCTCCCGGGGCTCGCTCTCACTCCTGCCTTCTCTGACCTTGCTCCCGGGGCTCGCTCTCACTCCTGCCTTCTCTGACCTTGCTCCCGGGGCTCGCTCTCACTCCTGCCTTCTCTGACCTTGCTCCCGGGGCTCGCTCTCACTCCTGCCTTCTCTGACCTTGCTCCCGGGGCTCGCTCTCACTCCTGCCTGCTCTGACCTTGCTCCCGGGGCTCGCTCTCACTCCTGCCTGCTCTGACCTTTCTCCCGGGGCTCGCTCTCACTCCTGCCTGCTCTGACCTTGCTCCCGGGGCTCGCTCTCACTCCTGCGCTGCTCTGACCTTGCTCTCACTCCTGCGCTGCTCTGACCTTGCTCTCACTCCTGCGCTGCTCTGACCTTGCTCTCACTCCTGCGCTGCTCTGACCTTGCTCTCACTCCTGCGCTGCTCTGACCTTGCTCTCACTCCTGCGCTGCTCTGACCTTGCCCCTGGGGCTCACTTGCTTCTCACATTCTCTTGCCTGCTCTGACCTTGCTCTCACTCCTGCCCTGCTCTGACCTTGCTCTCACTCCTGCCCTGCTCTGACCTTGCTCTCACTCCTGCCCTGCTCTGACCTTGCTCTCACTCCTGCCCTGCTCTGACCTTGCTCTCACTCCTGCCCTGCTCTGACCTTGCTCTCACTCCTGCCCTGCTCTGACCTTGCTCCCGGGGCTCGCTCTCACTTCTGCCTGCACTGATTTTGCTCATATGATTTTTCTCCCGTGCTTGCTCTGCCACCCCACTCACTGTTTTTTTTTTTTTCCACCACCTGCTCTTATGTTGCCCCTTTTTCAGTTACAATATTATGGGTACCTGTGGCCCCTCCATGCAGCAGGACTTCTACTCTATTCCTGACCTGGGCTCCCGTCTGCTCGGCTCTGTCTTCGCCAACCTGGAGAATGTGCCCAACTACAGACTGCGCCCAATTCTTCATATCCTTTCAGTGGTGCCTCTGGCAGGTGCGATGAAGAACGTGTGTCTGCTTACATACAATCCAAGTCTGCTCCTCCCTGTACAAAGGGGACAGATGAGTGGCGTCTTGTTATGAGAGGGGTGGGAGCCAGTCTGGATCTGAACCCTTTTCCTTAACCAAATGTCTACGACTATTTGTAAGGCCGCTTGTCCTGTCTTGCCCTCCTGAGCAGTACGAGAGTCTCCTGTGTCCAATCCTGGGGCCCCTTATCACCTACCTTCACCAGGTGAGTTGCTTACTCCCACTTCACACATCTTCCTCACAACCCCATCTCCTATAATATAAATGCCCCTACAATTACCCCTTTCACATTGTCCCTTCCCTTCATTTTACTTTTATCTCCTGCCCTTCCATGACAGCACCGATAACCATGGTTTAAGTCTTAATCTTATTGCTAGTGAAGCTTTGCAGTCTTTTGATTCCTCCTTTAATTCGGACTCGCCCCACCATGGGACATAGCAAGGCCATATGAGTCTGTCACACAAACGTGCACATCCCGGAGAGTATGGATAGGACAATGAGCACTAAAGCTGCACATGAGAACAGTCCCTTAAAGTTGGTAAAGGTCATTTGTAGACTAATTCCCCCTTTTTTTTCCCCCATACTTGGCACACCTTAAGCTAGCATTTATTCTGGAGACATTGAGAAAAGCGCAAACTACAGCAAACGGCAAGTGAATACAATGTCCACCTATTTGTGGGGGGATTTGGCATGCACGGGGGTGGACATGTTCAGTCCTGGATTTGAGGATTTCTCCTGTACACAGTTGTGCCATTAAAGATGGCTGAAGAAGTGATGGTCTCACCTGTGCATGGATATCCTGACCTGTATGTGGGTATGCATTGCAGATGTTTTTTCACAGACCCCCTTACTGTTCTTGTTACATAGTTACATAGTTACATAGTAATTAAGGTTGAAAAAAGACTTTCAGTCCATCAAGTTCAACCTGTTAAGATCTCCTCTGATCTGCAATATGCGGATTAGTTATTAATTAAATTATTGATTAAATAATTATTAATAGTATAGTATTGGAGAATGAATAAAGAGTTAGTCCATCAAGTTCAACCTTTTTAGATCTCTATTGATCTTTTTAATTTGGACTATTTATTATTATTGTTAATTGTTAATTATTGTTAATTGATCCAGAGGAAGGCAAACATAAAAAAAACCCCATTGAAACTTTGCCAATTGTCTCATAAGGGGGAAAAAAAGCAAAATTCCTTCCTGACCCCAGAAACTGGCGATCAAATTTCTCCCTGGATCAATATTCCTTCGCTAGTTATCTAGGATAGCCTTGAATGCCCTCTTTATTCAGAAATATATCTAACCCCTTTTTGAAGTTGTCTATCGAATTCGCTGTCACCACCTCCTTTGGTAGAGAATTCCACAGTTTAACCACCCTAACTGTGAAGAACCCTTTTCTTTGTTTAAGGTGAAATCTTTTTTCCTCTAACCTCAAGGGATGTCCTCTTGTCAGTTGAAAACCTCTTGGCACAAAAAACTCCCTTGACAAAGCCTTATATGGACCCTGGATGTATTTATATAGGGTAATCATATCTCCTCTTAGACGCCTTTTTTCTAGCGAAAATAAGTTTAATTTTGCTAGTCTTTCTTCATAACTTATCCCCTCCATTCCCCTTATTAGTTTTGTAGCCCTTCTCTGTACCTTTTCCAGCTCTAAGATGTCTTTTTTGTGAGGTGGTGCCCAAAATTGTACTCCATATTCCAAATGAGGGCGTACTAGAGATTTGTATAGTGGCAGAATTATATTTGCTTCCCTGGCTTCTATACCCTTCCTAATACATGCTAATATTTTATTTGCCTTTGCAGCTGCTGCTTGGCTTTGAGCGCTGTTACCTAGGTGGTTGTCCACAAGCTCCCAAATCCCTTTCAATATCTGATACCCCTAGATTTGCTCCATTAAGATTATAAATTGTTTGGCTATTTTTCCTTCCCAAATGCATAACCTTACATTTATTTGTATTAAATCTCATCTGCCATTTAGCCGCCCATTTCTCTAATTTATGCAAATCCTTTTGTAGGGAAAGTACATCATTATCTGATTTTATTACCTTGCACAACTTAGTGTCATCAGCAAAAATGGAGACACTACATTCGAGTCCTACTTCAATGTCATTAATAAATATGTTAAAAAGGAGAGGACCCAATACTGAGCCCTGAGGAACCCCACTTATCACATTAGACCAATCGGAGTATGTTCCATTTACAACAACCCTTTGCTTCCTGTCTTTTAGCCAGCTCTCGATCCATGAGCAGATATTTACTGCAATTCCTGTATCCCTTAGTTTGCTCACTAGTCTTCCATGTGGCACTGTATCAAATGCCTTTGAAAAATCTAAAAAGACTACATCCACTGAGTTGCCCTGATCCAAGTTCCTACTAACCTCCTCATAAAAACTAATTAGATTGGTCTGACACGACCTTTCCTTCATAAATCCATGTTGACTGCTACCTATGATCCTGTTCAAATAGACATATTCTTGTATTCTGTCCCTTATTAACCCTTCTAAAAGCTTCCCAACTACAGAAGTGAGGCTCACTGGTCTATAATTCCCCGGATTTGCTCTAGATCCCTTCTTAAATATAGGTATCACCTCTGCTTTTCTCCAGTCATCTGGTAGAGACCCTGTAGTGAGCGAGTCTTTAAAGATTAGATATAATGGTTTGGCTATTACAGAACCCAGCTCCCTCAGTACCCTTGGATGTATTCCATCAGGACCTGGGGCTTTATTAACATTTATTTTCTCCAACCTCTTTTGGATTTCTTCCTGCGTTAACCAATTATTTAGTGAAGGTAGTGTAGCCCCATTATGTTGCAGTGTCCCAACCACTGGTACCTCCCTTGTGTAAACCGAAGAAAAGAACCTATTTAGCTCATCTGCCTTTTCCTGGTCACTAATTATCAGATGGCCTGTGTCACATTGTAATGGTCCTATCGATTCCTTCCTGGCCTTCTTCCCATTAATATATTTATAAAATATTTTAGGGTTAGTCTTACTTTCCATTGCAACTGACTTCTCATTTTCTATTTTAGCCAGTCTAATAGCCCTTTTGCAAGCCTTGTTGATTTCCTTATAGTCACATAAAGATGCCTCTGTTCCCTCCTTCTTGTATAATTTAAATGCATACTTCTTTTTCCTCATCATGATCTTTAAGTCATTGTTAAGCCACATGGGATGTGATTTACTCCTATTTATTTTATTTCCACATGGTACATGCTGATGAGTATGTTTATTTAGTAAGGATTTGAATGTTGTCCATTTATTTTCAGTATTCTTCCCTGTAAGTTCTTTGTCCCAGTCTATATGTTGTATTGCTGCCCGTAGCCCATTAAAGTTAGCCCTTTTAAAATTTAGAGTTTTTGTTGGCCCCTTACAACTCTGTTTTTTGTATTCAATCTCAAATGAGACGGTGTTGTGATCACTGTTCCCCAAGGGTTCCCCTATTTTTACATTTGATATTATATCAATATTACTTGTGATGACTAAATCCAAGATGGCCCCATTTCTAGTAGGTTCTTGTATTACCTGGGCTAGATAATGATCCCTGAGTGTACTCAAGAACCTGCTCCCCTTAGCTGAGCTGCTGGTCTCGTTTATCCAGTTTATATCAGGGTAATTAAAGTCTCCCATTATTAGAACTTGCCCATGCTTAGCTGCATTTCCAATCTGTAACAATAATTGTATTTCCTCACTTTCAGCTATATTTGGGGGTTTATAGCATACTCCCACCAATATGCATTTAGAATTAGCTCCTCCACTATTTAGCTCAACCCACAAGGATTCAATGATGCCGTTAGTGCCAGCATAAATATCTTCTCTAACTATAGGCTTAAATTCAGGCTTAACATAAAGACAGATCCCTCCTCCTCTTTTACCATTGCCCCTATCTTTCCTAAATAGGTTATAACCATCCAGATTAACAGTCCAGTCATGAGATTCATCCCACCATGTTTCCGTAATGCCTATTAAGCCCCATTTTTCTTGTACTGCTAATATTTCTAGCTCATCCATTTTCCCAGGCAAACTTCTTGCGTTTGCAATCATACACTTTATGTTGCTATGGCTCTGCTGATGTGAAGTGCCTGCCACTGTATTTGAGGCCCCTATTAATATCTCCCTACTTTCTATTGTAACCCTCCCCCCTTCTCCTCCCCCATGGGTAAATAATTCATCCCTTTCCCTCTCTACCCTATTTACCCCAATACTTCTATATAGTCCCTCCCCCCCACCTACAAGTTTAAAAACTCCCCCAGCCGTTCTACCATCCTATTCCCTAGCACAAAAGCGCCCTCATCATTAAGGTGCAATCCATCCCTGCTATAGAGATTGTACCCAAGTGAGAAGTCAGCCCAGTGCTCTAAAAACCCAAAACCCTCTGCACTGCACCACTTTTTTAGCCACGCATTAACCTCCCTAAGCTCCTTCTGCCTCCCTGGGCTAGCACGTGGCACTGGTAGTATCTCAGAAAATACTACCTTGGAGGTCCTTGCTTTAAGCTTATTCCCTAATTCTCTAAAATCATTCTTTAGGACGCTCCATCTTCCACTAACTTTGTCATTGGTACCAATGTGTACCAAGACCGCCGGTTCATTACCAGCCCCTCCCAATAATTTATCCACCCGATCCACAACATGCCGAACCCGAGCACCCGGGAGACAGCAAACTGTTCGATTGCTGGGATCTGGGTGACAAATTACCCTGTCTACCTTCCTAATAATAGAGTCCCCTACCACCAAAACATGTCTGTTGCTCTGCCTATTCTGCCCTCCCTCTTCTCCAGTAGAGCTGTTCGCCCGGCTGTTAGAGGGAACAGCTCTATCTGGCATTGCCATTCCTGAATGGACATCGCCAACAGTTTCACTCAATCTGGCAAATCTGTTGGTGTTTGACAACTCAGAACTGGCCTGCCTCCTCCTGTTCCCCCTGCTTCCCCTTGTAACTGTAACCCAGCTACCTCCCTGGCCATCCTCCCTAGCCCCAGCTCCTCCCTCCATACTAGGCCCAGCTAAACTGTGCTCCGTGAGCACCAATTCCCTTTCCAGTGGAGCAATATCACTAAGTGCTGCAATTCTCCTCTCCAGATCTTCAATTTGAGCTTCCAAAGAGGCAACATGCTCACACCTGTCACAGAGGTATGGACCCTGGATCATATGTTCCAGTAGTGCATACATTTGACAGGATGTACACTGAATAAGGTTGCCACTGGACTGACTCATAATTATTATTATTGTCTACGAAATTTCAGTGGGAAAAATAAAGAATATAATATAATATATTTATATAAAGTTTTCCTCCTTTGCACTATAAATCTGCCCTCCCTTTTCTTTGAAGGCCCTCCTTTTATTTAAACTCCTAGGCTTTTACTAGAATTGCACTTGATACTGAAAATGTTCGCAAGCTCACAAGTTCCCCTTCTCCGGTTTCTATTAACTTCTGCCTTCTCGCCTGGGCACAATTAGTGCACTCTGCAATTTATCAGCCTTTACTTGTAAGGTAAATCCACTTGTAAACAGGCCCCAAACCAGCTCACAAACCTTTTATACAAGTTTAACAGTCAAGCCACACCCCTCTCACCTGGGCACAATTAGTGCACTCTGCAGTTTATTAGCCTTTACTTTTTAAGGTAAATCCACTTGTAAACAGACCCCAAACCAGCTCACAAACCTTTTATACAAGTTTAACAGTCAAGCCACACCCCTCTCACCTGGGCACAATTAGTGCACTCTGCAGTTTATTAGCCTTTACTTTTTAAGGTAAATCCACTTGTAAACAGACCCCAAACCAGCTCACAAACCTTTTATACAAGTTTAACAGTCAAGCCACACCCCTCTCACCTGGGCACAATTAGTGCACTCTGCAGTTTATTAGCCTTTACTTTTTAAGGTAAATCCACTTGTAAACAGACCCCAAACCAGCTCACAAACCTTTTACACAAGTTTAACAGTCAAGCCACACCCCTCTCACCTGGGCACAATTAGTGCACTCTGCAGTTTATTAGCCTTTACTTTTTAAGGTAAATCCACTTGTGGGCACAGAGTTATCCATCCCTCTCTCTTTGGTATTTTGGGACATCCCCATAGTTACCTGTGCTGTGACTTTTTTTTGTTTTTAACTAATAAATCTTCGTGGAGGGACATCACAGGACCCAGTGTAGGTGTCTTTATAGTTACGGGACATGTACTCATCCTATGGCTTTGCTAAGTGGGAACAGGAATCCAGATGTGGTGAGCCCTGGTTAGAAGAGGAGCCAAAAGATTGCAAGCATGGTCACTGTAACGGAGTTGGAACACGCAGTCCAATATCTCTGCTGGTATACGGTAAAATACCCAAGAGGCACTACAGTTTCACCATTCCCGACCTCCCATATTGGAGACTACTGACTTTATTTTGTTATGTGCAGAAATATATATACACATCTCTTCCCACAGGCAATACACATCCCCCATAGTTGGCCACACAATACACATAGAGGGACAATAGGTGGGTCACACCTCCCTGAGGCTACCTGGCAACTTTGATACAATCAGACATTGATTAGATCATACTTCTTTGTTATGTCTGAGAATGAAAATACTTTATACAATAGACTTCTTTATCTTATGAGGAGTCTCTGGAATAGGATTATCTATTATGCCAATGTCTGCAATAGTCTGGGCTAATATTCTGCAGAGCATAAACCAACATACATACAGTATAATAGTAGGATCATATTTTAACCATAATAATAACCATAAAACAGGGTAAAACAGCGATGGGTTCCGTTACAGTCACCATCATAACTGCTCCCCAACCCATCAATATCCCACATTCACCTCTCTCCCCCCATACCCACCTTCACCTCTCTCACCCCATACCCACAACACCTCTTCAATCTCCCCTCCCACCACAATACCACACATTTTCCTCCATGTTCCCATCACTTCAACCCCGTCTTCTAGTGTCTTCCTGTTTCACAGCTGTTGCTCTTTGTGTCTCCCAGAGGTTATCTCACCAGTGGATGTGCTTCTCCAGTATTGACCAAGAGAGGTGAGCTGTTTGGGTGTGCTCGGTACTTGGGGAATATGATGTTCTCCATGTACATATATGTATTGATGTCTGTTTGTGTAGCACTGACGACAATGAATACTCCGAGGACAACATTGAATCACAGGAGATATTGGAGGACCAACTTGTACGTCTCCTGACGAGGGAGGTGATTGATCTGATCTGTGAGTCCTAAACTTGGCATTTATATTAGGGTGGAGGAGCCAGGCAGAGGGCGTTGAAATGGTTATTGCAGTATAAGTATATGGGAGGAGGGACCAGTATTTACACTATGGAGGTACTGAGAGAAGAGATCGCACCTTTACCTTGAAAACACTTTCCTCCTTTCCCTCAGTTTCCTTAATCTTGCCCTGCTTCCATCTTTTTCCTTCCTGACTTTGCCCTCACATGCATCCGTACCTTATGCTATCCCGCTCTAGATTTCCCGCTCCATCACATTGCCCTGTCCTCTTTCTTTATCGGCTTATCCCTCTTCTACTTTTCTTTTGCTCCCCTCACTTCTCCCTGACCTCTCGCTATTCTTCTCTTGATATTTCCATCGTTTCTTATATTTCCAGCTGTTTGCTGTGTGGCCAAGAAGACATCGGATCACAGTACAGTCAACGCAGGAGTGGATGGCGTACAAAATACTACGCACGATGTGGAAGGTAAGGCCTATCCCACGTCAGCTAGCACATCATAGCCTTCCCTGCTGGAAATGTGGTAATTATCCTGCAGACAAAGGAAACCATCCGTGTAGCTCATCCTTCCGGAATACTGCATGCTGATTGGTCCTCCTTTACTCGATGCCTCAATGTTTCCATTACTTTTTCTCTTTTTTTCATGAAGATGAAGAAATGATGACCATGGACACGGTAGTTGCTGGGTCTCTGGAGCTTACAGAACTGGGGAAGATTCTCATGGGGCATGAGGTGAGATTTGGATAGTTTCAGCTTAGAGGGGAGTGTTCCCAATTAAATTCACCCATGAAATGGATTGGAAATCGCACAATACCATAGTCCTTCCTGGTGCAAGGAAAGTGTTCTAGGACCTAAAAGGTGTGCCGGGATCTGTGGGTGGTGTGCCGGGATCCGAGAGTGGTGGCTTGACGGATGGTGTGCCGGGATCCGAGAGTGGTGGCTTGACGGGTGGTGTGCCGGGATCCGAGAGTGGTGACGGCTTGACGGGTGGCTTGACGGGATCCGAGAGTGGTGGCTTGACGGGTGGTGTGCCGGGATCCGAGAGTGGTGGCTTGATAGGATATGTGGCTTTCTGTTGCAGGAAGTGTGCAAGACATTGCTGATCACTGCGTACAGCCCACTCCTCTGGAAAGACAGCATTGCCTGCCAGAAGACGACCACTCAGCTGTGCTGGACCCTGCTCAAACAGGTCAGACTCCCTTTACTTCTCATCTGTTAAGTTCCTTTCTTTGTACTCTTACTTTCTCTCTGACGGCGCTGCTCCTCTTGGTCTCTCATTCTGTTACCCTCCTGCCCCTAGGTGATCTCCGGTCTTCCCTCTGAGGCAGCTCTCTGCTTTTTCACCAATGTCCTGCGTGGTCTGCAGGTGCACGGACAGCACGCCTCCTGCCTGGACGCCCTGGTCAATCTGGCATTCCATATATACGAGGACCTGGTGAGAATAAACCTGACTCCAGACGCACACATTGTTTGTTAGAACAGCGAGACTTTAATCATGTAAAGGAGAACTGGAGTTATAGGAGCTAGAAAGAGGCCATGCTGGAGCACAGGTTACGGGGCCTTTCTACTGTTTAAAGCCTGGTAATAATGATTCATTGGGTTTTCACTGATCACCACAAAATAGAAGTCCCTACCCAAAGGGACACAACAACTGTGCTGACCACCCAAGCAACCCCACAGCACGCTCCTCGGCCCCCCTGCACGCTCCTCGGCCCCCCAGACGCCTTGACCAAACTCCCAGCCAAAGGATCACGAGTGCTCAGAACCCGACAGAGGATCGCTTGGAACAAGAAATGTGGCTGCGCTCAGAAGAAGTTCCTGTTGTAAATTTGTCCGGATTAAAGGAGGTGCCGGACCATCCATTGCCAGATAAGATCCAGAACAAGATTGAACATTAGTCAGAGAAGTAACCAAGAGGCTTGTGGTAACTGCAAAGGAGCTAGAGAGATCCATAGCCAAGATGGAGAACCAGTTCATTAGACAAAATCAAGTGTATAGTAAAAATCCTATTAAATTTTAATTCCAGCACAAATTCTGGAAAGTGAGAGTCCATTATTATGGCGTTTCCCGCAGAATACATACGAGAAGCTCCAAGTAACACCACTGAATGGTTGTATGAATAGCCTGTTTTGTGCTTTTTTTTTCACAGCGCCCAAGGTTCCCGGAGTTGCGCGCATTGATGGAGCAGATCCCCGACATCCAGACGGATTCTCTGGAAACATTTGATACAAAGCTCCTATTCCCCACCCAAAAAATAACAGACAAGAAGAAGAAAGAGCACTTCAAGAGGCTGCTGGGCGGCTGTATAGGGGTGAGGAGGACGGGCATACTCAAAACTGCCCCTTGGTTCTTACTACTTTCACTAATATTTCACCTTAAGGCCGTATCTTTTAACCTTACTCTCTTCCTGTGCATCACTTCAAAATGCCCAACGCGTTTTTAGAATATAAATTAAAAAAAACAGCCTCTAATTCATTATTTTTAATTTGTGTTTATGCTTCTGCGCATCTGCCATTTTGCTTTCAGTAGAACAACTTCCATAGATGTGGAGGAAAAAAGGTAGACAGGAAAGAAGCGATATAGAAGAGAAAAGGGTGGAGAGTAGATGAGCGATCAAGAAGAAACCCGTTGCAATGTGGTAATAGGGTAGTAACACCAGTCTGGAAGCACTGGTATTCGTAACTGCCACTTTCCACTGTATAGATGCAAATGTCCTCTGTATTCCAATACCAGTGCTCCCAGGATGGTGGTTCTACCCTATTACCACATTGCAATGGGTTTCTTCTTGATCTTCCATCTAGCCTCCACCTTTTTTCTATTGTGTAGCTCTTCTTCTTTTCTGTCTACTTCTTCTTTATTTATTTATTTATTTTTCCTCCATCCCCCTTGTCATAACTTTCCCTTCTTCTTGCTTCTTTCTATTCATCTCTCATCTTCTTTATCTTTTATCTTACATTCTTCTTGCTTTGTTGTCTTCATGTACCATTTATGATCCTCACACCTTCTCCATATCTTCTCTTCTACATCTCCTCGTATCGCTATTTTTTTATGATTCTCACCTCCTCCTCTTTTCTCTTTTAGAAACCATTGGGCGAACAGTTCCGGAAGGAAGTTCATATACGAAACCTTCCTTCCCTTTTCCAGAAGAAGACCCGCACAGAACTACAGAAGGACCCAATACTGGGCATCTGCACCGAGACATTGTCTGCTCTCTTCCAGGACTGACCTATTGTCTACCGTGCTCTGGACTTTTGGGCATCTCCCTGTGACTGTTGGACATGGGGTCACTACAGAGGGGAGTAGACAGGACCTAACCCTTCCTCCTCTCCTCGCTTCCCCATTAGTCATCAAACCAGAGAGGTCTCACATTTCAGACTGTGCGCTCTCAGAACACGTGCTGTCGTCGCAGGTCACCACGTGCCCATGGTTGGCACACTGCCATGACAGATTCCTGTGTGGAGGGTCATTCTAGAGCATTCTGCCATGTTACGTAATGATTGTCGCTGTAGATTGGAGGTTAGACGTCTCTTTTCGAGGGTGTCGCGCGGCACCGCTGCGCACTGGCATCAAGTCACTGTTGTGAACTGGACCAACGCACTGACCTCTCATCAGGATAGAGGTTTGACCTAAAATAAAATGAGGACTTTCATTCTGTGTGAAGATCCAGCAGGAAAGGGTTAAGCGTGGAGAGATCGCAAGTCCTGTTTTTTTTTAGCATTGTGTCACTAATCAATTTAATGGACACAGAAAGCCCCTTCGGATCAGGGTGGGGATCGGTTAAAAAAAAAAAAAAAAAAAAAGTGCTGGTTTTGACCCCAAGTATCTCACCCTCTGATCTTTATTTGTTTTTGAAAGAAGGAAAAAAAAAAACTGCCACCTTTTTGTGTTATTTTATTTAATTTTTTTTCTTTTAATTTTATTGTATTGGGCCAACTGTTTATCCTTTTTTTTTTTTTAACCCTTAGTAACAAGAGTAGAAGTTACTCTGTGCCTTGTATGTGACACTAGCTGGCGCCACAGTGCGACTTGTGATGCATGATTAACCTCTTCCTTAACAGGAGCCCCAGTTTGCCCCCTCCATATTTATTGGGTCCAAGTTTCTAGACTGACCCAGGACGCTCTTTTTAAGCTAGGTATGACTGGGGTACGGGGGCCCATCTCGATCTCTCATCTTCTTTGATGTCAGTAAACTTGTTTTGTAAACACACCCATGTTGTTTTTGATCTTTACTGTTCGTTACAATGACCTGCCGTGTTTATTATAGGGGTGGGAGCCATTTTTTTAAAGGGACAGTGAAGTCGCTTATTTGCCATCATAGATTTAATAGAGCACGACATTTCAGTGTTAAGAAAATGTTCTTTTAATCTCTACAAAATGCTTTTGGAACAAAGTCAGGCTCCTCCTGACTAACTCCCTTTAGGTGTCTGCACCGTCATGAAGTGCTATGGAAAAATCTACTACTCCCTCTAGTGGCCGGAGGCCACGCGGCTAAAACTAAATCATTAGGTGTTCCTGACTTCTGGTTTAAAATCCAAACGTGGCTTTGCACGAAAGCTGTGAAATACAGCAGGCATAAGCTTAAAGGAAGCCATGTTTAAAAATGGCTATGGATTGAAGAGTAAGGAATTTGTGGGCACATTTTTTTATGTCCCAGATCAGCTTCCCCAGAATGCAGTGTAATAACTGTTTTTCTCAGAATTCTGAGCCGGAAGCAGGTTTTGTTACTTGCTTAGACATTCAAATGTGATCACAGATATACTATATATATATATATATATATATATATATATATATATATATATATATATATATTAGTAGTACAAATAAGGAATAGTACGTTAGTGATTCTATTTGAATGTCTAAAAATAAGTTGATGAAAAATTATTTTCTGCTCAAGTTTCTCAGAAATACAGTATATGCACTGCAGTCTGGGAAAACTGGGCGGGACATGCAAATGAGGCCACATAATGCACCATCACTCTGTCAACACACCATACTGAGGATCGTCAGTAACCGTGAAACAGTGCTGTATAACCCCATAAGTGACCTGGTTTGTGAAAAATCCATCCGTTGCTATGCCTAAAACTGAAATACAGTAAGCATATGCGTAAAAGGAGCCATGTTTAAAATGGTTTGGATTGAGTGATGGTGCATTATGTGGCCTAGTTTGCATGTCCCGCCCAGTTTTCCCAGACTGCAGTGTATATAATGTATTTCTGAGAAATTTGAGCAGGAAATAAGTTTTCATCTTTATTTTTAGACATACAAATAGAATCACTAATGTACTATTCCTTATCTGTACTACTGTACTTTGTACGGTGGTGGCTTCTATCACTCTTAGCCCACCATATGCGAAATAATTGCTATATATATATATATATATATATATATATATATATATATCTCATTTAAAACCTGTTCTTTTAATTGGCTGATGAGAAATATTCGCATCCCTCTAATTTGCAGGTAAGTTATTTCTTTATCTCCTGGGGACCTCCCAGGATCCAGTGCTTGTGTATTTGGTACAAGGTGAGGTAATAGGAATATAAATGTTTTAATCTCTGCTGCTGAACAATTGAGGGGATATACAGATGTTACAAAGTCCCCCTTAAACACTTTGCTAATTGGACTGTACTTAAGTCTAATGTGGCATTTGGTTTCCAATCTGTCTCCTCTCATTTCTATAATGGTTCCACTAGATTTGGGCAGTTTGGCATTTCCATTTTTTTTATTTTTATACAAACCTCTGGTGGTCTTTGGGTCCGTGCCTTGAGTGTACCTTTAAGGTCCGTGGTAACTTAGCTTTGGTTGGGTTTATCTTCAAGAGCTGGGCGAGACCTACTACCACTGTTTTGTCGCCATCTTTGCGCCTGTTCGTTATCTCTCGGTGCGGTGGTGCTCCATGCTATTTTCCCTGCTGTTTGTGCTGTCTTTTTGGTAATTAAATCCACCCATAATTACTATACTTTGTTCATAACAGCTGGACCTCTGCATGTTCATTTTGTACACTTTAAATCCACTTTATTTTGGTCTCAAAGGGATATGGAGGGTTCCTGGACGTATAAAGGAACAATATGCCTATATCTTTTTTTCTTTATTTTATTAAGAAGTGCAAATATATATATATATATATATATATATATATATATATATATATATATATATATATATATATATATATATATATATATATATATATATATATATATATATATATATATATATATATATATATATATATATATATATAAAAAGATTTTTGAATGAAATCAGTGGTGGCTGGGGACTTTCCAACTTGGTGGGGTGGAAAACAGAGACCTGGCCCCTCCCCTTACATTGACTCCACCCAACAGTATAAACCCCTCCCCTTCACAACATGTTACCGCACATGGATAGACCCTGCCTAGTGACAGCCTCCACCCACACAAAAGGGATCCCAGAGAGAAAGAGAGATATAGAGAGAGGGAGATTCTATGCCTCTTCTACCCCTCTCTGTCCCTCTCTCCTTCTATCCCCCCCCCCCCCCCCCCCCTCCATACCTCTCTATAACTAGGTCAGGTATTTTATGACAGCAGCAGATACTATGATAGCGGCGAATATACCGAGAGAGTAAAACTGCAGAAATAAATCCTTTGTTAAATGAGCAAATGGATTAAACAAACAGACTAAACAGCACGTGGGAGGAACGCCTGGCACCTACAGAAGGACTGGCCACAACCAGAAAGTGACACCCCAGGCTGGATCTGCAGGATTCAGGACTGTTTTGTTTCTCCCTCCATTTTAAACGTTATTATATTTGAAAAAATATATTTATTCACTTTATAGGCTGCCTTCACATAATGTAATATTAAGTTGCAAAAAACATTTGAGTGGTTAATTAGCATATATTTCTAATTCTGCTCCTACACACACACGCACACACACATACATACATATATATCTGACACATGCAATAAGAAATGTTCCCCAAAAGTAAGTATAACCTCTCCTCCTTGTAAATAAATATGGACATAGAGACTAAACACAGGCCTCCTGGATCGCTACCTTGTCATGGTGAAGGGGCTTGTTATCGCAATGAAGCTGTGAGCTATATCATGAAGGGTCACTCAAGATGGGTAGGTCATTGTAGAGAGGTCAGACAGTGGAGTAGGAACTGGCAACCCACTCCAGTATCTTTGCCATGAAAACCACATGGATAAGCACAACCAGAAACCCACAGATGTACCTGGTGTGCTGCATCCATGTGGTCACTGAGTCAGATCTCCCTCTCTCTACCCCTTTGCTTGCTCTCTCTCTACCCCTTTGCTTGCTCTCTCTCTACCCCTTTGCTTGCTCTCTCTCTATCCCTCGCTCGCTCTCTCTCTATCCCTCGCTCGCTCTCTCTCTCTATCCCTCGCTCGCGCTCTCTCTCTATCCCTCGCTCGCGCTCTCTCTCTATCCCTCGCTCGCGCTCTCTCTCTATCCCTCGCTCGCGCTCTCTCTCTATCCCTCGCTCGCGCTCTCTCTCTATCCCTCGCTCGCGCTCTCTCTCTATCCCTCGCTCGCGCTCTCTCTCTATCCCTCGCTCGCGCTCTCTCTCTATCCCTCGCTCGCGCTCTCTCTCTATCCCTCGCTCGCGCTCTCTCTCTATCCCTCGCTCGCGCTCTCTCTCTATCCCTCGCTCGCGCTCTCTCTCTATCCCTCGCTCGCGCTCTCTCTCTATCCCTCGCTCGCGCTCTCTCTCTATCCCTCGCTCGCGCTCTCTCTCTATCCCTCGCTCGCGCTCTCTCTCTATCCCTCGCTCGCGCTCTCTCTCTATCCCTCGCTCGCGCGCTCTCTATGCCTCTCTCTCTGCCTCGCTCGCGCGCTCTCTCTGCCTCGCTCGCGCGCTCTCTCTGCCTCGCTCGCGCGCTCTCTCTGCCTCGCTCGCGCGCTCTCTCTGCCTCGCTCGCGCGCTCTCTCTGCCTCGCTCGCGCGCTCTCTCTGCCTCGCTCGCGCGCTCTCTCTGCCTCGCTCGCGCGCTCTCTCTGCCTCGCTCGCGCGCTCTCTCTGCCTCGCTCGCGCGCTCTCTCTGCCTCGCTCGCGCGCTCTCTCTGCCTCGCTCGCTCGCTCTCTCTGCCTCGCTCGCGCGCTCTCTCTGCCTCGCTCGCGCGCTCTCTCTGCCTCGCTCGCGCGCGCTCTCTGCCTCGCTCGCGCGCGCTCTCTGCCTCGCTCGCGCGCGCTCTCTGCCTCGCTCGCGCGCGCTCTCTGCCTCGCTCGCGCCCGCTCTCTGCCTCGCTCGCGCCCGCTCTCTGCCTCGCTCGCGCCCGCTCTCTGCCTCGCTCGCGCCCGCTCTCTGCCTCGCTCGCGCCCGCTCTCTGCCTCGCTCGCGCCCCGCTCTCTGCCTCGCTCGCGCCCGCTCTCTGCCTCGCTCGCGCGCGCTCTCTGCCTCGCTCGCGCGCGCTCTCTGCCTCGCTCGCGCGCGCTCTCTGCCTCGCTCGCGCGCGCTCTCTGCCTCGCTCGCGCGCGCTCTCTGCCTCGCTCGCGCGCGCTCTCTGCCTCGCTCGCGCGCGCTCTCTGCCTCGCTCGCGCGCGCTCTCTCTGCCTCGCTCCGCGCGCGCTCTCTCTGCCTCGCTCGCGCGCTCTCTCTGCCTCGCTCGCGCGCTCTCTCTGCCTCGCTCGCGCGCTCTCTCTGCCTCGCTCGCGCGCTCTCTCTGCCTCGCTCGCGCGCTCTCTCTGCCTCGCTCGCGCGCTCTCTCTGCCTCGCTCGCGCGCTCTCTCTGCCTCGCTCGCGCGCTCTCTCTGCCTCGCTCGCGCGCTCTCTCTGCCTCGCTCGCGCGCTCTCTCTGCCTCGCTCGCGCGCTCTCTCTGCCTCGCTCGCGCGCTCTCTCTGCCTCGCTCGCGCGCTCTCTCTGCCTCGCTCGCGCGCTCTCTCTGCCTCGCTCGCGCGCTCTCTCTGCCTCGCTCGCGCGCTCTCTCTGCCTCGCTCGCGCGCTCTCTCTGCCTCGCTCGCGCGCTCTCTCTGCCTCGCTCGCGCGCTCTCTCTGCCTCGCTCGCGCGCTCTCTCTGCCTCGCTCGCGCGCTCTCTCTGCCTCGCTCGCGCGCTCTCTCTGCCTCGCTCGCGCGCTCTCTCTCTTTGCCTCGCTCGCGCGCTCTCTCTCTTTGCCTCGCTCGCGCGCTCTCTCTCTTTGCCTCGCTCTCGCGCTCTCTCTCTTTGCCTCGCTCTCGCGCGCTCTCTCTTTGCCTCGCTCTCGCGCGCTCTCTCTCTATGCCTCGCTCTCGCGCTCTCTCTATGCCCCGCGCTCTCTCTCTATGCCTCGCGCTCTCTCTCTATGCCTCGCGCTCGCTCTCTCTATGCCTCGCGCTCTCTCTATGCCTCGCGCTCTCTCTCTCTATGCCTCGCGCTCTCTCTCTCTATGCCTCGCGCGCTCTCTCTCTATGCCTCGCGCGCTCTCTCTCTATGCCTCGCGCTCTCTCTCTATGCCTCGCTCGCTCTCTCTCTCTCTCTATGACTCTCTCTCTCTCTCTATGCCTCGCTCGCTCTCTCTCTATGCCTCTCTCTCTGCCTCGCTCGCGCGCTCTCTCTGCCTCGCTCGCGCGCTCTCTCTGCCTCGCTCGCGCGCTCTCTCTGCCTCGCTCGCGCGCTCTCTCTGCCTCGCTCGCGCGCTCTCTCTGCCTCGCTCGCGCGCTCTCTCTGCCTCGCTCGCGCGCTCTCTCTGCCTCGCTCGCGCGCTCTCTCTGCCTCGCTCGCGCGCTCTCTCTGCCTCGCTCGCGCGCTCTCTCTGCCTCGCTCGCGCGCTCTCTCTGCCTCGCTCGCGCGCTCTCTCTGCCTCGCTCGCGCGCTCTCTCTGCCTCGCTCGCGCGCTCTCTCTGCCTCGCTCGCGCGCTCTCTCTGCCTCGCTCGCGCGCGCTCTCTGCCTCGCTCGCGCGCGCTCTCTGCCTCGCTCGCGCGCGCTCTCTGCCTCGCTCGCGCGCGCTCTCTGCCTCGCTCGCGCCCGCTCTCTGCCTCGCTCGCGCCCGCTCTCTGCCTCGCTCGCGCCCGCTCTCTGCCTCGCTCGCGCCCGCTCTCTGCCTCGCTCGCGCCCGCTCTCTGCCTCGCTCGCGCCCGCTCTCTGCCTCGCTCGCGCCCGCTCTCTGCCTCGCTCGCGCGCGCTCTCTGCCTCGCTCGCGCGCGCTCTCTGCCTCGCTCGCGCGCGCTCTCTGCCTCGCTCGCGCGCGCTCTCTGCCTCGCTCGCGCGCGCTCTCTGCCTCGCTCGCGCGCGCTCTCTGCCTCGCTCGCGCGCGCTCTCTGCCTCGCTCGCGCGCGCTCTCTGCCTCGCTCGCGCGCGCTCTCTCTGCCTCGCTCGCGCGCGCTCTCTCTGCCTCGCTCGCGCGCTCTCTCTGCCTCGCTCGCGCGCTCTCTCTGCCTCGCTCGCGCGCTCTCTCTGCCTCGCTCGCGCGCTCTCTCTGCCTCGCTCGCGCGCTCTCTCTGCCTCGCTCGCGCGCTCTCTCTGCCTCGCTCGCGCGCTCTCTCTGCCTCGCTCGCGCGCTCTCTCTGCCTCGCTCGCGCGCTCTCTCTGCCTCGCTCGCGCGCTCTCTCTGCCTCGCTCGCGCGCTCTCTCTGCCTCGCTCGCGCGCTCTCTCTGCCTCGCTCGCGCGCTCTCTCTGCCTCGCTCGCGCGCTCTCTCTGCCTCGCTCGCGCGCTCTCTCTGCCTCGCTCGCGCGCTCTCTCTGCCTCGCTCGCGCGCTCTCTCTGCCTCGCTCGCGCGCTCTCTCTGCCTCGCTCGCGCGCTCTCTCTGCCTCGCTCGCGCGCTCTCTCTGCCTCGCTCGCGCGCTCTCTCTGCCTCGCTCGCGCGCTCTCTCTGCCTCGCTCGCGCGCTCTCTCTCTTTGCCTCGCTCGCGCGCTCTCTCTCTTTGCCTCGCTCGCGCGCTCTCTCTCTTTGCCTCGCTCTCGCGCTCTCTCTCTTTGCCTCGCTCTCGCGCGCTCTCTCTTTGCCTCGCTCTCGCGCGCTCTCTCTCTATGCCTCGCTCTCGCGCTCTCTCTATGCCCCGCGCTCTCTCTCTATGCCTCGCGCTCTCTCTCTATGCCTCGCGCTCGCTCTCTCTATGCCTCGCGCTCTCTCTATGCCTCGCGCTCTCTCTCTCTATGCCTCGCGCTCTCTCTCTCTATGCCTCGCGCGCTCTCTCTCTATGCCTCGCGCGCTCTCTCTCTATGCCTCGCGCTCTCTCTCTATGCCTCGCTCGCTCTCTCTCTCTCTCTATGACTCTCTCTCTCTCTCTATGCCTCGCTCGCTCTCTCTCTCTATGCCTCGCTCGCTCTCTCTATGCCTCGCTCGCTCTCGCTCTCTCTATGCCTCGCGCTCTCTCTCTCTATGCCTCGCGCTCTCTCTCTATGCCTCGCACTCTCTATGCCTCGCACTCTCTATGCCTCGCGCTCTCTCTCTATGCCTCGCGCTCTCTCTCTATGCCTCGCGATCTCTCTCTATGCCTCGCGATCTCTCTCTATGCCTCGCGATCTCTCTCTATGCCTCGCGCTCTCTCTCTATGCCTCGCGCTCTCTCTCTATGCCTCGCGCTCTCTCTCTATGCCTCGCGATCTCTCTCTATGCCTCGCGATCTCTCTCTATGCCTCGCGATCTCTCTCTATGCCTCGCGATCTCTCTCTATGCCTCGCGATCTCTCTCTATGCCTCGCGATCTCTCTCTCTATGCCTCGCTCGCTCTCGCTCTATGCCTCGCTCGCTCTCGCTCTCTCTATGCCTCGCTCGCTCTCGCTCTCTCTATGCCTCGCTCGCTCTCGCTCTCTCTATGCCTCGCTCGCTCTCGCTCTCTCTATGCCTCGCTCGCTCTCGCTCTCTCTATGCCTCGCTCGCTCTCGCTCTCTCTATGCCTCGCTCGCTCTCGCTCTCTCTATGCCTCGCTCGCTCTCTCTCTATGCTTCGCGATCTCTCTCTATGCCTCGCTCGCTCGCTCTCGCTCTCTATGGCTCGCTCGCTCTCGCTCTCTATGCCTCGCTCGCTCGCTCGCTCTCGCTCTCTATGCCTCGCTCGCTCGCTCGCTCTCGCTCTCTATGCCTCGCTCGCTCGCTCGCTCTCGCTCTCTCTATGCCTCGCTCGCTCGCTCTCGCTCTCTCTATGCCTCGCTCGCTCGCTCTCGCTCTCTCTATGCCTCGCTCGCTCGCTCTCGCTCTCTCTATGCCTCGCTCGCTCGCTCTCGCTCTCTCTATGCCTCGCTCGCTCGCTCTCGCTCTCTCTATGCCTCGCTCGCTCTCGCTCTCTCTATGCCTCGCTCGCTCTCGCTCTCGCTATATCCCTCGCTCTCGCTATATCCCTCGCTCGCTCTCGCTCTCGCTATATCCCTCGCTCGCTCTCGCTCTCGCTATATCCCTCGCTCGCTCTCGCTCTCGCTATATCCCTCGCTCGCTCTCGCTCTCGCTATATCCCTCGCTCGCTCTCGCTCTCGCTATATCCCTCGCTCGCTCTCGCTCTCGCTATATCCCTCGCTCGCTCTCGCTCTCGCTATATCCCTCGCTCGCTCTCGCTCTCGCTATATCCCTCGCTCGCTCTCGCTCTCGCTATATCCCTCGCTCGCTCTCGCTCTCGCTATATCCCTCGCTCGCTCTCGCTCTCGCTATATCCCTCGCTCGCTCTCGCTCTCGCTATATCCCTCGCTCGCTCTCGCTCTCGCTATATCCCTCGCTCGCTCTCGCTCTCGCTATATCCCTCGCTCGCTCTCGCTCTCGCTATATCCCTCGCTCGCTCTCGCTCTCGCTATATCCCTCGCTCGCTCTCGCTCTCGCTATATCCCTCGCTCGCTCTCGCTCTCGCTATATCCCTCGCTCGCTCTCGCTCTCGCTATATCCCTCGCTCTCTTCAAGGGGGATACAATAATGAATGTAAAAAATGATGGGTTAAACATTTTTCTTATAATTTTATATATATATATCTATATATTAGTTTGTATTTGTTATTATCCTTAAATATTATTTTCTAAAGAGGAATATGTGTCTATAAACTGATTCTGAACTCAAACATAATTATTCTAATTATTTAGAAAACATATGTCACTATAAATTAATAATTCTGACATATTGGAGGCACTGCTGAGATTTTTATAGACACGTGATCAATTATTTATTTGGTTTAAAACTTTTTGTTGAATAACATTTGTTGATTAAATAAAAAAAATGGCTGAGGGTATTGTTGGTTTTGAAACCGTAGGGATATTATAATTTAGATGAAATAATTGGGCGGGGTAAACAAGGAATGGAGTTATTGATTAAAACTTTAATTTCAAGTGTATATCCTGTTTGTGAGAGAGAACAGTTGTCAGAATATTTTGATAAAATACATCCTGAAATTAATGGTAAAAAAATTTGAAAATTGGTGACATGATACAAAACTGCTAACAACTGTGATGAGTGCTATAAATGCAATTCAAATGAAATCAGAAAGAAATAAGCATTTAGCTGGGTTATCAACTGTTTAGATGGAATTGGCCAAAAGTTGGAAATATCAAAATTCCCAGAAGGAAATTACCCTAAATGATTTAAATAATCAAATTCAGGAGGTCTCTATAACCTTTGAGATCATTATAATAATATAAAACTTTGAGATAATTACATAGAGAAAAAAAAACAGAGCTAGCAAATCAGCAGTTTCACAAAATGAAAGAATTAGAAAAGAAAGTTGTAGAAACAGAAATTTTTGATGCAGCCCAAGTTTTAAATGGTACGTATTCAGAGAAATGTGCCGAATTACAGGTAATAAGAGACAGGTTAGTAGGTAAACGTGCAGAAGATCCAGATGTAGAAGGTAAAAAATCAACCCAACTTGAGCAATTGTCTGAGAAATGTGAATATTTAAAAGGAAAAGCTGAACTTGCTGATAAATTAACACAAAAATATGTTCAGGATTGTCAGGACTTAAAAATTGAACAGAAAAAATTGCGTTCTTAACTCAAGAATTAACTAAGAAACTTCATGAGATATTTGTAGAAAATAGATCCAAAAACAACTGACTGCAGCTAAGAGATATAAAACAGAACAAACAGGATGTAGAGAATCTAAAAATGTATTTAAGGAGGGCCCAAAATAATGTCTCAAGCAAAAATGTGAGGAATTTGAAGTAGTGCCCTCAAATAAAACACATAAATGATCACCCATAAAAAAAATGACAAAGTTCCAAATATGAAATTGATAGTGATGAGGTTGTACAATCTTTCCATGAGAGAGCCCAGGCTAGAAGAAAATTAATTCAACCCAATACCAAAAATTCTAAATTGTCCATAGAAGACCACCTTGACTTGTTAGAAAGGGTGATGGTTGAATTAGGAATGGGGGGGGACTAATGAAAAAAAATCTCATACCTCCCCTGGTCATTTGATAGCTCTTATACCTAATTTTTCACTTCTCTCCATGATAACGATATAAATGATTGGGAGAGCCACATGAAAGCCGTTCATAATCTCAGATGTAAGCCTGATGAAAGCCCCAGATTGTTTTTAATCACATTAAATCCCTGAGTTTAAGATAATCTCCTGAGTTTAAGATAATTTTTCTCCATGTACTACCTATGTTCAGAGAAATATGGCTCGCAATTTCGACGACGCCAAGCCTTTAAGTTGGTAAATGAATGTACTAAAATCTAGGAGATTCAGCTTGATGATGGGAATAATTACAAGCGAAGGGAAACATGTAATAATCAAAATGTAGCAGAAATTTCTGTTAAACCTGATCTCCAGTATAAGACCGGTACAAAAGGTTACGCGGATGTGGTTAAAGGTTCAAACAAACCAAGTTGAGTACAATCAAGTAAAGGGTGCAAATAAAAGACCTCAAAATGCAAATAATGATTCTTTCTATGTTCGTCCAAATTACATGGGAAACAATCCTATTAAAAATGATGTCTGGGGGGTAAGCAGGACTTACCATTGGCAGAACACTACAATTATTGTAAGGTTTAGCATTTTGTCTATTCTAGGATTCAGAGTCAAGGCAGTCCAGAACTGAGCTGGTTTGTTAAAAAATGTAGAGACACCCCACGAGCTAGGGGCATGATAGGGCAGTTATATCAGGCATTTAACTCCGAGTCAGAAGGTGGGAGAGCGAAATATACCAAGGACTAGGAAAGGCACCTGGCGGAGAGGTGGGAGCCTAAGAGGTGGAAGGTGGCATGGTC
The DNA here is from genome assembly GCA_027410445.1 of Discoglossus pictus. Lineage (NCBI taxonomy): Eukaryota > Metazoa > Chordata > Amphibia > Anura > Alytidae > Discoglossus > Discoglossus pictus. Next base: position 3,614,448 of record CM050165.1, on the reverse strand, counting down.
TAATATAGACAGGGGCTCGCTTAACTATAGTGTCTTAGAGACCTCTATAAAGGTCTTTCATAGGGTGTACATCATGCCAGTGTCAAGAGGCTGGCACATTCATATACATTTGGTGGGCCTGCCCAGTGGTAGCGGTACTATGGGGTAGCGTGGCACAAGCGGCCTCTGTAATGTTCCACGCCACTATTCTCCCAAAGTTGGAGACCATGCTATTGGGAATGCTGGTGGATACAACGTCCTTCCCTCAAAATAGACTTTTGCAGTTTATGGCATTGGCAGCAAAAAGCCGTATAGCTAGAGCTTGGAAACCCAGATCACTAGACGTTCAAATGATTGGGAAAAAGATAAATTTCATAGCCATAAATGAGAGAATAACCCACTTGTTAGCAGATACAATATAAATACATGGACATTTGGGGACCCTGGGTGGAGTATTCAGGGGAGGCTAAGCTGTGGGAGGGAGGACATGATCCAGGGAAGGGGAGCTGGAGTCCACCAATGATCACATTTGGGTAAAGGTTTTGGTTCTGGTTATCAGTTAGAACAGGTAAGGACTAAAAGAGGGAGAGATAAATACGCCACGGTGTATAGTCACAAAGGATAGGGCATAGAGGTAATGGCTGAAGCTTATATTTAGCTGATTCTAGACAGGGAGGAAACGAGTAGAGAGAAGGCAATGCTTCCAGTTAGATATTGCAGAGAAAAGTAAGGGTACGAAGGTCAGGAGACGGGAGGAACCTAGAAAAGAATAATGAGAGTCCTGTGGTAATAAGGAATGGTGTATATGCTAGGAGTGTTATGAATATGGAGGTAATTGAGTCAACATGAAAATGTAAGGCTAGCAATGGAGAGGCGTAAGGAAAATGGAGTGGAGAGTATGGGTTGAGGTTAAGGATGATCGGAATGTAACAATTGGATTTTGATGTCATCTAACAAAAAATTTATTAATGTGCTCGTATGACTAAAAAGCTCTGTATTATCATGAGATTTCCGTAAGGTTTACAATGTAAAATTGGTTGTCCGTGCTCAATAAAAAAAGGGATTGTTAAAAAAAAAAAATTATGTCTGCAGGCCAAAACCCCCTACTTCAGAAGGAAGATTAGCCCTTCCAATGCCTAGTACTTCAAATTATTCAAAGGGTTAAATGATATAACCAAAATCAAAATTCTAAACCATCCTCTAATTTAGGAGAACAGGTTAACATTTTGACAAAACAAATGGCTGCATTTATTGCAGAATTAAATACTCAGTCAGAAATAATCCAACCCAAGATGGTTACAATTCCCAAAACCAAAGTCAGTGACTGAACACTAACCCAAACAGGAATGATACCTGGGAATGTCCGAACTCAAATGGAAATATAAAAATATATTAATGATGTTTCTTCTCCTTGAGGATCCTTTCTCTTCAGAAACTCCTGTTCAGCGAGGAAGGGGTGTTCTCAAAACCAAGGAAGATGGTACAGCAGATATAACTTTGAACCAGAATCTACCGGTGAAGGGTTAATAGCTGATGTAAGAGAAGAGCATTGCGACGTCATGACAAATAACTTATTACCAGTTCAATTTATCGAAAGTGAAACTAATGATATCCAAGAGGTCGCTGATGGTCCTCCAAAAACAGTAAGACATTGGTTAGATCATACTCCACAATCTGGCTTTTTAAATAAAAATAATCAATGGAAGAAGTCAGTATACAGAACGTAGGGACCTTACATCATGAAGCATTAATTGATACAGGTTCTCAAGTCACAGTAATTTCCAAGAAATTTGAGGACATTGAGAGTATAAGCAAAAAGAAAGCCGTTCTGAAACCATTCGTGGGAATTGTTAGATATTTTGACCGTATTAAAGTTAATACTGTAGGCCATGTCTGGTTAGATATCAGAATAGGGAACAAACAAATTAAACAACCAGTTATTATAGTGGATATTCCTATAATTGTGACGGATTTACTTCCAGTAGTCCACTTAGTTCAGTAATTTATGTTATTGATGGGGTGATATGGTCACCGGCTACATTTCCCATCAATTATGAACGTGTTAAACAACGTCGTATACGAAGGACTTGTCATGTGATTGAGAAAAAGAGGAATCGGTAGAGAATCATCTCCAAAGTAATCAAATGCCTGAGATGACGGTCCTTACATGTAAAGACATTTCTGGAGATCAAATAAAATGTGATCCAAATTGATCTGGCCCATATTAAGAATATTCAAATAGAGGTTAATGTCCTTACTATCTCTATAAATAAGAAACATCACTCTAAATAAGAAAGACTCGGAGCCATTAAGTAAACACTCTAGACTCCTTGTGGAAATAGAAACCAAAGATGACGGGCTATTTATTCCTGTTCATATTCCAGGTCTGATAAATTCTAAATGGGCAAAACTATAAACATGAGCAATACATTAATGAGAGTTTATTAAAACAAATGAAGAATATCAATGTAACCCAAATACACAACCCTATGATCAATGGGTATATCCGATAGATCATGAAACTCCAAATCATGCTATTATGGCAAGATGTTTATTACCTTTTCCATTGGGGGTAAAAGAGTTAATCTATATTGCAAATGATTTTACATTGTTTTGCATCCCAAATTGATCTGATCAATAATGTTATGTGGTCTAGACTAAAAGATAAGCCCTTAGAATCCATAGATGACTCCGAGGCATCGAGATCTGCTCAACAGACGCCTTCTGCAGGAACGGTGCGGATGAAATAAAGTGTTACAGGACCCAGCCGGGGGAGGCGCAACAAAAAGGCTTCACCTTTACTCATACACCTCTAATCACTGTTACACAGACATCTTTCCTTATTTTGGTAAATAACACATCATCCCATCCAATACATTTGGAGAAGGGACCCCTAATAGGTTCGGCTATAGATTATGAGCTCATTCATTCTGTTATTGGTTTGATACCAGAGCATTATGTCCATGATGACCAGATTATGGGTCAGTGTTTTGACTCACAACCTCAGGGATTATTCACTGTTCAGTCTATTTATCCTTTTAGTGTCACTGAAGGTAATGGTGATATTACGGATAATTAACTTATCTTTAACCAGAACATTGATGAACAAGAGTATGAGTGATACCAAAACACTGAGACGCGGGTAAGTATGACCACTACTGACTTGTCCACACAACTGGAGGAAACTCCTGGGTTTAGAGAAAGAGTTGAGGAACAGATAGCCTTGGCTAGTGGATGTTCTAATGACATTGAGAGCCATATTTGATTACCAAGATATGTTTTCTAAGGACTCATATGACTGATTTACTTGTCACTAAAATTCAAACTGACCCAAGCATGCCACCTGTCTTTGTGAAACAAACTCGACTCCCTCTTGCCTCTTATGGATCATTGGCAGATATTATCAAGAACCTAGAGTCCAGGGGGATTATTAGACCAGCGCTATTCTAGGTATCTTAAAACCAAATGGAACCTGGCGTTTATGCGCTGATTGGAGGAAATAAATAAATGGGTGCACATGTCTGCTTGGCCCGTTCCATATATCGATCAATGTTTAGCACAATCACAGGGATCTAAATGATTTACTACTTGATTGTGCCCAAGGTTATTGGACCATTAAAGTAAGTAAAGAGAACCTATATAAACTGGCCTTCACCTTTGGGAAACAGCAATATACATGGACTAGAAGCCCATTTGGCTTTATAAATTCAGGGCATGAATTGCTATATTTTTACATAAGGCAATGCCTGACGCTGAAGAGCGAGGGACATTCACATATGTAGATGATATCCTGATTAAAAATAATGGTTTTGATAAACATATTGCCGAAATCAGATATGTTTTAGATCAATAGAAGCTTCCAGGACTTAAATTGTCTCTTCAAAAGGTCATAAGATAACTCCTGAAGGTATAAATCCACAGAAAAAGAAGAGGGAAGCTCTTTTTAGAACTAAAACCCTTACAAATTAGAAAGAATTAGGCATCGCTAACTATTCTCATAGTCTCAAGTTTATTGATAACTATTCAGATAACCAGGCCCCTCATTCGGTTATTAAAGAAAGGAGAGCCATGGGAGTGGGGGGAGACTCAAAACTGAGCCGGAAACGAATTAAAACGAATACTCAGTCAGGTTCCTTGCTTAGCTCATCCTGACATGGGCAGACCGTTCTTTATAGAAACTAGATATACTGGTTTTTGTTTGAGCGCCATTCTATATCAGAAATGTGACCAGCGTACGTAAGTAAGACGTTATCACCTGTAGAGGTAAAGTGTAATGACTGTGAGACGGCTCTGTTTGCCACCTTATGGGCCCTACAGAATTTCCAAAATGTTATCCAAGGTGATAAAATTATAGTAGAGATGGCTCACCAGCCATCACAATACATTCATATAGCCGTATACTGGACCTTATGCTTACAAGGATGGCCGTTGGAAATTAGATTTGCACAGAATAAGAGGAATCCAGTGGCCCAATGGCTAGCTGATTTACATGATTGTACCTCCCCAGATCCTCTAAGAGAAAAGTGGTCAGAAATGGATCTTATGGAGAATACAAATGAAGTCCCCATAAAGTATATGAAGAAGTATTATATAAAACTTTACCCACAGTTTACATGGATGTGCAGGTCATGTAAGAGATGGTGCAGATAATAAATTAGTTGCAGGAATTGGTAATGTATGGAAAGATAATATTCCAGTTCCACCCGAGAGTTATAAAATAGGCTCCAAGACTAGTCAAATATCAGAATTGGTAGCCATATATCACGTTGTCCAAACCGCAATAGAGCATGATCTTAAGGAGTTAGTGATCATTACTGATTAAGAATATCACATATAACAGTTGTCAAACTACGAAAATTCGTCACGCTTTGCGAGCAAACGAAGCAAGCTCGCAAGAACTGCGTCCCTTGCAAAGCGATGAGCCGCATTTGCGGAGGTGGAGGCTCTACGGCGCCTCACAAGCGGTTAAAAACACTCACAGAAGCAGGACTTTGAAAAAAAAACTCTAACACGCAATGACAAAAAAATAAGAGCCGCGGGACTTAGAAAAAAAAAAAAAAAAGAACTTGCAAAAATACGACCTTAACGGCCGACCCGTGCACTGCGGAAAACATAAAAAAAACACTAAATACAGACAAAAATGAAATAAAAACCTTACCCACAGCAAGGGGAGGGCACACAGGACGCCTGGGAGTCAGGTTACACCTCAATTTAAGTCCAATTTACAGAGTTTACACACACGAAAATCCCCTAAGCAAGAGAAAAAATGGCCGCTGAAAAAAATGAAAACAAGGCTACACGAACCCTAAACCCGCAAAACACCGCCAGGCACATACAACTTTTACAAATACCCATACGAGGTATAAAATACACTATTAACAAGGATGCTAATTCATCCACACCCGCGTACCACATACACATTCGCCGCCATTTTACAACACTAACTTACACAATGCAGAAGTACACAGCTACCCTAACGGCCTCCCCTTGCGCACGCAGCCTATTTACACTACACACTGCACACATTGCTGACACGAACACCTCAGCTCCACAACAGTGCAAACCTACATTGCATGCTGCAGGAACATCAAAACAGATTGTCAGCTCTTCAGCACAATGCTTCCTGCATAGATTACTTACAAATAGGTAAAGTATATTCATTTATCATTTAATTAATTAATTAATTCTGAACAAAAAATACATATACACAAAAAAAAACACCACAGTATCGCAATAAACGACAAAGCCCTTCACAGCGCGCCTCAAACAAGCGCCAACAGTGCTCATAGGACACAAACTACACCGGAGGACAGCCTCGCAATAAGAGTAAGAGCGCCACTAATAACAAAAAATACACCAACCCAGAGGCTCGCAATGAGCGCCGAAGGATCTCAGGCGACCAAAACACTTACTGTCTGTGGCAAACAGCATTACCTGCCTTACAATTTTATTGCCCCGTCATTTTTGACGGGCAAGTCGCTAGTGTCCATAATAGTTTTGTAGAATACTTACAGGTGTGGAAACATAATGAAATGACAAGTGGCCGGAAGAAACCAATGAAACACGGTCAGTTAATACATGTTATTGATGAGACGGTAACCTCTAATGGAATGACCATATATTGGAAGAAGACGAAGGGCCACTCAAAGGTAATGGGGCAGGATAAAGAAGGAAATGATTTGGCAAAACAAGGTGCCCTAGATGGGGCGCGTATTGATGTGGATCACCTTTTGTGTCCATTTCAAATTCAGGCTATAACAAGACAACAAACCCAAAATAATACAGGATTGTCCGTAGCCCAGTGGTCCCAGGATACCCCCAATTCAGATTTAATCAGTAGTCAGACAGAGGATCTCATCATAGGTATATTTTATAATTATATACAAGATCCAGCTAAATATCCTCTGAGTGAGATAGATGTTGTAGGTAAAGAAGTCCTGAGAGTTTTAATAAATTCTAGCATTTTGGATGGATTGCTTCTTCATACATCTAAGAATGGAAGCAATGGGCGGTTCCTACTTTATATAGAGGCCTAGTGTTACAACATTATGAAATACTCCAGGGTTTTGCATACTGGCCCCACATGTTGACATATTGTCAGGGATGTTTGGTTTGTCCCCAGTATCATCTTAATACACCTACCCATAGAGCCCCTCTTCAGAAAAGAGCGATGTCTATGCCCTGGTCAGATATCCAAATAGACTTTATTGATCCTGTAACAACATCATCTAGGGGTAATAAATATATGCTAACGGTTACATGTCTATTCACCAAGTGGGTGATCGTCTTCCGGCTACAAATTGTAAAACTAAAACTGCCGCAATGTTATTGATTAACCATGTTTTTTCTCGATTTGGTTTACCACAATGAATTGAGTCTGATTGAGGAAGTCACTTCACTAGTAATGAGTCGTATGTGGAGAATCTTAGGGGTTAAAAGGAAGTTGCATATTTCCTATCGCGCTGCCTCTAGTGGTGGTGTGGAACGGTACAACCAATCCATTGTTAGTATCTTAAAGACATTTCTGAAAGAATCCGGTAAAAATTGGGATGCAAAATTACCTTTAGCATTAATGGCTATAAGATCTACACCTAGTAAGGCAACAAAACGTCGCCATTTGAATTGATGACTGGGAGACGTATGGTACTCCCACAACATCTTATCTATAGAACCCAAGACCATCATTTGGTGAATGCTGCTACAACTCATCATTATATGGAGGATCGGAGGAAACACTTGCAGCGCGCAATCTGCTGTAAGAACCAAAAACTAATTATGACCTAAAGATATCCAAAAAGGAACACGAGATCAGAGATCAGGTCTATCAGGTGAAAGAAAAAAAGTTTCTGCCTTCTTGGAAGGGACCTTATACTATTGTTGATAAAATCTCACCTGTTTTGTATAAAATCCAGATTAAAAAAATGGTAAAATGGTTGAAAGATGGGTTCACATTAATCAAATAATAAGTTGTCATCCAAGATCTCAATTAAGAATTCTTGACAATATTTCTAATAAATAATCCTTGTTAATAAATATGTTACATGTGATCTTGAAGATTGTTCTATTTTTTTTTTACATTTATAGAATATATTATTAAAACTCTTTGTTTTCTTTCATCATTACTAATTCTTGCTTTTTCTATAAAGAAATAAAAGACAGCTTTGATCTGGGTGATACTGATCCTATGCCAAGAGGTCCAAATGGAACCCATCGTGGTACCGGGTTCTTTTCCAGGAATTCTTGTCCAAGAAGCTCAGGGTTATTCTCACCGGGAGGAGACTGTCATCGCAAAGATCCCAGATGATGATTAAAAGCTATTTTAATGTACCCAGTTTTAAAATGGAAGAATATATCTGATACTATTATGTTAATAGTTCATTTTGTATCCATCGGAGCATTAAAAAGGAAACCAAGGAGTTTTTGTGTTTTCTTGAAAGAGATACAGGAAAAAAATTAAGCTATTATAAAATAATTTAAAGCTTTAACAACTGTTGAACTTATTGGAAATGGGGTTTGAACTGGGAAGTGTTATCCCATAGACTGTTAACCCAAAGAAGACATTTTTTTATCTTATTGATTCTACATTCTCATTATGACTGAACATACTTTTGGTCATGAAAAGATAGCATAGATAAGTCTCATTTATTTTGACATATCACGCAATGGAAGAATGAACTACGGTATGTTTTATCCATGGACAATTATTATTATTATTATTATTATTATTATTATTATTATTCTGAAGAAGGTTATTAACTATATGAAGTTATTATATTTACAACTGTAATAATATCACATACTTCACAAAGAGGGGGTTATGTCAGAGATTTTGTATGAATAAAATTAAATCTTATTTGGGTATTATAAGCTAATATACTAATCACATTATACAATTTATTTTATATTCAATATATTAATATTTTATATGTTCTATACCTTTATATATATTTCCACTGTGGAAAATATCTATGTAAAGATGTGTTTTTTTTGTTTTTTTTTTATTCTCACTGAAGTAGATTCTAAAAGCTTTTTTCTTCTGTAGAGACACATAACTAAGGGAATTCCGGAGCTAATTGATAAAGGTTAGCTTAAAAGGTTTATGTTTCTTAAGATAATAGTATACTCCTTTAAATTCCCATATGTAAGAATGTTTTAACCAGACATAATGTCTAATTCTCATGAAAATACATTGTGTTTCTATGTATACATAAATGACACTCCTTACTGACCATGTCTGGTTTATAGCTTTTATGTCAAGGAGTCATTAGTTTATTATATTTTAATTCCTAGTGGTAATTTGAATGTTCAAGAGCACCATCTTGTGGTCCAAGGGTATTAATGACTCTATAAAAAAAAAATGCTAATAAGAGTTAAATATTTTGTGACATCACAGGGGATTCCTGATTGGTTGCCAAACACCTGGGCTGATTGGAATTTCTGATAAGCAAATGAAGTTGTGGGTATATATAGGGGAATCTGACTGATATGAAAGAACTAAAAAAGGAAAGGAAAAGGAGAGAGAGAGAGATTTGGAAGTGAACAAAATGATTTCAGACAATTTTTGGGATTAACCAGTGAAATCTTATCATAATTGGTAATGTATGAATTTAATTATTTTATGATATAATTGGAAACCATTATCATAATTTGTCTGTTTAGTTTATCTCTTATCAAAAAGTTATTAAGGTTTCATTTTTTCCATTAAAATCTATAAATCCGGATATAGGTATATATGATAACAGTAAATAAAAACATAATTCCATTTTTATAACATAATATTTTTCTATTATATCTATTTACATTAATTATTTTCTCCTTGTTTCTTTTTTTTACCCTTTCCTAATTCTAACAATAACAAATCTATAATTATAAACATTTTATATTGTAAATTAATAATATTTCTCAAAACCGTATTTATTTTTTTCTTCTGCTTTTTTTGTCAGATATTTTACGTAGCAAAACAAAATATTAAGTCTAATACTGTAAACGTTTTATATAGTAAGTAAATAACATATTACTCATAAACCTTATTTATTTCTCCTTTTACTTATCTACTTATGTTTATAACCAGATTTACAGCTTAATAATATCTATATCTTGCGAGAGTTATTAAACTCTCTAATTTACTTTAGCATAGTCTTAGAATATTGAAATATCGTATTTATTGGCGTATAACACGCACCTCATTTTAAGAAGGAAATTTCAGGAAAAAAAACTTACATTTCAAATAAAGAACTTTGAAGCAAAATAAGGGTAGCTCAGAACTTTTTTTTATTAATATTATTAACACTTATAAGGTAAATAACGTAAAATGACAGTAAAAGCAACTGTTTTAACAAAAGTTTACTCAGAAATCGCTGCTCCTCCTCAACCCCCTCCTCAACCCTTTCCATCCTCAACCCCCCTCCTCATCCTCAACCTCAACCCCCATCCTCATCCTCAACCCCCCATCCTCAACCTCCTCCCTAAACCCCCCTACTCATCCTCCCTCCTCAACCTAAACCCCCCTCCTCATCCTCCTTCCTCAACCTAAACCCCCCTCCTCAACCTCAACCCCCCTCCTCATCCTCAACCTCCCTCCTCATCCTCAACTCCCTCCTCAACCCCCCTCCTCCTCAACCTAAACCCCCCTCCTCATCCTCAACCTCCCTCCTCAACCTAAACCCCCCTCCTCAACCTAAACCCCCCTAAATACCTCCCCCTCTCCCCTCACTTACCTTCTTCTGATCCGGCCTCCGCTCCTTCTTGACCCGTCGCGCATGTGCCGTCACATGCGCGCCACGTCATTAGCATATACCGAGGTTGGTCTTGTACTGACTCTGATAAGTTACGAATCCTAATGTTTGACATACGATATCTATTTTCTAGATACTCCTGTATGATTTTAAGTTGTTTTTGTTCCTCTTTCAGCCCAATCAGATCTTTTTCCATTTCTGTGTGTGGCATAAGAAGGTTATTATATTTGCCCTCCAATTCAAGAACGTTGGTGTTCAATGCTTTTACTTCTGCTGTGTGAGGAATTGACTCTGCTGGGTTTTAAACCCTGGTCCCCAGGCTGCTATACCTCTTCCCTACCACTGCGCCAGCCTGCCTTTTGTGAATTTCAATGAGATCTGATAAGCTTGACTCTGCTAGCAATAGTATCAGTACCTAAGTCTCTTTAGCTGTGTCTGGTCAGGTGTCTGGTCCTTGGCCTATATAAGGCACTTCCTGTCAATGGTACCTTGCCAGATTAGTGTGGTTCCTGATCACTTCAATAAAGCTTGTTCCTGTTTCACCTACAAATTGCTGAACTGGATTATTGCTGACCTTGGCTGCTGGTCTCCACAACCTTGTGATTCCATATCATTACAGAATAATCTGGCCACTTTCATGGAGACCGCCGGGTCAGATTCTGCATTGGCCCAGCAGGTTGCTTTATTTGCAAGAACTGTGCAGACCCAGGCACAGACCATTCAAGTGCTGCAGAACCAGATAGCTGAACTGCAAAATAAAATTCAGTCAATGCACAGTGAGTATACCAGCTACAGGGCACGAGATGTTGCGGCTGCTACTGTTACACCTGCACAAGATGCCCGCTTGTCCATACCAGAAAAGTTTGAAGGAGATCGCAAAAAATTTAGGGGTTTCCTAAATCAATGCCGTTTGCACTTCATGATGTTACCTCAACGATTTCCATCTGAAAGAGATAAGGTGGGATTTATTTTTTCCTTATTCAAAGATGAAGCCCTGGCTTGGGGCTCCCCTCTTCTGGAACAGGACAGTCCAGTCTTGGGTAATCTAAATGACTTTCTTGAGGCCATGTGCCTAGTTTTTGATGACCCAAATCGATGTGCTACAGCAGAAGCCACTCTCCTTCATTTGCATCAAGGGAGGCGCTCGGTGGCTGAATATGCTGCTGAATTCAGACAGTGGGTTGCTGATACTACCTGGAGCCAATCAGCCCAGAGGTTCCACTTCAGAAAAGGTCTCTCAGAAGCTATAAAAGATGAGCTAGCTCGTGTTGATCTTCCTGCTCACTTTGATGCATTTGTGCGTTTTGCTATCCGTATTGATCGGAGACTTTCTGAAAGAAGATTGGAAAGACAGGGCTCTTTTAGACCAAGTACTACTCCAATTTCCTATTCAAGAACTTCTACTCCGATCCCACAAACACCTACAGACTCTGAGCCAGAGGCTATGCAGGTAAATCTAATAAGAGGGCCATTATCCAATGAAGAAAAACAGTGGCGACGCACTCACAATTTATGCCTGTATTGTGGTAGTGCAGGGCACTATGCCATCAATTGCCCTAGCAAATCCAAAAGAACAATAGCTATGGCGGCTGAGGGTGCACAGATTCAACACCAATCCCAGATTTCAGATCAACTGAATTCCGTCACACAACCCTTGTTTTCTCTGGCTCATGGTGAAGAGGGTATGTTGACTCAACATCCTCATTTTGTGGTGCCTATCACATTGCAATGTGGTGATCATAAAATTTCAACTACAGCTATGATAGATTCTGGAGCAGGCGGAAACTTTATGGACATTCAATTTGCAGCAGGAAATAGAATTCAGTCTATCCCTAATTCTTCACCTGTGTTAATGGAGACAGTTGATGGTTCTCCACTTACGTCAGGCCTGGTTACACATGAGACTGTGCCCTTAATGTTGACTGTGGAAGTGAATCACCATGAGGCTATCTCTTTCCACCTAATTTCCTCAACACAGTTTCCAGTGATTTTGGGGGTACCTTGGCTTGCTCTGCATAACCCACAGATTGATTGGAAGATCAGAACTTTGTCCTTTCCTTCAGAACACTGCTTAATGAATTGTCAACCCTCTAAGGTAACACCTGTTGCCACAACAATTAATGAAATGGTTGCTACAAACTTGACTAAGCTTCCTCTACAATATCGGGATTTTGCAGATGTCTGTGATAAGAAGAATGCTGATCAGCTTCCACCCCACAGGCCTTATGATTGCCCAATAGAGCTGTTACCTGGGGCTGCTATCCCATTTGGCCATATATATTCCCTTTCTGAGCCTGAATTGAAAGCTCTTCGTGAATACCTACAAGAAAATCTTGCCAAAGGCTTTATTCGACCATCTACTTCTCCAGCAGGAGCTCCTATTTTCTTTGTAGAAAAGAAAGATGGCAGCCTATGGCCATGCGTTGACTACAGGGACATTAATAACATCACTGTTAAAAACCGCTACCCCTTGCCTCTGATTCCTGAACTTTTGGAGAGACTTCGCTCAGCTAAAATATTTACGAAGCTTGATCTTCGGGGGGCATATAATCTGGTTCGCATAAGACCCAATGATGAATGGAAAACAGCTTTCAGAACCAGGTACGGGCATTACGAATATCTAGTAATGCCATTTGGGCTTTGTAATGCCCCTGCAACTTTCCAGCATCTTATCAATGATGTACTACGAGATCTCCTGGATCAGTTTGTTGTGGCATATTTGGATGATATCCTAATATTCTCTGATAATCTTGAAAACCACAGAAAACAGGTCCGTATAGTTCTGGAGCGCCTTCGTACCCACAGCCTATACATTAAACTAGAAAAATGTGCGTTTGAACAAACAGAAATTCAATTCCTGGGGTATGTAATAACTCCCAAAGGTTTAAGTATGGACACAAGTAAAATTAAAGCTGTGCTGGACTGGCCCATCCCCAAGAATGAAAAAGATGTTCAGAGATTTGTGGGGTTTGCCAATTTTTACAGGCGTTTCATTAAGAATTTCTCTGCCGTTATTACACCGATCACTGAACTCACACGTAAAGGGACTCCTTTTCAGTGGTCCGATAAGGTGGATACCGTATGTAACGGATCTACTGGCACCCCGACCGGGTACCTCCGTTGATAGACGCGTCCTAGTTTGCGCCGAGGCCTACAAGCACCGCACCGGACACCTCAACCACAACAGACTCCAAGGATAGTACATCAGGAACAAGCGTTCAGTAGTTACAGCTCAAGGGAGTATGCAAAAGCATAGCAATCCCCAGTATGATATCGTGATCCCCTCAATAACGAGATGAGACTACGTTTTGAAGGGTCAAAAAGAACTACATTTTAATGACAGGGAATCTCCTTTTATGCAATGGTGCCCTCTGAAGGCTACACCCACATAATTATCACAACAGCCAATTATCTACATGGTTCAACCCCCACGTCTCCTCCCCTCAGATAACAGGTAACACAATTAAAACAGACACAATTTTAACCACATTCTGGATGTACCCCAAATACAGGGGGTACACCTTTAAGTCCCGCACCATTCAATATCTCTCACCCAGGGGAACAACATATACAAAAATGGCATGAATCAGACCAGGGGTTCAAAAGTTAGTAAAAGTATGTTTTTACACATAACACACAGACATTGCACATATCCCCCATACAATACACATATAGGACAATAGGTGAGTCACACCTCCCTGGCAACTTGGATACAATCAGACATTAATTAGATCATTCTTCTTTGTTCTTATCAAAGAATGAAAACACTTTGGAAAATGCAAGGATCCTTTACAACTTTCTTATCTCTTGAATCTCTGTAACAGGATTATCTATTAGCCTAGGTCTGCAAAAGTCTGGCTAATATTCTGAGCCAATATATTCTGTAGAACATCAACCAACATACATATAGTAGGATCATATTTTAACCATAATAATAATAAAACAGTTTAAAACAGTGATGGGATCCGCTACACACCTCCCCCGTGACCATAAGCCGGCATACACGGTCTGATCCCAACGGATCGGCCTGGGGATGTCCGGACAAAAGTATTTGTTGGTCAATTCTCTAGTTTGACAACCCATCAGCTTTACTGTAATTCACATTTACTCATATTTCCCATATCCCCAGATAGCTGGGATCTGAGCGCACAAAACCACCGAATAGCGCTCAGATCCTCTTCACACAGTTCAATTGCCATGTAGCTAAAGTCTTTCCCATAGTCTTTCATTATATGAATGGGCTTCATGGCACAGTTATCTGGGGTATCATGGTTCACACAGGGCAAGTACAGAATGACCCCCCTGTATGTAAAGGGCCAGAATGAGTGACTTACACTCTGGTATGGCCGAACACTGGTTCCAAAGGGCAATATGTACCAGGGCCATAGTCGCAGGGCAGGAGGCTGGCAAACAGTCCTCTCCAAGCCAAAGTGGCGAAGGGCACTTCGTCACACATCTCTCCTTTGGGGGGAAGTCTAACCAGGTACCTGGATATTTTGCTGTGGTGATGGGGCAACACGCTGAGGGGAATTGAGGGGCAGAGGCCAGCGGCACTCTGCCCTGATGCCAGCTCTTCTGCTGGTATAACCTGCAGGACATCCTGCTCTGTACAAGGGACAAAGGGAGGGCAGAGGCCGACTGCACTCTGCCCCGCTGTCAGCTCTTCTGCTGGGGTACTTGGGACATATTCCGGCTCAGTAGCCAGGGAAACGTGGGGGTCACTGGGGGTTAACATTTCCTCTGTTAACCCTGGGGCCACATTAGAAGTTAGCTGGGGAGGGGAATTTGTACTTACCCCCTCCTCCGGTTGTCCCAGTGACGGTAGTTGGGGATCTGGACAAGCTGTGGGCGCAGAGACCACGGTCCCATCTGCGCTGTCTGGGAGATTGGTGTCTCCCCTGGTTAGGGTAAACTGTTGCTGGGGGGGAAGGACGACACCTTCTGCCCCCTGTGTTTCACACTGCCGCTGGGGGGGAAGGACGACACCTTTGGCCCCCTGGGGTACCCACTGCCGCTGTGGAGGAAGGTCGACACCTTCTGCTCCCTGGGGTACACACTGCCGCTTGGGGGGAAGGACGACACCTTCTGCCCCCTGGGGATCACACTGCCGCTGGGGAGGAAGGATGGCCCCTTCTGCTCCCTGGGGTACACACTGCCGCTGGGGGGGAAGGACGACACCTTCGGCCCCCTGGGGTACACACTGTCGCTGGGGAGGAAGGACGACACCTTCGGCTCCTTGGGGTACACACTGCCACTGGGGAGGAAGGACGACACCTTCGGCCCCCTGGGGTACACACTGCTGCTGGGGAGGAAGGACGACACCTTCAGCTCCCTGGTGTACACACTGCCGCTGGGGAGGAAGGACGACACCTTCGGCTCCCTGGGGAACACACTGCCGCTGGGGAGGAAGGACGACACCTTCGGCCCCCTGGGGTACACACTGCTGCTGGGGAGGAAGGACGACACCTTCAGCTCCCTGGGGTACACACTGTCGCTGGGGAGGGGAATTAGTTGGAGTATTCCACGTGGAGCGGTTTCTGTTTCTGGGACAGTCTCTCTGCATGTGACCCTGCTGGTTACACGTGTGGCACCTGATGTACCGTGCAGGGGTTTGGTAGTTCCCACCACCCGGACGCAGTGCTGGGGGGGGGGTTAATGGTGGGAGGTGAGTTAGCAGCTCCCAAGATGGACCGCTCCCGTGCCCGCTGCTTTTCCATTATGAATTTGTGGACATCTGTCATTAACCATTCCAAGGTTTTCATGGGAAGCGTACCTGGGAAAAAGGCCAGTCTGCTTTGGAGTTCTCTTCCAAACTCATTCTGTGGGGTAATACGAGGTACTGTAACCATGAGTTCCTTTCTGTCTGCATCCCTGTAGTCCGCGGCCGCCTCCTCCTCCTCATGAGGGAACGCTGTCTGAAAACTAGCCGGTTCCATCCTGCTGTAGCCAGGGGCGCTGTACGGATACTAGCGTTGCCCTCAATTTGTAACTCCAAATGTTACCGGTGTCTCCGTGCTGCTTTTCCTCTTACTAGGAAGCCATCCCACCACTGCCACCAATGTAACGGATCTACTGGCACCCCGACCGGGTACCTCCGTTGATAGACGCGTCCTAGTTTGCGCCGAGGCCTACAAGCACCGCACCGGACACCTCAACCACCACAGACTCCAAGGATAGTACATCAGGAACAAGCGTTCAGTAGTTACAGCTCAAGGGAGTATGCAGAAGCATAGCAATCCCCAGTATGATATCGTGATCCCCTCAATAACGAGATGAGACTACGTTTTGAAGGGTCAAAAAGAACTACATTTTAATGACAGGGAATCTCCTTTTATGCAATGGTGCCCTCTGAAGGCTACACCCACATAATTATCACAACAGCCAATTATCTACATGGTTCAACCCCCACGTCTCCTCCCCTCAGATAACAGGTAACACAATTAAAACAGACACAATTTTAACCACATTCTGGATGTACCCCAAATACAGGGGGTACACCTTTAAGTCCCGCACCATTCAATATCTCTCACCCAGGGGAACAACATATACAAAAATGGCATGAATCAGACCAGGGGTTCAAAAGTTAGTAAAAGTATGTTTTTACACATAACACACAGACATTGCACATATCCCCCATACAATACACATATAGGACAATAGGTGAGTCACACCTCCCTGGCAACTTGGATACAATCAGACATTAATTAGATCATTCTTCTTTGTTCTTATCAAAGAATGAAAACACTTTGGAAAATGCAAGGATCCTTTACAACTTTCTTATCTCTTGAATCTCTGTAACAGGATTATCTATTAGCCTAGGTCTGCAAAAGTCTGGCTAATATTCTGAGCCAATATATTCTGTAGAACATCAACCAACATACATATAGTAGGATCATATTTTAACCATAATAATCATAAAACAGTTTAAAACAGTGATGGGTTCCGCTACACCGTATTTTCCCGATTGAAGACTCTGTTTACCTCTGCCCCTGTCCTGGTACATCCCCAGCCGGAAATACCATTTATTGTGGAAGTTGATGCTTCTGATTCAGCTGTTGGTGCTATACTGTCTCAAAGGACTGTACCTAAGATGCTGTTACATCCGTGTGCCTTCTATTCCCGCCAGATGGTGCCAGCAGAAAGAAACTATGACATAGGGAATAAAGAACTATTGGCTATAAAAGCTGCCTTCACCGAATGGAGACATCTCTTGGAGGGAGCTACCCATCCAATTACTGTCCTCACAGATCACAAAAATCTGGAATGTATTCGATCAGCAAAGAGACTGTCAGCCAGACAAGCACGCTGGTCCCTATTCTTCTCAAGGTTTAATTTTTTGGTTACATACCGTCCTGGCTCCAAGAATGGTAAGGCGGATGCCTTGTCTAGAATAGCTGACCCCCTCCATACTACCATAACCAAGACCACCATCTTGCCGGAGGATATATTTATAGGAGTTACATTTCCTTCTGATCTGATGTCTTGCATGAAAAAGGGCTACACTGAAGACCCAGCTCTTCGTGATCCTCCTCGTGACCTCCATATGACGATGCTTAATGGGTTTTGGATTTTTCAACAACGTCTGTTTGCTCCGGAGTCAGTGCGACTGGACCTTTTACGTCTCTACCATGACTCAAAACCAGCAGGTCATCCAGGAATCCGAAAGACGTAAGACCTACTTGCCCTATCCTTTTGGAGGCCGAAGTATCATGAGGATGTTAAGAAGTATGTGACCTCTTGTGATGTATGTGCCAGACATAAGACTCCTCGCTCATCCCCTGTTGGCTTTCTTCAGCCTCTTCCGATTCCTCATCGTCCCTGGGGATCTATATCCATGGACTTTATTGTGGAACTACCTCCCTCTAAGGAACCCACTACCATTCTTGTTGTTGTGGACAGGTTAACTAAGATGGGTCATTTCATACCAGCTCGTGGTCTCCCTTCAGCTAAACAGACGGCTGACCTGGTTGTTATATTTCGCTTGCATGGAGTGCCTGATGAAGTAGTTTCTGACAGGGGAGGGCAGTTTACATCTCGTTTTTGGAAACATTTTTGTTCTAATCTAGGTATTAATGTAAATCTGTCGTCAGCTTTTCATCCGCAAAGTAATGGACAGACTGAGCGAACCAACCAGACTTTGGAGCAATATTTGCGGTGCTAAATTAGTTACCTGCAGGATGACTGGCTGGATTTTCTACCCACGGCGGAGTTTGCCTATAACAATGCACAACACTGCTCCACTTGTTTGAGCCCATTTTTTGCCAACTATGGCTACCATCCGACCTTTCTAGTTAGTCTCCCAATTACTACTTCTATTCCTGCTGTCACTGACCGTCTAACCGCCTTACGTGATTCCCAAGCACTGTTGAAAGAGACTCTTTTGGAGGCTCAGGAATGTTACAAAAGAGCTGCTGATAGGCATAGAAAGGAGGCCCCAGTCTATCACGTTGGTGACAAGGTGTGGCTGTCAACAAAGAATCTTAAGCTTCGGATTCCTTCTCATAAATTGGGTCAAAGGTTCATGGGACCTTTTGAGATCATTGCTCAGATCAATGCTGTCACTTTCCGTTTGCAACTCCCGAATTCCATGAAAATACATCCAGTGTTTCACGTTGCACTGCTTAAACCTTTTCATGAAAATACTTTCCCTGGCCGAGCCCTGCCTGCCCCACCTCCAGTCCTCGTGGATGGTGAGGATGAGTACGAAGTGGAAAAAATTCTTGACTCCAGGATCTTCGGTAACAAGCTTCAGTATCTGGTTCGCTGGAAAGGCTATGGTGAGGAGGAGAGTTCGTGGGAACCAGTGGACAATATTCACGCTCCTGATCTCTTTCGGTCTTTTCATGTGCAGTACCCTGCTAAACCAGGTAATAGGGCATCCAGAGGCTGCACCTATAGAGGCGGGGGTAATGTAAGGAATTGACTCTGCTGGGTTTTGAACCCTGGTCCCCAGGCTGCTATACCTCTTCCCTACCACTACGCCAGCCTGCCTTTTGTGAATTTCAATGAGATCTGATAAGCTTGACTCTGCTAGCAATAGTATCAGTACCTAAGTCTCTTCAGCTGTGTCTGGTCAGGTGTCTGGTCCTTGGCCTATATAAGGCACTTCCTGTTTATGTATCTTGCCAGATTAGTGTGGTTCCTGATCACTTCAATAAAGCTTGTTCCTGTTTCACCTACAAATTGCTGAACTGGATTATTGCTGACCTTGGCTGCTGGTCACCACAACCTTGTGATTCCATATCATTACATTCTGTTAATTCCAGAGAGAATCTTTGAATCTCAGCTGTAATTTCTAATCTGAAAGAAGAGAGTAATTCTTTCAAGTCTTGAATATCAGCTTTAGTGCTGAGTGCAGAAGTCTTTCCATTGTTTAGTAATTGTTTATCTGGAGTTGCGAGGTGGAATAATGCATATTTTGTTTTATAGAGGCATTTTTCAAGGAATGTCTTGCAGCCATCTTTTTTTTTGCAGATGTTATAATTCCAGTTGGCAACTAGATGTCAATAGAGTACACAATAGCTTACACAGACAGTTGTAAACGAAGATATTTTTTTTTGTTTATTGTGGTGGCTTTTCAATAAGAAAAAGTTATTTCAGTTCCAAAGTAATTGTGTAGTTGTAGCCTGTTTTAATTTTACACAATCTCCCACATACAACATAGTTACATAGTTACATAGTAATTGAGGTTGAAAAAATACTTTTAGCCCATCAAGTTCAACCTTTTAAGATCTCCTCTGATCTGCAATATGCAGATTAGTTGTTAATTAAATCAGAGGAAGCAAAGAGAAAAAAAACAGTGAAACTTTGCCAATTGTCTCAAAAGGGAAAAAAAAAAAATTCCTTCCTGACCCAAGATACTGGCAATCAAATTTCTCCCTCGATCAATTCTCCCTCTCTAATTAACCAGAATAAGCCTGAATGCCCTTTTTAATTACAAAATATATCCAATCCCTTTTTAAAGTTATCTGTTGAATCCGCTGTCACCACCTCCTTTGGTAGAGAATTCCGCAGATTAACTACACTTACTGTGAAGAAATCTTCTCTTTCTTTAAGGTGGAATCTTTTTAGTTCTAACCTCAAAGGATGTCCTCTTGTCAGTTGAAAACCTCTTGGCACAAAAAGCTCCCGTGACAAATCTTTATACTGATCCTGGATGTATTTATATAAGGTAATCATATCTCCTCTTAGATGCCTTTTTTCTAGGGAAAATAAGTGTAATTTGTTTAGTCTTTCTTCATAACTTAGCCCCTCCATTCCCCTTATTAGTTTTATTGCCCTTCTTTGTACTTTTTCCAGTTCTAAAATGTCATTTTTATGAATTGGTGCCCAAAACTGTACTCCATATTCCAAATGAGGGCTGTTATAAAAACCGTTAATTAATTAATTACAATATTATTATTCATAATCATATTAGTTATGATTCTAATAATTATTCTAATCTCATCCTATGAGATTCTTGCCTTCCACAGATAACACATTTATATATATTCAAGAGGCGTTACAGATTAATGGTTACAAAATGTGCATTTATTAGAATAAAATCATTAATACAAATACATTAATAATACATGATAATACTATGGAAACAACATCTCTTACCTTAGCAGAGAGGCATTCTAAAGCTACCAATTATGTCCATGTGTGTGTATGAGAGTATGATACTTTACCAGGCCTTCACAGTGTAGTGAAGAGATAGAGAGGAAGAGCTCAAGAGGAAGAGAAACAGCCTGGTATGCTAATTCCTGTATTTGAATCCCACCCCCATACTCATGTCCTTTACTTCTTACTGGTCAGTTAGGTCATATGTCCTTCACAAAGTCCCCTCAGGGTCAGCTGTCAACACAAAGGATTCCTTCGGCCACATGTAAAACTAGACATATCCGGTTCTCAAAGTTACACACACCCATGCGTACAAAAATACCATATATGGTCTTCTGCTAATTCTCTGGATTCAACTGTGCTAGTCAAATCCACCACCATCATGTGGTCATTCAGCAAATTCATCCACTATTCAGAGCACTGTATCTCCAAATGAGTGAGAAAAAGAACGAATATAGATAGCCTTTCAGCTTTATATTAAAGCTGGTAATTATTCTATACTTCTGATGCTAGGTGTGTTTTACATCCCCCCTTTGGCAATGAAAGACACATGAACCTTTTAATTCCAATAGAAGCTTAAGAAGAGTATAAGAGTGAGTATATGATTTATTTGAAAAGTTTGCTATACCCCACTATGTGTGTGTGTTTCTGCTATTTTACTAGAGTTGTTTCAATACATATACCATAGTACAAATGATATATACATGCTATCATGGATTTTAGATAGCAACACATGCATATCTGAACAATAATACATAATATAGAAAATATTAACACAATTATGAATGGATGTAATATAAGATTTCCAAAAGCAGAACCCGATGACAAGTGTTTTGAAAATGAATTAACTAATTTCTGCCACCAGGATGCACTTGACAGATCAGAAAATGTATGTTCAATCCTTTGGAGTTCTTGCTGTTGATGGTGAAAATGTATGTGTACCCTTTCTTCAAAATTGTGTCGGTGTTTGAGCAGTATACGATCATCTTTAAGTTGCATTAGCCATTTCTGCCAAGGTGTGGTGTCTGATACAATTGGTACAATCAGAGGAGACCCCAGGGTTTTATTGTAGGTTAATAGTCTATGAGTAATCTGTTCCCTAGATATACAATGTTTAAACCATATGTGTATCTCATCCCTTGGTTTCAACCAAACAAAACCCACCTTTCCCTGTCCTAAGGGGAATATCATATCTTGGGGTTTAACCTTTTCTACAAACTCTTGGCAGTATGAATAGTTGTGCCAACATGAATCAAATACTGTTCTAACCTGATTTTGGTGGGGAATCTCATGCAACCTTCCACATCTACTTGTTCTATGGTGGTACCATTTACTATGAAGTTGGGAAACTCTAACTCATGATGTAAAACATGTGATTCTGTTATTGGAGTTCCCAATTATGTCATATGGTAGATGTTTTGGTATGTTCCCCTGGTTGGTACTAATTAATTAGCTCTGCATATATTTCCCTTGCAACCCAGCCAACTGTTCACCCATAACTCTTTGTGGTCAGAAGCAAACCTGTTAAAATCAGCTTGCTGCCAACCTCCCAAAGGGGTATGGTTATTATCCATAGCTTGCGCCAGGATCTTAAAATCAGTTGATAGCTCGGTTTGCATGGAAAGACATACAAAATCCCAAGACACTTCCCTTAACCCCCCAATTACCCCTACCAATATCTCCTGAATATGCTATATAGCAGGACCCTGTATATATATAACTGCCTTTGTCAGTCCCTCTACAAGTGTATTAATGGTTTATTGTGTGTCTAAGCCTTTGGAATTTAACAAACCCTCAGACTGTAAGGTTGTAGTCAGACTGGAAATATCGATAGAATTCACAACCCCTAGACCAGTTCCTACACCTCCCAACACTGTATCCACAATATCCCTCTTACTTATTTTTCTGGTACCCATTACCCATCTAATTAAAGACCTTTCCATAGTAGCTGTAATTGTGGAACAAATTTGAAAGTGTTTAGAAACTAGCCAATCTGTCAACCTTATTCTCCATGAAATCAGCTGAAATGTAGCATCCATCAATATTGGTGTGGGGTTCATAGCACTAATTTGAAAGGCACCACTGGAAAGTACTTTCTTATCCACACACATGGGATTATCAGCATAGTTATCCACCCTTGGTCCCCTCCCCTCATCTATTGTTAATGTTTCCCTCACTTGTCCACCCCAGTTGGATCCCACTACCTCCAATATTAAACCTTCTTTGGTCATGTTCTCAGTGATGACTTTTGCTATGCTATACCCTTGCTGATTCATGGACATAACAGGGTTTTGAAAATTAAGAGAAAACCTAATACCTTCACCTATCAGACCTATAGTCCATTTTCCCCAGTTTATTCATTCACATTCCCAGTTCCTTTTATTACCCAGATTGTCCCTCCAAAATCCACTAATGTTATTATGACTTTTTGTCCCAATAATGTCCACAGTCCCACCCCCACTTAAAGTCAGTTGATCAAAACATGGTTCTTCCAAATTGTCATTGCTCCATATCTTTGTCCATGCCTTGATCGTCTGTGTATGACTTGATCTTCTTTGTCTTGTGGAAGAGGTCGTTTGTGGTCCATCGATTTCCTGATTATTACATATGAATATCATTGTCCAAAAAATCCCCCAAAACAAATGTATTTTCATCGTCCTTGTTGACTTTATCGTTGCCAAATCTGAAAAGATAAAACAAGTATCAATTTTTAGCAGAAATATCTACATCTGGGACTTCTGTCCCTTTGTACAATTTACATTTGTCCACATGGACCCATTTGTGACCAGGCTGCCTTCTGGTTTTTCTGGGGTTTGATCTTATTACCTCCAGCACTGTAGTACCTAATGTATGTAGAATGACATAGGGACCCTCCCAGTTTTCATCCCATGGAGAATTTTTATTAACATTTTTAATCATGATCATTCCCCCCTTTTCAAACAAAGTTTGAATTTTAG
The DNA here is from genome assembly GCA_027410445.1 of Discoglossus pictus. NCBI lineage: Eukaryota > Metazoa > Chordata > Amphibia > Anura > Alytidae > Discoglossus > Discoglossus pictus. The sequence continues at coordinate 3,590,675 of CM050165.1, read as the reverse complement.
ATAACACTTTACAATCAGTTGGGGCCATATTAGAGGCAGCAAAATGTAGCAGTAATCTTAACTGCTCCTGAATTTGGGAGAGATATTGCTCTCTTGTCCACTCAGGGGAGTGGACAAATGAGGTTCACCTGGGTGGCCTAGAGCCATCTGTCTCCCTGTCATGAGCTCATAGGGAGACCATTTAGTAGCGGTGGCAGGTGTAGCTCTAATATCCATTAGAACTGCTGGTAAGTGTGTAACCCAAGAATTACCATATTGTGTAAGCATTTTGGCTAACCTAGACTTAATGGTTCGATTCATGCGTTCTACTACACCCAAGGATTGTGGGTGATACGGAACATGGAATCTCTGCTGTATTCCCAGTAAGGCACAGAGGCTTTGCATTATCTGTCCAGTAAAATGTGAACCTCTGCCTGACTCGATGAGTTCAGGAAAACCCCACCTTGAAAACACATGTTCCCATAATGCTTTTGCAGTAGCTTGTGCAGTGTCCCGCCTAAGAGGAATAGCTTCGACCCATTTAGAAACAATATCCACAATGACTAAGGCATATCTAAGACCCCCCTTTGATAGTGGAAGTGGGCCTATAAAATCAATCTGAATAGATTTCCAGGGACCATCAGCTACTAGTACCCTCTGGAGAATTGGTCTTTGTCCTTTAGGGCGTGGATTTATCTGAGCACAGATGAGGCATCCTGAATACACTGTTGAGCTGATGTTGCTAACTCTGGCCAAAAATATTTCTGTCTAAGGTGGTATTCTAAGGCACTGTGACCAATGTGTCCCTAAAGAGAGTGAGTTTGCTGTGTAATTTGTCTCTGTAAATGCATTGGGACTACAAAAAGAAGTTTGGCCTGTGGCTCTGTATGACTACTAAAGCACATTAACCCACCCTGAATAGAGTACCCACTAGGGAGACATTGCTGGTTCTGTAATAAAAGATACATGTTAGCCTACTCCCTCAGTATTCCACAGTCAGTTTTATGTTGGGCTCCCATGTCAGGGAAATCCAGAAGCAATTTCCTGAGATCAGAGTGGCTACCAGTGTCCGGACACACCCTTACTGTAGGAACTGAAACAATGGTTGCCACAGGACTCAGGGAAGACTCATCTAACATAACATGCTTCCTCCCTCTAGTATCCCTCCACAGTACATTATTACACAGATCAACTATCATCCCTTCTGCGCTGATAACATCATCACCCAATAAAATACCTTCTGCATTCCTACTCTGACAAATTGTAATTTCCTTTTGTCCACTCATGTCCTAATGTCAATTAGTGTTGGGTTGTAAAAAACCTGGGACTGGGATTCCCAAGTTCCACAAGAAATATCTGTTTTGCCCCATATGGGGGACTTAGTGGCAAATTTGTTAAAGTTACTGAATCACCTGTGTCATGGCCTGACACTCCATTAACACAGGTACGTCCAGAATGATCCCTATGTATACTAGAAAAAGGGACCATTTATCCCCGGGTAGGTGATAGTCAATCAGATAAGGATGTCAGAGAGGAATTATTCGAATATATTCCCTCTCATGATTCGTCTCCATCCCTGCCATCATCATTCTTAACGCTTCCTGTGCTGGCCCATACAGATTATTCCCAGGCCTGGTCTTGGGGGCATACTCCTTTCCTGTTTTATCTGGAGGTTTAGGCTCATTCTGTCTGAGATCACCCTTCTCATCAAACCTATCTTTAGGAGATCCTAATGTATGTCGGTGTGCCTGCCATCCCTCCCCTTGCTTATGCTCCCTCATCCATCACCTGCAATCTCTGAATCTGTGTCCAGGCTTATTACAATAATTACAAATCCCTCTGAAGGAAATTTCCAAGGGATTACGTTTTCTTTCATTAGTAGTCACAACTGCAATTTTACGTGGCCCTGTGACTCCTTTCCTTAGAATGTTTTGCCGTGCCTTACCAATAATACATAGCACAGCCTCCATGGTGTCTTTCTCCTCTGCCATCATTTGTATGCAAATAAGTAAATTTTCTTACTAGATACTGTAACATTTCTGATGGGGTCTGATCTGGGGGCACTCTATGTGTGAGTCTGTACACTTGCCCAAATTTAGAAGCCAACACCTATGGGTCATCCTGTACAGTTACTCTCATCTCAGCAAGGGAATGGCTATCTAAGTCTCTGTTCCCTGTACCTAACCTAGACACATCTCTCAGCCTGTCCCCTTCTGTATCCCATTTGTCTTCTTTAAACCAATCTTTATTGATATCATTTGGACCACTAACTGGGGCCTCTAATCTAGATGCTAGACCTCCTGGAAGCCACAATTTTAACATAACACATGCCTCTTTAGGAGAAAGCATGTACTGTTTCACAGATGACTCAACACTAGACATATTGGACAACACATCTATCTTTGCATCATATTGTGGGAATAGTGGTTTAAACTTTATTAATTGTTTCACTATTTTATATCGGTCTTGTTGCCTGATTATTGCGGACGCATGTGATATTATAGAATTCCTCTCTCTATTTCTCTCACATGGTGTTGAATGTGAAGCATCCGGTACGTGTCTTAAACTCTGAGGGTTAGATCTTACTATGTGAGGGGTCAGGTCTGGTATAGTCCTACTAACATCAGAACTGTCCCTTACATCATTTATTTCTGTTACTTGTTGCTCTTCTTCTACAAGATGTAATCCACCCTCTTCCTCTAATGTACACGCTTGCTCATTACTATCAATTACTGCAATCAGATTTTGCTGATCAGATAAAAATTCTCTGAGCGAGGCTATCAATTGCCCCCTAGCATCATAATTATCTTCTAAAGTATTCACATACTCTGCATTTATGCCACATTTTGGACAACTGTCTGCTCCTTGACTAGTCTCTGTAACTGCTGCAACTGGAATACTCCCCATTATAGCCATATTCATCTGGTTCTTAATACACATTAACAATTTCATACAATTCTGTAACTTATTTTTCTCCTTGGTTAAGCACCATTTTTTCTTATCAATCTGCGTATTTTGCTTTTCACATTGTAACCACAAATCATGTATTCTGCTAAGCATACTATCATTTTCAATAATCACTGGTTCAAAATCGCTACATTCAGCATATTTAGCAATTATCTCCATTACTTACACTTTGATGTGTCTTCCGCACGGTCCCTAATCAAAAAAGGTGTGCACCCCAATTTGATGTCTCCGTCTGGATACCAATGGATCCCCAGAAATGACGGCCATCTTACTCCAATTGCATCTCACTCTGGTGCCTCTGGATCCCAAAAACAAAAACGTTGTGGCCAACAACTTTCTTCGTCGAAAACGCTTGACAATATCACCAATTATCACAGGTTAAATTTTTTGTCGGCTAAATTCACTTGTAACATCAAAGAGACATTTTGGATTAAATCCCCCCCAATGCAAGTGAATGTACACAGTAAGAAAAATAGGCAGACTCGCCATTAACTGTTATAAAAACGGTTAATTAATGAATTACAATATTATTATTCATAATCATAATTATTCTAATCTCATCCTATGAGATTCTTGCCTTCTACGGAAAAACAAACTTATATATTCAAGATGCGTTACAGATTAATGGTTACAAAATGTATATTTATTAGAATACAATCATTAATACAAATACATTAATAATACATGATAATACTATGGAAACAAAATCTCTTAACTTAGCAGAAAGGCATTCTAAAGCTACCAATTATGTTCATGTGTGTGTATGAGAGTATGATACTTTACCAGACCATTACAGCATATCAGAGAGAAGAGAAGAAAGAGAGAAACAGCCTGGTGTGCTACTTTTATTCCTGTATTTGAATCCCACCCCATACTCATGTCCTTTACTTCTTACTGGTCAGTTAGGTCACATGTCCTTCACAAAGTCCCCTCACTGGTCAGCTGTCCAGAAAAAGGATTCCTTTGGCCACATGGAAAACTGGAGAAATCCAGTTTTCAAAGTTACACACACCCATGCATACAAGAATACCATATATGGTTTTCTACTAATTCTCTGGATTAGACTGTGCTAGTCAAATCCATCGCCATCATGTGGTCATTCGGCAAATTCATCCACTATTCAGAGCACTGTATCTCCAAATGAGTGAGAAAAAGAATGAATACAGATAGCCTTTCAGCTTTATATGAAAGCTGGTAATTATTCTCTAGTCTAGGCATGTTTAACACTGCCTATAACCCCAAGAACATTATCCCTACCGTCAAATATGGAGGTGGAAACATTAGGCTTTGGGGGTGTTTTTCTGCTAAGGGAACAGGACAACTGCATCGCATCAAAGGGACAATGGACGGGGCCATGTAGCGTCAAATCTTGGGTGAGAACCTCCTTCCCTTAGCCAGGGCATTGAAAATGGGTCGTGGATGGGTATGCCAGCATGACAATGACCCAAAACACATAGCCAAGGCAACAAAGGAGTGGCTCAAGAAGAAGCACATTAAGGTCCTGGAGTTGCCTAGCCAGTCTCCAGACCTTAATCCCATAGAAAATCTGTGGAGGGAGCTGAAGGTTCAAGTTGCCAAACATCAGCCTTGAAACCTTAATGACTTGGAGTGGATCTGCAAAGAGGAGTGGGACAAAATCCCTCCTGAGATGTGTGCAAACCTGGTGGCCAACTACAAGAAATGTCTGACCTCTGTGATTGCCAACAAGGGTTTTGCCACCAAGTACTAAGTCGAAGGGGACAAATGCTTATTTCCCTCATTGACCTGCAAATTACCTTATAACTTTTTTGACATGCATTTTCCTTGTTTTGTTCTTTCTTTTGTTATTCTGTCTCACTGTTACAATACACCGACCATTAAAATTATAGACTGATCATTTCTTTGTCAGTGGACAAATGTTCAAAATCAACAGGGGTTTAAATACCTTTTCCCCCCACTGCAGCTTCCTCTTTCTCACTCATTTTGCTGTCTCTCTCTGTACCTCTCTCCCTCTCTCTCTCACTCACTTTGCTGTCTGTCTCTCTGTGCTGTGTGTCTCTCTCTGTACCTCTCTCCTCTCTCTCTCATTTACTTTGCTGCCTCTCTCTGTGCTGTCTATCTCTCTCTGTACCTCTCTCCTCCCTCTCTTACTCACTTTGCTGTCTGTCTCTCTGTACTGTGTGTCTCTCTTTGTACCAATCTTAGCTCTTTCTCACTCTGTGCTGTGTGTCTCTCTGTACCTCTCTCCTCCCTCTCTCATTTACTTTGCTGCCTCTCTCTCTGCTGTCGCTCTCTCTCTGTACCTCTCTCCTCCATCTCTCACTCACTTTGCTGTCTGTCTCTCTGTGCTGTGTGTCTCTCACTGTACCGCTTTCATCCCTCTATCACTCACGTTGCTGTCTGTCTCTCTGTGCTGTCTTTCTCTCTGTATCTCTCTTCCTCCCTCTCTCTCACTCTGCCATCTGTCTCTCTGTGCTGTGTCTCTCTCTCTCTGTACCTCTCTCCCTCCCTCTCACTCACTTTGCTGTCTGTCTCTCTGTGCTGTGTGTCTCTCTCTGTACCTCTCTCCTCTCTCTCTCATTTACTTTGCTGCCTCTCTCTGTGCTGTCTTTCTCTCTGTCCCTCTCTCCTCCCTCTCTCACTCACTTTGCTGTCTGTCTCTCTGTGCTGTGTCTCTCTCTGTACCTCTCTCCTCCCTCTATCATTCACGTTGCTGTCTGTCTCTCTGTGCAGTCTTTCTCTCTGTATCTCTCTTCCTCCCTCTCTCTCACTCTGCTGTCTGTCTCTCTGTGCTGTGTCTCTCTCTCTCTCTGTACCTCTCTCCTCCCTCTTTCACTCTCTTTGCTGTCTGTCTCTCTGTGCTGTGTGTCTCTCTCTGTACCTCTCTCCTCCCTCTATCACTCATGTTGCTGTCTGTCTCTCTGTACTGTCTTTCTCTCTGTATCTCTCTTCCTCCCTCTCTCTCACTCTTCCGTCTGTCTCTCTGTGCTGTCTCTCTCTCTCTCTCTGTACCTCTCTCCTCCCTCTTTCACTCTCTTTGCTGTCTGTCTCTCTGTGCTGTGTGTCTCTCTCTATACCTCTCTTCTCCATCTCTCACTCACTTTGCTGTCTGTATCTCTGTGCGGTGTCTATCTATCTCTGTAACTCTCTCCCTCATCGTTTGACGAGCCAAACCAGGAGTGCACTTGTCGTCTGTAGTTATCTAACGCCCTGAGCTTCAGGAATTTGTGGGGGAGACGCTTGACAACTAATCATGGACAAAATTAGAGGTGAGCAGAGCAGCCTTGGTGAAAATCTGCGTAGGATTGCTTGTCATGTCTTCCAGGGGAGACTGGAATGATGGGACAAAGTTGCACAAAATTACCTCACCAGACTGACTTCTACCTGGAACCTGGTATGATTGCATTTTTTTGTTGTTTGTTGTTGATAACCTAAAAATGCTGATTAGTGACAAGTAAAATAGTGTAATTAACAGAAGTGGAATTGATTAAGATATTGTGCCTGTAAAGGTGATAATTACTGAAACTAGATTAAGAGATATTAAGAGATATTGTACCTGACGAGGTTTTACTTTAAGAAGCACTGTAGATATAGATTAACAGATGTGTACCTTACCTATAAAGGGTGTTAGAGGTTTACATTACGCAGAAAAGGTGTTAGGGGTTTACCTTCCCTATAAAAGGTTGAATGGTGTACATTACCTATAAAAGGTGTTTTGCCTAGCCTGAGTTTTTGAGAGTGGTGCTGATTGATGAACTGATTGAGGGTCAGATTTACTACCTACCTTCGCTTGACGTTGATGTGACAAAAGAGGCAGTTGGGATAAAAACCATGTATGATTTGGGCCAATGTATGTGTCGTGAGAACCGAGTGTGAGTGCCGTGTGCAGTGAGGTGTGAGAGCTTGAGAAAAATTTAGAGAGTGTCTGTGTTCTGGAAGTATGTGAGCTAGATTAAGAGCTGTGTGTGAATGTGTGAATTATTTGATGATTTTTTTTTTTTTTTGAATTAACTTTTTATTGTAGGAGACAGCAAATAAATAATAAAAATTTGTCAGACAATATAACAAAACTCACGTATTCTAAACAACATGTAAGATGACTCTTTTAGTTTTTAAACCTTTTTCGATTATCAAAATAATCTGTAGAACTACTATAAACAGTCACAGAAGGTTTCAAACATGGTTATACACAAAGACACAGACATATTAGAAGAAGGGGCAGGAACGAGGGAATAGGGAGCCCAGCTGCTAGGTTGGAGGGAGTTACACCCACCTCACTTTGGTCCTCTCAGAGTCCAGATATCCCAGCAGGAGGCCCATCGTCTGTATCTCCCATCAATTTCAGCAGAAAGTGAGCTTATGGCCTGAATGAACCTAATTTTTTGTAGCACCTCATTGTAAGTCGGGCAGTAAGTTTCCAATGTTTCGCTATAATACATCTAAAAATATCTGATTTGTCAAGAATTGCTCCGCTTTGGAAAGCCCTGTGATTGGTAGGCCTAAGATAGCTTCTTCCAGCTTCTGCTGTAATGGAATACCCCAAAGCTTTTCCAGTGAGTCATATGTTGCCACCCATATGCGTCTGATTTTAGTACAGTCCCAGAGCATGGGGATTAAGGTACCTGTGTTTGTGCAACCCCTCGGACAAGTATCAGGAAGTGATTGGTTCGAAAAATGGAGTCTCGATGGCGTGAGGTACCACCTCATTATTGTTTTAAAAGCATTTTCTTTTAGTGTAATATTTAGGGAAGAGTTATTAGCTTTTTCAGAATCTTACCCCATTGACTATCATCTAGTGATATATGCAACTCAGATTCCCATGCCACTTGATAGTGTGATTTAACCACGCTAAAGAGATCAGAAAGGTGGTTATATATGATGGAAATATTACTCTTACGCCCAGGATTATTGGTGCAACAGCGCTCAAAGATTGATTTAGCATTATGTCTATTAGTCCTCGCAATCTGAGTTAGTGCCTGATTGACTACCATTAGATTAAGCCACTGTCTATGGGGCACCTGGGTTAATTCCGATATAGTTGATGCTGTGTCTCTTTGTGAGGGAACCCAAGTATCCACCGCTATCGTTAGATTATTGTTTATCCACCATTTTATCTGGCCATCTTACTGAAATGATGATCCCTATGGGGTTGCCAAAGTGGGATAAACCGGAGCCTACACTTAAAAGTTTTGTCCTTCTATTAATATCTTTCCAAATTTTTAAAGAGTTGTTAATACAGGATGGCAACCCATGTGTTTGCAGCTCCTGATTTATGCTAAGCCATAAGTCATGAGACAATACCCATTGTTTGTTCTCTAAGATTTGTTTCTTAATTTTCACCCAGACAGGTATGGCCTCTTTCTTGAACCATTTTGTGATTTGTACTAGCCTCGTGGCTTTATAATATTTAATTAGATCAGGGAAAGCAAATCCCCCCTTCAGCTTAGGAGCACACATGGTGGCTCTGTTGATTCTTGGTTGTTTATTGTTCCAGACAAATTTAAAAGGAGTTTTTTCCATTGATTTAAGGTCTTTTAGGTTGATTGGCGTCAGGATTGTCCTAAATAGGTAAAGCATTTTTGGGATAACATTCATCTTGATGGCATTTAATTTTCCTAGCCACAAAATGCTAAAGGATGACCATCTCTCGATGTCCCCTTTGATTCTACTGAACACTCAAGGAAAATTTGCCTCGTACACTAGACCTATCGATCTTGGGATATTGATTTCTAGATACGTTATAAATTTGGGAGCCCACTTGATGGGAAATCTCTTCTCTAGGTTATCTTTCATAACTTGGGGTAACTTAATATTGAGGGCTACACTTTTGTTTGTGTTGATTTTGTTTGGCCGAAATTTGTGAGCAAGTGGAACAGGTTAGGTAGACTAATTGTTGGCTCGGTTAGTGAAAGCAGAACAAAGCAGTCCACAAAGAGATTAAGTTTGTGTTCTCTAGGGCCCACCCGCATTCCCCTTATGTTTGGGCAGCTTCTGATTGCCACAGCTAGAGGTTCCAGGCATAGAGCAAATAGCAGGGGTGACAGTGGGCAGCCTTGTCTAGTACCTCTAGTAATGTTAAACCACTGGGAACTAAACCCCTGACATGCAACGAATGCCACCGGACCAGCGTATAAGGACTAAATTCCCTTCAGAAAGCCTTCTCCAAGTCCAAATTTAGAAAGTGTCTTCCACATAAAAGCCTAATCTATCCGATTGAACGCTTTCTCTGCGTCCAATGACAAGAGCATTAACGGACTTTCTTCTTTAGCGGCTATATCTATCAGCTTTAAGATTCTCCTGGTGTTGTCCGGAGCTTCCCTACCTGCAATAAAGCCCACCCGGTCTGGATGGATCACATTTGACAACAATGGGGACAATCTATTTGCCATTATTTTAGAATACAATTTAATGTGTGTGTTAATCAATGAGATCGGTCTGTAGCTACCACATTGGGTGGGGTCTTTTCCTTCTTTAGGAATCACAATCATTTTTCCTTTCAGAAATTCTGATCTTATTGGGGAACCTGACAAAAACCTGTTAAACAGCCCATGAAGGTGGGGTAGTAAGGGGTCCAAACATTGGGATAAATGAATCCGCTATTTGTGCTTTAAGCTTTCTGGCTAGCATATCATCAGGTTTATTGCTGCATCTGAAAAAGGTAGCTTGTGTACGTTGTTGTATGGAGGCCATCTTTTTCCTAAGTACTGAATTTAGTGATTGTTTATGTTTCAAAATCTCATTATAGACCTGTGGATCATTCTGTTTAGCAAATCTTAATTGTAATTCAGAAATGTTACTACTAAGATTGACTACTCGCACCCAATCTGCTTTTTTCGCAGCTGTCACCAGCTGAATACAAACACCTCTAATCACCGCCTTATGAGCTGCCCACACTCCTGCTTTGTCTATCTCGCCAGTATTCTAAAATTGCCTTGTTAATTTTTTAATGTTTAAATCATTTAGTAGGCCGGGATTTAAAGTCCACGAGGGAGAACGACCTGATGGCAGGAGCCCCGTAAGGGAGATCCGTACTAAATCATGGTCTGACCATGCTATGGGCTGAATAGACGGAGCTACTAAGTTTGGCGTCAAGTGTTGCTGGATTAACAGGTAGTCAATCTGAAAAAGGTATATTCTCTATCGGAAGTATTTAATATCCTCCAGTCATCTATCACACAATTAGATTTTAGGAGATTTTAAAGGCCTTGGTAGCTGTGGGAATATTGGATGCAGCGGAGGTAGTTGACTTATCTTTGGATGGGTCTAAGACTGTGTTCATGTCCCCCCCTATGACTACTACAGAGTGTTCCCAGCCCATGATTAGGTCTGAAATTTTATTGAAAAATGTTGCCTGATCCGTGTTTGGTGCATATAGATTGAGAAAGGATGGTGCCATGGACTGCCAGATATCTACCTTTGGGGTCTGTCTGATGGAAATTAAGCCTGGTGTGCACTAAAATTGACACCCCTTTCTTTTTCTCTCTGGCGGTAGAATGGAAGGTTTGTTTATATGCCTTCCCCCAGAATTTGGGGACCGCTAATTTCTTAAAATGCGTTTCTTGAACCAAAATCACATCACCCCCTAGTCTTTGATATTCTTTTATGGCAACCCTCCTTTTAACTGGTTCATTCAGGCCCTGAGCATTATGTGAAATAATATTGATATTCACCCTACTTCCAAGCCTTATGTTACTAGACGGAAAAGCAGGGGAGCTGTGTAGCCGCTTCAGATGATTTGGTCGGATGGGCCTCCAGCTGGGATCGTACCGGGACCAGGGGAGGAGTCAATAATCTAGGCAAACTGGTACGGGAGTGAGGTAGAGTATTAGTTCAGGCAAATAAATGAGATGACAACAATGTAAGGAAAAATGCAACTGCATCTAAGCTAGCCCGGCCTTAGTAACTTAAATTAACGCTGTTAAAAACACTTCAATAACTGTGAACTATTCTAATAACAACTTGGAATAGAGAAATATAACTAAGTATAAATGTAGTATAGAACTACCTAAAGGAGAGCAAACGCTGTCCTCTTAACTAAATATTAACAACTAATACTGAATGGATTCGCCTATTGGGGGAGAGTATAATAAAGCCCTTAGGGACACTATAAATGAGCATAAGAATTTTAAAGTGAAAAGTGCTTATATCTAGATATAACTAGTTTTAGCTATAGGCACCTGGAACTCACAGATTGTAAGGTAATTTTTGGTATAAAAACAGCAAAGCAAAATGATACACAACATTGCACTGCAGTGTCATGGCGACTACATGACATTGGTCTTGTTAAGCGTCCTCGCTTGCTGTCCTCTGGGAGGAAGCTTGAGATTGCGGTGTTTGGACCCAAAACCTCTCTCTCAGATGGGCCGACTCTTAGCAGGTTCTCTGGAGATTTCTATAAGGTGAATGTCCCAAGAAGCCAGAAGGTTGATCTCCTCTTCTAAGGATCTGACGTTATAAAATTTACTGTCTCTAGATATGGTCAGCCGAAATGGAAAACCCCAAGAATATTTCCAACCATGAGCTAGAATGCAGTCCAGTAATGGCGTCATCACTTTCCTTGTAGATAGTGTTAATGAAGAGAGGTCAGAGAACACACTAGGTTGGTGACCCTCAATATCAGGAATACCATCTCTGGACGTTCTCATGAAGAGTTCTTTAGTCGTGAAGTAGTGAAAACGTGCAGTAATGTCTCTGGGGCGTTCAGCCATAGATGAGCAGCCTCCGAGGGCTCTGTGAACTCGGTCAAGCCTATACTGTTTAACTCCGGCAAATGAAATTCACAAAGCTCAATAAGCTGGAGATCTGTCACTGATTCAGGAACATTTCGAAGTCTGACGTTCTGTCCTCTTGACCTGTTTTCTAGGTCCTCTTGGAATGTCAGCTGTCGAGCTTGTTCCTCCCTTAATGAGGAAATGTCTTCCTCAAGCTTGTAATGGGATTGTTTCAGCTCGCTGTATTTCTCTTCAAGCGAATCAGTTTTAGCATCAACCTTTTTTATTTTGGATGTCAAGTCTGCTGATACTTTTTGGATTTCAGCTTTAATGTCCTCTCTGAATGTGAGGATCAGGTCTTTGAGATCCTGGATGTCACCTTTGGTGCTTGGGGCCGTCTGCTCCATAGCTGTTTTAGAAATTGTTTTTATTACCGTCTGTTTTTTTCTAGAGGTTGGCAAGTAATAAGATTGTATATTCTTGCTGCTTTTCCTTGTGAATACTCCAGCCATGACATAGGGTAGTTCACTTTATCACTTTTACATTTGTAAGTGTCCCGATTAGACGGGCATAAGAAAGGTATTACATCTCAGGAAATGCTGGCTCAGTAGTATGAATAAGCGCACATATCAGAAGCTTTATTGTACTTCTATCAACTTACGTGCTACCTCCTCTGACCAAAAAGAGTCAACGTCTCACCACTGACCTCTCAGACTTAGGAAAAATCATGGGGGTCATGGAAGGCTTGGAAGTGTCAATTGTACAGTCCTCCCTCTGGTGTGCTCAAGTAGTAGAAAAATGGGCCAAGGAAGCTTAAGCTGAAGTGATCCAATAAGTAGATTACAGAAGGAGCTCTTGGGCTTATATGAACTTTTCTTGAGTGGCCACAAGATGGCAGAATGAAGCCGAGTTGCAGAGTAAATGCACCTTGGAATATGGTTGCAGATGAATATCACCAAATTCTGTTAAAATAATGGTTGGCTGATTATAACAGCCCAGTGTTAGTCTCTTAAGATAATAGGCAGCGCAAAGTGTCGAGAGAATTTGCCGTTGTAGCTTTTTGTAGGCTGCAGTTCATTTTTGTGATTCCACAAGATGGTAGCAAAGTATAGCGGTTATGTTGAAGGACTGGCTCCACAGATTTTAGATCTGTCCACAAGGTGGAGCACTTCAGGCAGGCTGAAAGAACCTGTTTGTGCCAAGATGTTATGATGAAATCATTGACCACAACTCTTTGGGCGGGCCACCCTAAACTGGGCCCTCAGCCCCAGTCCAGAAGTTATAGCCAATAATGCACTTGCAATGTTTTCCAGTAGTTATCCCTGAACCAAAAACAGGCTTGGTAGCAGTATGTTATTATAGGAAAAATGTATATCAAATATGTCAAATTCTCTTGGCTTATTGCCCTTGTTCACTACAGTACACCATACACATCCAATTAAAGCTTTTCCAAGAACCTTGCCAGCTTATTCTCTTAGGCCACAAAACACTGCCCCTTGTTCTAATACCTTTATCAGTGATCCAGTACTTTCTAAGCATTGTAGTAAACCCAAGTATTGAAAATGTTCCTGTGCTTGATGTGTCAGCCCTTAATATATGTCCAGGGTATGGGCTGAATTGGAGCTCACTCTTAAATAAAGCCCCTTGTGGCTCTCCTTACACAGAGGTGCTTATGATTGAATAGTTTGAAATTAACAGTCCAGGTTAATGGTGGTCTGGGCAGATGTACCAATTTGACCAGTAGGTGGTGGTGTGTGATAGAACAGCCAGTGGGATAGGGCTAAGTTGTAAAAGTCAGCTTCTTGTAGATAAATGTAACAGTTCCCTTTGTATGCTTTGAGCAGTTCCTAAGGCCTGATGTTTTTCTGGGCGTATTTTTATTTTTGGCCAGCGGGTGGCAATATAGTGTAGGGTATCTTATATCTTTAGGCTGTATTTTGAGACTGTGAGTTTTTTTTTATTGTCAGAATAAATGTTTTTACTATCAGGTTAGTTTGAAAGGGGTTTGAGCCACACAATCCCACCAACAATGCCTTATGCCTTATCTTCCAGCTCTCACAATTACTTAGTGCTTTTGATCACAGTGGTCACAACGTCTAAGATGAATGGCACAAGTAGTAACAAATCCAGGCTTTGGGGCATCTGTCAACTCCACCAAGTCCTGAATAGGCTGCAGCCACAGTTTCCAGAGACCCAGTGTGAGGCAGGCAATGCAATGGCAGATCCTGAGCTTCAGATCTCAGATGCTTTTCCAACTCTTCACACAGAACACAGCCATTGGATTTGTCCTCCAGAAGAACCAGGCATGCCTCAGGTCCTGTAGATTGAATTAACAGATTCTGGTCCTCACTTATATATTTTAAATTAAATAATGAATCTTAGATATGCAGGAGCTTAAGCAGAACATGTCTGCCCGATGGAGTGGCTAGCTCCTCCCTCTTATTTTATGATTTTTCTTTGTATAGCACATTCTGTGTGTTCCAAGCTGGTTGTATGTTAAATGTTGCATGTTGCTTTAAGAGCTTTGTAGGGAGAGAGAAATAGCAGATATGATCTCCCTTCCACCCCGTGTCCTTATGGCTGTAGTTCTGATTTTCGTTCTTGTGATTAATTGCTGCGTGAAAAATAACAAATGTCTCTCTCTCCTCAGAGATAGTGTGTTTGTTTTTAGTTGAAAGAGAGAACTAATTAAACTGTATTTTTTGTTGAAATTAGTCTTCTGATAAGCCCATATTTCTAAGCTTCAAAATGGGTGCATATTTTGGTAGCGGAAGCAAATGTCCATGATTATTGATACTTAAGTTGCCTAGTTAGTGTAAAAATTTGCAATAAGGGTTGCCAAGTATTTTGTCTTTTTGTGTGTATTACTACCTGTTATCTGTGTTGTAACTGCTGGTAATTTTTTTTTTTTGTGTAAAGATATTGCAAATGACTTTAATTTGAAGGTTATATTTCATGCGTAAGTTATTTAATTAGTGTAAGGATGGCATTAGGATTTGTTTTGTAAACTTTGTATACTGCAATGTATGTTTTTTTTTCTGCTCCGTCATTTTAAATTCAGCTGGTAAAAAGTTGTTGTGGATATTTGGGGAGATCCAGTTTCTAAAGTTAAAGATTTTTATTGCGTTACATTTAGTTTTTTACGGGGGCATATATGTATTGTGTATTTTGTGTTGTGTTGATTTAATGTGTCTTGTGTTTGGTTTTATAAAGTTGTGATTAATAGATAATTATTATTAGTGACATATCTGTGTTTAAAGTTAGTAAGAGTTTTGAGTGGCTGCCCAGTCCACCTTAAATGATGTCCGTAGCGAGTTTATACTGATAGGATAGACACTGTTTAATTGTGTATTCTGTGGAACCAGAAATTGTTTGTTTTGTTAGTTAGTCATGTTTCAGAACTAATTTAGAAAAGAAGGTTTTATGATTTAATTATGTTTTTCTGTAGCGTAGCGTCTTTGCCCAAAGTGCCGTTATAAGCCCCTCCCTTCCCCCGAAGGTTTTTTTCCCGACCCTCCTTGTATCCTTAAAGGTACAGAGCGGGCGGTGAAAGCTGTCCCGGGAAGATGTAAGAATGTATTATAACAAGTTCCTTATGACTAATTGTCTACCTGCCCACCTAATAAGAAGTACTGTGTTATTATTTACTGCTAGTAATGAGTGACCTAATCTTTTGTGGTCCCAGGTGTTTTGCACCACTGCATCAGCATTAGCCTTACCCCTCTGTTGAAAGTGTAATAATATTTTTTATGGAAATATTGATGAGGTAAAGGATTTAATGAGTAAGTTAATCAGTTATTTCAGTGAAGTTTTTCAATTTTTTTTAGGTTTGTTGGACATATATTTTGTTTTATTTTGATTCTTTTGGTCCAATTATGTTTAGGATTAGTTATAGGTAATTATATCTATATGCTTTGAGTGAACATGGAGTAGAAAGTGTCATGAGAGTGTTGTGATCTGATGGGGAAATGTTCCTTGTAGATGACGCCATTTTGTGTTATTTTTGCTTGACTTTGCTATTTGACTGTTCAAGGGGAGCTGTCTATGGTTTAATGACCTCCTAGTTAGGCTGCACCAGCTCTGTTCCCAGATTGTTTGGTCCAGAGTGTATCCCAGGTCTTCTTCCCATTGTTGTATGTATTTAATTTTTTGTGACCTCTGTGTTTCATTAAATGTATTATATAGTAAGCTCATAATATTGCTCGACAGTGGAAGATCTCTACAAATTCTAACTAGCCAATTAGTTTACGGGGCTCCTAGAGAAGTTATAGTGGAACTTCCGAAATGTTGTATTCTACAATAGGTGTAATGCTCCATTAAGTAAGTTATATTTATTCTTTATGTTGTCATAGGTGGCTATTGCCCCCTCTTGATACCAGGCCCCGAAAGTCAATAATCCCCTGGAGTTTCACCAGTGTTTAGATGTTGGGGATAGTATTATTGTCAGAAGAGGATTCAGGATAATCGGAGAGATGCTAGCTAACTTAGGGGCCACATGATGATGTTGGGTCGCCCATGTCCATATCGCCAATGAGTGTTTAGTCATTGGGTTCCTTATTTTCCCCAGTACATTATTTGGCTTGGGAAGCCATATGATGGTGTCCCATGTGTATGGGGACATTTGTAAATTTTCTATAAAAACCCACAAATGTTGGTGTTGCGAGGGGTGCGCCATGGGGATAAACGAGAACTGTGCTGCTTTATAGTACAGTTTGAAGTTGGGGCAGGAAAGACCCCTTTAGTTTTTGTTATATACATGGTAGATTTGGAGATCCTTGCGGATTTGTGGTTCCATATAAATTTAACAATTTGATTTTGGAACCTCTCCAGATCCCTATAAACTATTGGGGTCGGAAGTGTGCGGAATAAGTATAAAAGCCGGGAAAGAATATTCATTTTAACCGCGTGTATTCTGCCTAGCCATGAGATTTAACTTTTCAACCATCTCTGAAGATCTAATATCAATTCTTTGTATAGGGGTACATAATTAGTTTTATATAGATCTGCTATACCTTTGGTGATGGACACCCCTAAATATTTAATATGTGAATTAGACCAGGAGAAGTTAAAATTTTGTTTAAGATATTGAGTCTCTGCTTGAGTGAGAGCTATACCCAATGCTTCCGACTTTGTTACATTTATTGTGAGTCCCGAGAGGTTTACAAAGTGGTTGAGAGTGCGTAGTAGCTCCGGGATAGAGGTGGCCGCGCTTGTGAGTGAGCCTAGGAAGTCGTCCGCAAATAGACTGCATTTGAAGTGATGGTGGCCTATCTGGATCCCTTTAATTTTTGCATTAGCTCTTATAGACGGCGCTAGTGGCTCTATTGCCAAGGCGAAAAGGAAGGGTGAGAGAGGGTATCACCTGGTAATTTTAATCTTGCCTTGGGAGATCTATAGTAGGTCTCAATCAGGTCCATAAATTTCCCCCCAAAACCAAATTTGAATAATACCGATTTGAGATAGGGCCATTCTACGGTATCGAAAGCCTTTTCTATGTCTAAGGCGGTTTTGGGACACCCATGAAATCAAATTTAAAGTGCGTCTGATATTATCTCGTTTGTCTATAAGGGATAAATCCCGCCTGGTCTTTATGGATGAGTCTGGGAAGGAATTGGGAGATTCTATTGGCCATCAGCTTTGCTAAGATTTTTATATCTCCATTCAGGAGCGATATTGGGCGATAATTTTTAACTTCTAGGGAATCCCGACCGTCCTTGGGGAAGAATATCTAATCTGCCTGGTTTAATTCCTGGGGCATTTGATGGCCTTCTAAGATTTGGTTAAAAAGATTTGTGAGGTGAGGGGCCAGAGTGTCTATATATTTCTTATAGTATAAATTGGTAAATCCATCCGGGCCCTGGGCCCTCCCACCCCTCAGGCTGATAACCGCTTTCTAACCTCAGATACCCCAACCCTCGAGTCAAGGAGTTCCGCTTCCTCCTGAGATAGAGTGGGTAGATCACATGACTCTAGGAAGAAATATCTTTGTTGCTCTTGCTGCTGGTGGTGTTGCCCAGATGAATATATTTTCTGGAAATATTCCAGAAAGATTTTTTGTAGAAGATTAGGGCTGGCCGTGACCTCACCAGCAGAGGTTCTAATTCTAAAAAATTTTGACTGCGAAAGCTTGTTTCTAAGTTTGTTGGCTAGTAAGTTATCTGGTTTGTTAGCCTTGGCATAGAATCTGTGATTTGTCCATCTTATCGCCTTTTCAGTGTGGTTAGATAATAATAAATCTAGCTCCAGTCTAATTTTCTCTATTCTTTTACGTAAATGTTTAGAAGGGTTCTGTTGATTTAATCTTTCTAAATCTCCCAAGTCCTTTCTTATGGTCTCCTCTCTAAATTTAGATTGTCTCTTGAGTCCACTTGCGATTTTAATAAGAGAGACCCTTATGAAGGCCTTATGGGCCATCCATGTCCATCCCACGTCCGACTCCCAGGTGACATTGGTCAAAAAGAATAGTTCAAGATCGTCGGCTATTTGTTTTCCCACTATTGGGTTTGATAAGATGTTTTCATTGAGTCTCCAGCTACAGGGAGGTCTACTTTTCAGGCCCATATCTATGGAGACGCTAACCTGTGAGTGGTCTGACCACGGGCACGGATGGATCTCTGCCTTGTCTACACTATCTGAAAATGATAAGTCCATTAGGATGGTGTCTATTCGGGAATACGTGCCATGTACTGGCGAATAGAAGGTGTACCCCCTCTCACCCTTATGGAGCAATCTCCAAGCATCTATAAGATACAGATCATTAAGTAATGAGTTGATTTGTTTCAATTTGTTTGAGTATTTGCCACATCCCTCCATGCTTGATCTATCTAGATTAGGATCCAAAACCAGATTGAGATCTCCCCCTAGCACAATCCTCCCAAAAGCAACCAACTTTAGATACTTGAGAAGGTTTATAAATGATTTATGTGGGGTGGTCATTTGCGCATAAAATGATACTAGGGATAGTTTTGTACCCCACAATGTACCTGTCAACACTATAAAATGACCCCCTGGGTCAATCTTCCGATGCTAAATAATAAATGGGAAATGTTTATGTAGCAAGATAGCCACTCCCCCTTTTTTAGTAGGTTGGGTGGAAGCGACAAAAACTGGATATGGATTATGCAGATATTTAGGGAGTTTGTTGTGCGTGCGATGCGTTTCCTGTAGGAAAATCACATCTGGGTGTAGGGGCTTATAGGATAAAAAGGCCTTGCGCCTTTTAAACTGGGAGTTAAATCCCCAGACATTATGTGAAACAAAAACAAAAGGGGTGTCCGTCATGGTAGCTCTGTAAATATAAAGATGCTAAGCCTATCGCATCTTTGTCGCCCCATATCACCCCTTGTACCTAAGTTTTGATGGTTTGCGGGGTCGGCACCTGGAGAAGGCGGAGGAACCGCTTCGTAAAGCCTGGTATTTAGAACTGTAAAAGTGGGGAAGAGAAAACATAACATGATTAACCAAACTATGGTAACATATAAACTGTGACTTTTCCTCAGCCAGTTACTCAAGGCACTTTTGTGCCAGGGGAGGAAAATGAAGATGCCCATTTCCCTATTAATCCCCTCTACTGAGGAAGAAATATCTGACAAACTAACAGTTATAGGTTTCAAAGGTCTACCACAAACTACCCCACCTTAGAGTCTATAACTAAAGACCTGGCCCCCAAATGAACATTTATCCAGGAGCTTATGGAATGGCTCTCTATCTTATGTAACTTACAATCTCTTAATTATTTTATTTCTGTCCCTTGAACTGTAAATTTATAATACAAATATCATATAACTTTATATTGTATTGCAGAGGAAATAAAGTACTCTGTATAAGTAGAGTTAGTAATCTAACTATAGATTGATGTTACGTCCGTATTGATTCATGCCCCTTAGTCTCTTTAATCAAAGTTTTCAACTCCCATGCTTTAAGTCCCAGGGAGCCTTCGTGAGTAGAAAGAGGCATGGTCCTAGTGTCCAGAGCGACCATCAATTCTATTGCCCCGGTAGCACCTGATTAATATCCGGTACAGATCTCTCCAATCGTCGTTTAAACATTCCTCTATGCCCTGTTTTCTCCACAGACATATACTGTTTGTTGTAATTAGATCTTTACTGAGGATCCTGGGGACGAAGTAACGCATCCTAAGATTGGATCCGATTGCTTGCTTTGCCGTTTGGGCCTTTGGACTTCCGTCCATTGTCTCGCCGGTCTAGGAGGCAAGTTTATTCCTTGGAGAGTTTCCAGAGTGTCCTCTCTGGGCAAGAGATTCAGTTCTGAAAGGACTGCGTTGCACTCGGTTAGAGTATGGACTGTGTGATTCGTTGTCCCCACTTGAAACGATAGGCTAAAGGGGAACCCCCACCTGTACTTAATATCCTTTTGGATCAAGATTAACAAGGCTGGTTTTAGTTGTTTTCATTTTATAAGAGTGGAGGGAGCTAGGTCCGCATATATCTGTATCTGGGCGCCATCAGGGCCGGCAATGGACTTTGTCTTTCGTAATGTTGCCAATAGCAAGTCTCTTGTTCGTTGACGAAGGAATCGAGCTATGGCATCTTTCGGCTGTTCTGGTGAGTTTGGGCCCACCATGGCCCTGTGCGCCCTTTCAATTTCCCAGGCGTCTTGAGGGTGGTCAGGCAGTAAGCTGTGGACAATCGCATTCAAATATAGTTTCAGATCTCCCACTGTTTTAGGTATCCCTCTGAATCTTATATTATTGCATCTGGACCTGTTTTCTAGGTCTTCTAGCACCTCAATATGTCCACAGTTTTGTGTTATGTCCAGACGGTCTTTCTGTTGGGTATCTACAATTTGATCTGTTATTGTTTCCAGTAAGTGGGTCCGGTGCCCAAGGTCTTGCAAATCCTGCCTGATTTCCTTCAAAGCCTTATCAAAATGAGATCCAAGTAGGTTATTGAAATCTGCAAGTGAGATATCCGACAATTTCATAGGCTGCTTTGTGTGAGAGGTATCTTCTTCCATATGAGCCTTCTGATGAGCTCACTGTGATGTATGCGGGGAAGCACAGGCTTTAAAATGGTCCTGGATGCTCTTTGAGGGCAGATTCCGCTTTGATTTACCCATGTTTGAGTACAGACCTGTAATTCAGTCCAGCAATTTTTAAAAGTATGATTTAGAGGTTGTAATCCCTCCAAGATGTTTCAATAATATCAAGTATTTTCTCCACAGGTGGGGTATCCCCTCCAGCCCAAGCCTATCAATTCACAGGATCAGGGGGGGTCAATCGGCCGGTCTTAGAGACTCATTTGAGGGTTACAGATTAGGAAAATTGCTTGCCATATCTGGGTTGCGCCTTCTTGCATTTGGCCTGCAATGTAAGTTCGTGAGTATATATATTTGTCCAGCTCCCTTTGTGTTTTTACTGACATTTGCTGAAAACCTCCAACTTATAGAGTAGGATGTCTATATTATGTTTAATTTCTTTTGCAGTTTCTGCTCTGTAGTCCATTTATGGTTGCAATAAGTTGGTTGGGCACTCCAAGACTAAGCAAAAAGTATGTCTCCTTTGACCCTTGCCTATTTTTGCTTTCCTCCCTTTATGCTGGGATCAGTGCCGCTGTCTCTTAAAATGGCTACTGTTGTCAAATTTCTAGCTTGGGTATACCAATTTTAGAGATGATCAGTATATGGCACTATTGAGTTGGTATTGCTGGTGTGCTCTTTATTAAAGTGTACAAACTGCACTTTCTAATGATTTTCCAATCTTTAATGAGCTATATTATCTGATCTGTATAGTAGTCTGTCTGCAATTGTTATATATTGCTTTTATACGGGGTATCATCAATGTGGGACTCTGAAGTTCAAGGCCCTTGTATGCACTGCTGTTGGGCTCTCTGCCGTCTTCTATATTTTTTTTGCGGGAACCTCCGCCATTACTTTGCCCCTCTCATGTTGCCTCAATGGGCAGCCCTGTTGTTCAATCGCACCACAGGGCACTCACCCGCCGGAGCAATGAAGTTGACACTGCAGAGTTCTTCCAGCACACGTCCGCTCCTCCTGCTGCGGGGAAAGGGCCTCCGGCGGTACCTCCGCCACGTGGAAGAAGATGGCGGCTTGCTGCCTCAGGGCTGGGCCCTCGTCCTTGCCGGTGCGTCCCGGACCTCTGGCTGCTTGCCCCCAGCCACCTACCCAGCTCCGGAGGTGAGTACGTTTAGTGCTGGTGGTGTCGGGGGTGCCCTTCTACCAATAGCCCGCTGCTGTGTATGCCCTGGCTGACCCCAGCTCCCTCGTGAGCTCTTACTCACCTTCCACCTCCGTGTCTCTCGGCGCCGCAGTAGGTCCCCCCTCGTGGGTCTCTTCACCTACAGGCCTCTCTTCGCTGTTTCCGAGGCCCTGTCTGAACTCTCCACCTGTGCTGGGGAGCACAGGGAGCCGCAGCCACGGGAGGCAGGATGGTGCAGGCCTCAACCTCGTGGTGCTGTCGCCCGGCTCTATCCGTTTGTCCTTGGTGTCTTTATGTTCCTCTTCCTCCCCTGTATTTGATGAAATTGCTTGGGGGATGATTTGGCCAAATTTGGGTGAGAAAACCCCTATTTAGTGTTTTTCTGAGGGAGAGCAGCTCTTCAACACGTCTGCTCCCTTCACTTGGCTAGACACGCCCCCACTAGAATCCACTTTTTGCCATTTAAGGAAGCTATCCTTAAAGCAAGTTACAAGTAAAGGACTTTCGATAAACCTTATGAGTCTTCAAAAATCTTCTTAGATTTATCTCCACACGTCCTACTAAAAAGAAATGCGTTCAACATCATTACCCTTACTTTAAGACTCATATAAATGGAAATCTCCAGTTGGACTGATAGCCCCGGAAGACTCGAAACGGCACAGGATAACTACAGTGCAAGATGGAAAAGATTTTTTTACAAAATGGAGCATTAAAATGGCGGATGTCCAAGTATTGGATCAAAAGCCTAATTTATTGGTTACAACTCCTGAATGGCAAATAGTTAAAAAAATGAAATTAACACATAATAACTTACACTTTTTGGGGGGTAATAAGCTTGGCTGGCTATAGGTCTTGACCTATATCCACCAAATATAATAGTTTAGGATAAGAGGAAATAACTTTGTAGTTAATAAGTTCATATTTTAGATTATAATGGTTAAGTCTATTTGAGACTAATAATTTCACTTTAAGTAGTATACTTATTGACGAGAGGAGAGGTTTTCTCACAGGGGACAGTATATAGTATTAAAAAAAGATGTAATTAAGTTACAGGTATTAACTATATACATAGGAGTGGTAAAACAATTAGCAACCAAGGTTAAAGAAATAAGGCATTGGGGGGAAAGAAACATAGGATGAAATGTATATATTAGAAGCCAAACTTGAAGTAGGTAGCTAAAGAACAGCTTTTTAAAAGTCCTTGAAGGGAAATAAGTTAGGAAAAGATCCTTTAGTGGGGGATGGTAAATTTGAGACATGGTTTGTTAAGTTATAAGGTATGATCTTTTGGCATATATCTAAAAGGTATATAGATTTAAACTGTGTCACAGAAGGTTATAAGACAGAGAGGAACATGGTCTCCCTCGGTACAGTCGGGAAATTTGCATCAATCATTTCACCACTGGCGGAATAACCCTAGGAATAGTAACTGTCCGGGAGATCTTATGGCAGTCTTTTTTATGTGGATGAATGTGTGTGTATGGTCGGACACATATCAAGAAGTAAATAAAGAGAAATTTAAAGGAACTTTTCATGGGTGTACTTAAAGAAAATTTGTATAACACAAAATTTGGGGATTAAGATTATTTACCAAAATATTAGTGGTTTGGACACTCCATACAAGAGAAAAATAGCGTTATCCAATATCCATAAAGTTGGGGCAGATGTGGTGTGCTGGCAGGAAACACACTGGAATTGCCCCAAAATTGCAAAAAAAGGTATATAGTGACCCTGTCAGCACACTATATAAATCTAAAAAGAAAGGAGTTGCTATTATGTTTAACAGAAATGTATTAGTAGAGGAACTGCATAAGGTTATAGATGAAGACTCTAGATACATTATCTGGCAAGGCAAGATAAAGAATGAACTATATACCATTGTAGATGTATACTTACCAAACTACAATCAAATTAGGTTTTTGAAGAAAATCTTTGACTTAGTTAATCAGATTAAAAGTGGACACCTAATAGTGTGTGGAGACTTTAATATGACATCAAACTTTAACTTAGATATAACTTCATCCTCTAAAAAAGATTCAGCAGGCACGGGTGAAAGATTATGTAAGCAGTTTACGTCCAAAATTTTAAAACAGGAACTCTATGATTGTTGGAGAACTTCTAACCCAATAGTTAGGGAATATACATATTACTCAGGGAGACATAATAGTTATACCAGAATAGACAACTTCTTTAAGTATGTAAATACTGGTGGAATCCATTGAGATAGGGGACATTACATGGCTGGACCATGCAATGATCATTACGACCTTGAAGGATTTTCAGGAATTCAAAAAACCTAACCAATGGAAAATGGATTTGATCCAGTTAAAATCTTTAGAATTTGTGGATAAACTGAAAGAGGACATAACTAGTTTCAAGATTAATAAGGACTCTGTACCCTCATACACTACTTTATGGTGTGCCCATAAGGCGGTTGTTAGTTTTTTTTTTTGTTGTTGCTAGAATAGCTTTATTAAAAAGAACTAGAGGGAAATCATTAAGAGAGCTCTATATCAACTTAAATAAACTTCAAAATGTTAATAAAATTATATTGGATCTAAATAAAAGTCATCAGATTAAGAGTATTAGACTGCAAATCAAAGAAATCTTGCAGAATCTAACTGATAAGATGCTGTTGAGGTACCAACAGGATTACTGGGGAATAGAGACAGCAGATACTTGGAAAATAAGGTCAAAAAAGCTAGATTAAGTAAATTAGTACTATAAGAGATAAAAATAATCATAAGGTTTCTCACCCAAAGGAAATCGGGGAGATATTTGAACGGTATTACAGCTCGCTATAATCTAGAGACACCTAAAACCTTTCAAAAGTGAAATAGATGCTTTTCTGGCTAGGACATATCTCACGAATATATCAAAGGATTTAGGATTTAGATGAATTAAACCAAGATATTTCTCCTAAAGAAATTGAGACTATTATATCAGATTTGGTATTGAATAAAGCTCCTGGAGTAGATGGCTTTATAAATCTTTATTATAAGAAGTATTCTCAGGACCTCAGTCCATATTTGTCTAACATGTTCAAAGAAACAAAAAAATCATGTTAAATGCCTTTAGAGATGTCGGGGGTACAAATTATAAATATACCCATAGGCCAATATCATTATTAAGTAATGATACTAAAATCTATGCTAAGATCCTGGCAACAAGACTGAATAAGTGTATCTCCAAACTAATTAATCTAGATCAAGCCGGTTTTCTCCATAACAGACTGATAATATAAGAAAACTTTTAGACCTGATCTCATATGCCAAAGGGAGTAGAGTTCCATTTTTTGCCCTGTCATTAGATGCCGAAAAGGCCTTTGACAGGGTCAACTGGAGCTTTATAGAGGCCATTTTGGACAAGTATGGACTGGGAGAATTTGGGTCAAAAGCCATTAAGGCACTATATAGAGAATCTAAAGCTTCCGTATCTGGAATACATTTTGAAACCAAGAAATTTGCTATTACAAACGGCACGAGACAAGGGTGTCCATTGTCCCCCTTAATTTTCATAATGACATTGGAACCACTGGCTGAAATTATAAGATCTTCACAAGCTATCAAAAGCGTAAATGTGGGAAACTCGCAATATAAGGTCTTATATATTGATATTGATATTGTAATAACGCTCACGGAACCGGAAACATCTTCATACCATTTGCTTGATACATTGGAGAGTTATGGTAAAATAACATACTTTAAAATAAATAACTCTCAATCAGAAACCCTCAGGATTGGATTGGCAGATGACCAGATTATAAGGTTTAAAAAAGGTATAAAATTTCAACTGGAATATCAACGGCATAAAACATCTGGTAATAAACCTTCCTACCTTTAATTAATAAAATCTTAAAAAATAACCTTATGTTTATGTATGAACAGATTAAACAAAGTTTGAAGGATTGGAACTTAAACTTTTTGTCCTGGTCAGGTAGAATCAATTTAGTAAAAATTATAATAATTCCTAAAATTATGTATATCATGAGATGCATACCTCAAGTGGTGCCTAGGTATTTGTTGTCTCTATTTCAGAGCTTGTTAAACAAGTTTATGAATTGAAATAAGAGACCCCGGTTGGGTTTAAATATAATTAAAAGAAGGTTAGAAAGAGGAGGTTTGGCTGCTCCATCTATCACAGATATACATAAATCTGTAATCATGAACCACACTTTACAGTGGAATCTATCCTTAAGCCAACCTAGTTGGTTACCTAGTTAGAGGATATTATTGGCTTTCCGGTAGATTTACTGTTATGTAAATAACAGCTGGGAGAGTAGGTTGACATCAAGGACCCCAAAGGGCATTTGCTCATTATTAGCTACCTGGTACCATAACAGAGATAGGATGGATCTAGCAAAATATCTTTCTCCTTTATCCCCGGTGGATATATTACAATATAAAAATAACAATATTGTATTGAACAGATGGAAAGCTGGTTGGACCGAACTATTGGAGATTTATATCAGAAAAAAGCACTGACTACCTGTCAAAATATTTTAAAAAGATTTCAATCATCCAGGTTAACATGGTTGGACTACCTCTCTACTAAAAGAGAAAGAGAAGCTCTGGGGTTCCAATTGGATAACTTTAGAGATCCCTCAACTAAAGAACAAATCTTAATTAAAAATAGTGATTTACATATTATTTCCAAATGTTGTGTTGGGTAAATGATCTCATGCTCACCCCACTTCCCACTCCCTCTCGCAGGCAATGACACCAAGAAAAAAACATAGTCCTTTGGTTATTTCTCATTGTGAGTTTATTTAGAAAAAAGATGTGGATTAGTAGCAAACCAACATGGCTGCCACCAATTCACTCAGTTACTGAATTGACTGCAAAATCAGCAGACACAGAATTTATATCTGTTTACATAAGACAATGAAAAAATTGCATCTAGCAGCAAAATTACATTTTATTTACATATTATATCAAATAAGTAATCTGCATGTGCAGATCATGCAGTGGGAACATGCCCCCTAGATGCGCACAACACATTGTCAGAAATGACATCATGATCATCCTTGAACCATGACCTTAATTAATAGTTAATTTGCATATTGCAGATCAGAGGAGATCTTAAAAGGTTGAACTTGATGGACTGAAAGTCTTTTTTCAACCTTAAATACTATGGCCCTCATTCTATTATCGGCCGTAAATCGGCTGCAAAGCTGCGATTCCTTGCGGGGCTCCCGTTACCTTGCAATTCAAATAGACAGCGCCGCAAGGATATCCCCTTACGGCCGGCCGTATATCTTGCAACCGGCCGTAAGCTCAGAAATCTTTAAAAGCAAATATAAATTGAAGACGGCACTGTAAAGCTCTGTAAATGCTAGGGATCATAATGGGGGACGTGAGGATTAATAGCAACCCCCTCTCAAGCTTGCACATCAGCCCAAATCCGAGATTTCATTAACTGTTTATTTTCCGGCGGCAGCGTGGGCGGGTCTGAGGTGCTCCAAGCCCTCTGGACTTTTTCCACAGATATTTGACATAAATTAAAATAAAAATTATTTACGGATTTGAGTGTAGGGGAATGTTGTGCTATGAATGCTAACACCTACAATCACTTTATAGTCTCCTCAGAGTGCAGGATGGCTTTATTATGTGCTTAATTGTGTGCCTGCGGGACCTTTTTGCTGCAAGTAAGCTGCGGCTCCGTTTTAGCCTTGCAGAGAGGGTTCCCGGAGCAATAGAATAGCACCCGGGATTTTCTTGCGGCCGAAATTCTTGCTGCCGTTTAAGATCAAAGGCTTGCCTCCGGCGCGTGCGGCCGCAAGGGATAACAAGGCGCCGGCCGCAAGCCTGCCGGAGTCCCCGGCCGGAAGGGAATAAAATAGGCAAATAGCCTGTGGCCGGTCCTTGCGGCCACGCATCTCCTACGGCCGATAATAGAATGAGGGCCTATGTAACTATGTAACCTTGTATATGGCTGAAAAACAAAATTGTTTAGACTAATATCTGTGTACTAGTCTCTAAATGAAATAGACAAGTCAAGGGTCAGATGTATTTAACTATTTCATACCTAATTTCCTGTAATTGGAATATTACTGGTTCACAGCCAGCTAAATATCACACTAACTGGAAAGAGTGCTATTTGTATATATATATATATATATATATATATATATATATATATATATATGCTAAAAATGTAAGGATATTTGTATAATTTTGTGCAACAGCTGTAATATTATTAGAGCTAGAGACGAAACAAATAAAATCACTAAGATGCTTAAGTGGGAGAGCAATGTAGGAGTGACCTTACTGATAGAGGATTGGTATAAAGCCTGTTTGCTAGTTAAGAGAACATCAGTGTGTTAAATTAACTCAGAAATGGTATATTGTTCCCACTACCCTGAAAAAAAATGAACTAAAAAAATACAGATTTGTGTTGGAGGGGATGCAGGGAAAAATGTTCCCAGTTCCATCAGTGCGGGCAATGCCCCTTAGTCCAAGATTTTTGGAAGCAATGTCCGACTAAAATTACAGATATAACAAAAGAGAATTATCCTTTTAATCCCCAAATCTGTCTCCTACATATGAAACCAGACTCAATTCCAGTACCGGTCAGACAATTCATTTCACATACTTTATTAATATCAAAATGTCTGTTGGTGAAGGTATGGAAGTCTGATTGAATGTCTGTTTGGGATTAATAAGAAATACTTTTATACAGAGAGAATTGGAAAGGGGGCTTGCTCGCCTTAATTTGAGAGGGAAACATTTTACCAACAAATGGTTAATATGGGATCAAATACACTAGAATATTTATATACACTCCATTTTTTACTGAAACGTTCTTTATGTTAGTAGCACCAATATGATATGTTATCTCTGACAAGCTTAAAGGTAGTCTATAAATGTGTACTTTAGGTATGTTTTGTACGTTCTGAAAATAAAAACATTTAAAAAAAAACAAAAAAACTGTCCTAATGATAATTTTTGCTGCTTTAGCAGTAGAAAATAATGGTTGCTTACCGTATATCTTTTACAAGTATTTCATATGTTTATTAGCTTTGCATGATTTAAATTTTAACTTAATTTATTTTAGTTTATATCACCCCTTGTTTATTATAGAGGTATGCATATGTTACATTTATTTTTTTACAGTTAGGGAAATTTTTAGGGTAGGTGTATATGATGAGAGGATGTCTAGTTGAAAGATGTATGGAAGATTCTTGTATGACAGATCTTGTATGTTTGGATTGGAGCGTGCCTGTAAAGAAAAAGAAAAGCCAAAGAGAGTAACAAAGAGAAAAGACAAGCGTGCCCTGATATATGATGTGAGAAAGCCTCTACAAAGTGCCTATCCTGATGACAACAGATAATAACAGATGAAAAAACAGATACAGAGTCTGCTGACTAAAGACAAAGCCCAGACAGAAATCTTGCCTGCACCCAAGAAATCATCTAGGCTAATATTGAGCTCAGCATCCCAGGAGGCCCTATAGGACAAATTATTAGGCGTGGCCTGCTCAATTGTTATCTGACTTCTAATCCACCAAGTGAATTGGGTATTTTTATTGATTGATAAGTCTGTATGGGGTAGCCACAATGGCGTTCGCCATGAGCCATTTTGTAGTAGAGGAGTTCTCTTGTTGATTTGCTTCCATAGTACGATGGAGTGACTCAGACACATCGGAAGTGATTTTAAATTAATACTCTGATGGATGCTTAGCCATTGTATTTGGTTCAAGAGAATATTTTGGTCCCATAAAACTTGACGTTCTATCTCCACCCAAACTGGGGGGGCTCTCTAAATATACCATTTAGCCATTTGGGCTAATCTCGCCACCTTATACTATCATAGAAGGTCAGGAGTTGCTAAGCCTCCTTTCTGTTTTGATGCTGTCATGGTCGCCCTATTTATTCTAGGTTTCTTATTGCCCCAGATTCATTTAAATATTGCTTTCTGTAATGTTGATATGTCTTTAAGATTTATCGATGATGGTATAGTCCTAAAAAGGTATAACAGTTTAGGGAGGGAGTTTATTTTAATGGCATGTATTTTACCAAACCACAAAATATTTAATGAAGGCCAGGTGCGAAGATCTGAATATATTTCTTTAAAGATAATGGGGTAATTGGCATCATATATCTGTTTAGTAAATTTAGAGATATGAATACCTAGGTACTTTATATCATGTGAGGACCATTTAAAGGGATAGTTTAAGGCCAGCAAAAATACCAGTAGCTTGGGCAATGTGACATTACCCCCTACATTTATCCCCTACCCGGGATAAAGCCCACCGGGTCCGGATGAATCACGGTCGGCAACAAAGAAACCAATCTATTTGCTATGATCTTGGAGTATAATTTGATATCACTGTTTATTAAAGGTATGGGTCTATAAGTGCTGCATTGCATCGGGTCTTTGCCTTCTTTATGTATTACTATAATTTTTGCCTCCAGAAATTCAGCTTTTATAGTTTTGCCCGAGAGAAACTCATTAAATAGATGTTGGAGGTGAGGTAACAAAGTTTCCATGAATTGCTTGTAATAGTAATTAGTGAATCCATCCGGACCAGGTGCCTTATGAGGCTTAGTAGCCCCTATTGCTCTTCTAATTTCCTCTTCAGAGAGATAGGTGATGTGAGAAAATATACTTTGCTTTTATCGTAATGGATAACAAAAAAGTCTCTATTTAGGATTTATGGCTTTGTGACCCAGAATGGACATGCATTGAGTACAGCTCGGTATAAAATTGTTCAAATGCCTGGTTGGTATACCATGCCATTTTCTTTAGTGAGTAATTTAGGAATAAAATAGTTTACTCTCTGTTGTTTAAGTCTTCTAGCTAACATTGTATCTGGTTTGTTGGCAGGATCGAAAAAATTTAGATTGTGTACGCTGCAATATAGTCACCATTTTCTTTTGCCGAATCTCTTTCAATTCTTGTTTACACTGAGATAGAGGAAAGAGACTGAGGATATCAACTAATCAGTCTGGATTTTTACTAGACTGAAGCAAGATGATCTCCTGGCTGGGACACGAGGAGCAAGAGACTGAGATCTGTTAATTAAGGGCCAATTCCATGAGAAAAAAATACATATGGAAAAAAAGACAAAAAGAAGTCAGAGCAGGATAAACCAGACCTAGACAATTTATGCAACAACTTTGTCATCTAAAGTTAGTAGTGAACTAGCTTACTGGTACCTCAAAGGAGAGGCAATATCGTTATAGTAACTACGTACGTGAGTATAGATATATTTCTATGGTACACTAGGAAAGAGAAATTAAAGGAAGAAAAAAATAAAAAAAATATCAGTAACTTAAATTACTTAGACGAGAGCAATAGCTGTCCTCTTAACTTTAAATGAATACTGAGAAGGTTCACCTAAAAAATGTAACTATATTTACGCCCTATTGGGGCACTTTTAAAATATTTGGTAACATTATAAGTGACATTGCAAGATAAAATGTATGTGTAAACAAGCATATAACTGTGAAAAAAGGAGATAAATGATAGGTAGCACTTCAGAGTACTTTCAATATGTAGCCTACTGAAGTGAAGTCCCCTAGTATTCATATGCCCATTAGACAAATAATGAGAGGCATATTAAGGTTGTTGTAGCAGCTTGGCTTCTGGACCTCACCTCTGTTGTGGGGTTGATTCAGGAGGAGGGTTGAAGTTTTCTGGTAGCTGAATCTTCCATGAAGAGAGAAGTGTAACTCCTTCTTCAAAAGATTGAATGTGTACAATATCCCCTCCTTGGAGATGTTCAGCCGGAAAGGAAAGCCCCAGGTGTATTTACAACCTCTGGCTAGTACAAGTTCCAGAATGGGTTTTAGCGTCTTCCTATTAAATAGGGTTGTTGCAGATAAATCTGAGTAGATACTTGGTTGGCAGCCTTCTACTTCAGGGATACTGGTCGTAGCCGCTCTCATAAATTTGTCTTTGGTGGAAAAATAATGAAATTGTGCTATAACATCTCTTGGTCGATTCAGTGTTGGATGACAAACCTCCCAGTGCTCTGTGGACTCTGTCAACTTTATATTCCTCTTCACACATGTCTGGCAGAAGAAATTCACATAATTCTAGCAAATATTGCGTGAGATCTCTCACCGACTCAGGGAGGTTCCTTGTGCAGACATTTTGTCTACGGGATCTGTTCTCTAAATCTTCTTGGACAGACTGTTGAAAAGATTGTTCCTCCTTCATTAGGACCATCTCCTCCTCAAGTCGCATATGTATACGAAGAAGATCATTGTAATTGTCCTCTAGTAGCGTTGTTTTGGATTCTACTGCCTTTATCTCCGTAGACAATTCCGTTGCCACCTTTTGAATTTCCGACTTGATCTCTGTTCTAAAGGAGGATATCAGTTCCTTCAGGTCTTGAATGTCCGCCTTCGTACTTGGGGCGGATGCCTCCATATTTGATGAAGTTGTATTCTTAGTTGGCGTAGAGGCTTGTTGAGGCGCTTGTAAAGTTTTTCTTGGTGTACAATAAGTTTGTATGTCTTTGGTGTTGCGTCTTGTTGATACACCTGCCATCTCTAACGACCAAAACGTCTTCAGGGTTCTGAGTTTACTTCATATAGATATCACTTTGCTTAAGTAAGTGCCCTCACATCGGGGGGTGGGTAGTGTTTTTTACATAGTTATGCACAGCGAGTCCTCTTAAAAAAGATCACCGACCATCAATGGTGACAGTTCCTGGAAAATGTATTTATGTGGTTGCATAGTATTACTCCTTTGGATAATCAAGTTGTCTTGAGTTGTGTCTTTATTTCAGTTTCTGTAGTCAGAGGTAACCAACCAAAAGATAGCGGATTAGTATTGCTTGAAAGATGTAAAAATAGTCATTGAGAAGTGGAACAACTGTTATAACAATATGGACAGAGGGTATTGAGCTCAATATTGACAGCCCCGCAAGTTGGGAAACATGCACTTTCGTCACTGTTGGGTCTTGATAGCATGTATTTCCACTCTCAGGCAATAGATGGAGCTGTAGGGCTTGGTGATACAGTTCAATAGCAATAGATGGCGCTGTTGAGTATAGGAACTGTTGTTTTTACATGCAATGACAAGGTGGAGTACCAAGCCAATAGATGGCACTAGTGAGCTTTGTAAGTATAGGTAGTTCCTTTCTGTGTAGCAGGCAATAATCAGAAAAGTATTTACACAGTTTATTGATTGCCCGATTTATCTGGATAATAAAAGTTGTGGTTTTGCAAGGAAAGTCAATCATGCTTTAACTATGAGAAGCTGTTATTGGGGCTACTGTTTGGAGTGTTGGTTCTGTAAAGCTTCTTCCAGTAAAGGTCTCTATTAACTGAGGCTTGCAAGAAGCTCTCACATACCCTAGCATTAGGGCAATATAGGAGCCCCCCTCCCCTCAATCCCAGTACCTGTTTATAGAGTTTTTGCTACAATGACACTTGGAGCATGTCTCCTACTGCTGAATCCTCCATACAGAGAAACACGTTGTAACAATGTCCTGCAACAGGGTTTAAAGATGTCTGTCTCTTGCCTCCAATCCGCCTTCTCCTGCTTCAACACATAGATGTCAAATGTGTGTTGTGTTTGGGGTCTGATTCAGATTGTTCCTTCATGTATATCCATCCAGTACCATTTAGTCCAGTAGATTATTTAGATCTGCTGTTAAAGTGAAGTCCAAAAGTTGCTGCACAGTTTCAGAGCAATCCAGACTGATCAGTCACTGTAAC
The DNA here is from genome assembly GCA_027410445.1 of Discoglossus pictus. NCBI lineage: Eukaryota > Metazoa > Chordata > Amphibia > Anura > Alytidae > Discoglossus > Discoglossus pictus. The sequence continues at coordinate 3,557,187 of CM050165.1, read as the reverse complement.
CTGATCTTGTAGATAAAATATAATCTAAATTGCTTGGTATTATCATGTTTTTTAAAGCCTTATGGAAAGGAATCTGTGCTGTTTTGCTTTTTCTCGGTTTGCTGCTAGCCACACACCCTATGGATTCCATTATTGAGAGACTTTTTAATTTTTCCACGGATCATATCAGATTATTAGAATTGTTTTTTAAATGGTAGTTTTTTTTAATTTTTGCTATGTATTGTGATTTTCTTTTGCAATGCTCTTGTTGGGAAGGTATTAAGGTAAAAGGTGCAAAGGACTCTGTGAGATGCAATATCTCCATGTTGTGGGAAACTCGTCTGTACTGGATCCTTTAGGGGCCTTGAGTCTCTTTAGGAGCTAGTCTGAAGATCATGCCTTTACTTCTTATTATGTTTATAGTTTTTTTTTATGTTTTGTAGTTGTATGTGTGAAATGTATCTTAAGATTGTACCTTCTGATATTTGTATTTTTCCTTTGTACATTTTTATTGTCATAGGGAGGAGTGTTGTGGAGAAATACAAATATCCATACATTATTCAGTTTATATATATAATTTATTCCTTTTGTAAGTGCCTTTAGTATTTGGCTAGATGTAAGCTCTGAAACAGTTAAATCTACATGTCCCATGATTTAGCAAGTTTACTAGAAGCCATAAACAACTCTCTAGTCTAAATAAAAATTCCAAAGCCCAAGGATATTTGTGAAAAACATATTTGACTTATGCGTACAGATTACAAAGTAGGGTTTTTTGCGCACATATGGTGTGACAGGTCAGGCATGGCTGAGACATGCAAACTGCATGTTTCATTTTTATTGGATTCTTAATATAAATAATCATTTTTTTGGCTGTTGGAGGGATGTATACATTTTTTAGAGGGTGGTAATGTGATGTACCATTTTCTGTATGTAATTATTATAAAAGGCAATGTTGTTTATGTACTTGTCTTCAGTAGCAGACATTTTGAATGTTTTCCTGTTGCTGACCCACGCAAGTCCAAATAAAATCTAATAAGAAAATAATAAGAGGCCTCTGTGTTTTGGTATCATGACTGGGTTTTGGAGCAGAATGTCAGGGTTGTGGAGATGTTTTTCCTCATCAATGCTTTTTCAGTTTGGTGATACCATGCAGTGTTACTATTGTGTGTTACTATAGGAATAGGATGGGAAGTAGGAATACATGGGGTTAAGTTTATGGGAGATGCTAAAAGGGAGGGGTTGGGTTTTGCAAGGAAACCTCTATATAAACCCAAGTCTGTTTATCCCTTTCAGTTAATTTGAAGCCAGCTCATCTTCCCCATGCACCCTCCCGGTTTTGTTTGGCATTGGAGTAAGTGCGTGTTAGTAATAACCTGGGTCAGGTGTTTTGTCAAAGCTAGCGGGTCGGCGGGGGTGCTTGCCCACAGTGTGTATGAGCATAAGTATCAAGGGGTTCCCTTGAGTCTATTACGGGTGGGCAATCACGTTTTTTCCATGACATTTTTCAATAAAAGCTGTGGCCGTTTAAAAAACAAACAAAAAGAACACACAACTCTCAATGTCGGAGTTCCCTACAATATCAACTTTCTTAACTTCACCAGCCATGTATTGGCCAGTCCCCCAGAAAGACCTCACAATATGAAAAGCGGATTAGACTGCAATTGATCAGACTGTAGATAAGGTTTACACTATCACATCAGAGAAAACAGGAAGGCTTGGAAGTACCGGGTGTGGCACAGGCAGGCGCTGTAGGAAGGAAATGGTCTAAGGATGTTAATAAGAAGTTTCAGAGAAGAAGATTCCCTTAATATATATTACTGTGATATAAATCCCATAACCATTTAATCCATATCTTAGGGTTTCAAATTTCTGCATAAATTCGTATTCCAAGACCTTCCTGTCTGTGTGCTGAAGTTCCCCATCAAATAATTGAAGCTGAGCCCATTTTGGCAGAAATGTCCACCCCCAGGCACCCCAGTTTTGTTTTTATCTACATTACATCTGTGTAAATGAACCGTTTGCCTAAATGTCTGTCCTGTCTCGCCTACCTAGAATATTCCAGGACATTTACCCACATAATAAGATTTATGACACATTTGACGATCGTCATTCCAGTTTTTGTTTCTTATTTTTGCTTGAATTACTACATTTCAATCTATACGCAGACCAGGCCTGGCTGAAATGCTTTGCCTACCACCCCCATGGTTACAGTATGGAGGTTTATTATTATCATTTTCGTATAAAGCATCAGCATATTCCTTGAGCTAATTACAGAGGATTCAGTGAATAAGACAAACATGACAGAGAGGGGAGTGGATCGTTAATTGGCGTGACAGCAGGATCCATGCACAGGAAGCATCACTAACTTGCTTGAATTGCTGATAATAAGGAACACGTACGTAAGCCTCTCCGAATAGATGAGTTAGGATGTTTGTTGTTTCTTGGATGAGAAAAGGACAGATTTTTCGAGATGTCTCTGATTTTGGTAAGTGATTGGATTTGTGGAGTGAAGGAAAGTGCTGAAGTCAGAGTAATCCCAACGCAGTGGATTGGGATGAAGGAGTTGTCAATAACAGGGATCATGGCCGATGCTGGGGGTATGATAGAGGGTGAGATTATTTGGAGCTCTTTATTGAACAAGTTTATATCTAAGATGTGGGAAATCATTCAGGAGGTTGGGTAGACAAGCAGTGACATGAGTTAGTACAGAGGGAGATACAACAGGACGAGAGGTGTAGACGTGGGTATCCACTATATAGAGAGGATACTAGAGCTGAAGAAAGCCAACGTGTTTATCAAGGGAGGATGTGTAGATAACGAAAAGCAAGGGACCAAATTGCATTTATCTTAATGACATCACTGTACTCTCACTTATGTTGTTTTACGGATGACTTTTGTACCACAAATATTTTTATATCAGTGTCTGTTCTCCTAAAAAAATTTTAAAAATAACTTTTAGGAGGACATCAAACTCCCTCGTTAAATGCAGCTACCGGTCTCTTATCGAAATTTCTGTGAAGACCAGAGACTCTTTCACTGCAGCTATCCCAAGAGGTTGGTTACCATCTTGACAAAAGGAATACATAAAATGTGAGTGAACAAGGGTATGGGGAAATATATGGAAAAAAATAAAGAAAATCCCCACCCAAAACATCCTGTTATTCTTTACATACCATGGTTTGCCTCAAAGTGTCAGATCCTCATAGCAATTACGCCTCTAAACACCCCATCACAGTCTCCTATAAAAAGGTATGTACGACATCCATAAGCACTTGCTGCAGGTACAGATATGAGTGCTAGAGGTAGAATTAAGGTTGTGAGAGGTGGGGGCTTTTTTCACACCACCTTGTTCACGCTCCAAGATCATTTAAAGACTGACGGCTGTGAAGTGAAAATTTCACAATTTTTCCCCTGTCTCTATTACATAAATTGCTCCAAGTTAAACTGAAATAACTTGCACATTTTTGTCGTAACTTTGTGAATGCCAAATACTGAACTCACTAAGCAATGAGGACACACATCCGTTCCCCCTCATTGCTAGATATAAAGACCACCCTGTCTGCCCAGCAAGCTTAACTCAAGAGATCCAATACAGAAGCCACAGGCAAAGTTTACTAAAAAGGAGGATTTTTTCTAAAATGCTTTTATATTCAGTAATAGTGCTCAATGTCAGGCAGCAGCATGAACAGGAAGAACAATATTAGCATGAACTGGTGTCCAAAAGTAACTTATTTTCCCTTAATCAGACAATTTGTAATGTTCCAGTGGGGATTTGGTTTGCCTACACCTGGGTCAATTCAAATAAAACATGGAAGAAAAAGTAAAAAGCTTGGTCATGGGCTGATTTGTTTTTTTGTCTTCAATCTTATCTACTTTAAGAAACAAAAGCTCCCATTAGGGGAAAAAAAAAAAAAAGTCAAATCGACTAATTAGCATTGTATCATGATACCTATATTTAAGAAGGGAGCAAGAGCAAATCTGGGGAGTTATAGACCAGTATATCTCACTTTAGTAGGAAAGATTTTAGAAGGGTTAATATACAAGAATATGTCTATTAAAACAGGATTATAAGTAGGAGCAAACATGGATTTATGAAGGATAGGTCATGTTAAACAAATCTAATTAGTTTCTATGAGGAGGTTAGTAGGAACTTGGATCAACTCAGTGGATGTAGTCTTTTTGGATTTTGCAAAGACATTTGATACAGTGCCACATGGAAGACTATTGAGCAAACTAAGGGATACCTGGAATTGCCATAAATATTTGCTCATGGATTGAGAGCTGGCTAAAAGACAGGAAGCAAAGGGTTGTGGTAAATTGAACACTCTGATTGGACTAATGTGGTAAGTGGGGTTCCCCAGGGTTCAGTATTAGGTCCCCTCCTTTTTAACATATTTATTAATTACTTGGAAGTGGGATTGGAGTGTGGTGTCTCCATTGTTGCTGATGACACAAAGTTGTGCAAGGTAATTCAATCAGATAATGATGTGCTTTCCCTCTAAAGGGATTTGCATACATTAGAGGAATGGGCATCTAAATGGCAGATGAGCTTTAATACAAATAAATGTAAAGTTATGCATCTGGGAAGGAAAAATAGCCATGCAATGTATAATCTTAATGGAGCAAATCTAGGGGTATCAGATATTGAAAGGGATTTGTGAGCTTGTGGACAACCACCTAGGTAACAGTGCTCAATGCCAAGCAGCAGCTGCAAAGGCAAATAAAATATTAGCATGTATTAAGAAGGGTATAGACGCCAGGGAAGCAAATATAATTCTGCCACTATACAAATCTCTAGTACGCCCTCATTTGGAATATGGAGGACAATTTTGGGCACCACTTCATAAAAAGGACATTTTAGAGCTGGAAAAGATACAGAGAAGGGCAACAAAACTAATAAGGGGAATGGAGGAGGTAAGTTATGAAGAAAGACTAACCAAATTAAACTTATTTACTCTAGAAAAAAGGCGTCTAAGAGGGGATATGATTACCTTATATAAATGGTCAATACAAGGCTTTGTCAAGGGAACTTTTTATGCAAAGAGATTTTCAACTGACAAGAGGATATCCTTTGAGATTAGAAGTAAAAAGATTCAACCTTAAAGAAAGAAAAGGGTTCTTCACAGTAAGGATGGTTAATCTGTGGAATTCTCTACCAGAGGAGGTGGTGACAGCGGATTTGATAAATAACTTTAAAAAGGGATTGGATATATGTTTAGATAAAAAGGGCATTGAGGGCTATCCTGGATAATTAGAGAGGGAGTATTGATCCAGGAATGAATCCGATCAGGAGTCCAGAGGAATTTTATATTACTTTCCCTGTTGAGACAATTGACAAAGTATCAGTTTTATTTCTCTTTGCTTCCTCTGGATCAATTAACAATAAATCTGCGTATTGCAGATCAGAGGAGATCTATAAAGGTTGAACTTGATGGACTAAAGTATTTTTGCAACCTAAATTACTATGTAACTATTATGTGGAATTATTTATTAACACTGAATATAATAGCAATGTAGAGCTGTGAAACAAACTGAATGTGTCCATTATAAATGGGGTAACGCAACGTTACCAGGACAGGACGCACACGTCTACACATGTTCTATAGCGATACTCGTGTCCAGGCTCACCTTCATTATACTTCCTCATCTCTGTCTAACTTATTGAAGAAGATCTCATTAAAAGAGCCACATTTCCATCAACAGATTCATTTACACACAAAAATGGGCACAATATATAATTTAGAAAAAAACAAAAAACAACTTTACATTTGTAACTTTAATATACAAATATTCTTTACTGCTTGACTCCATTTAGTCCATTAGTTTCTCAAGGGGGGCTTTCCATTAATCCCACTAAAAATCACTGGCTGTTTTAACTGCCACAGTGAAGACAGAGCCTGATTGGGCAGAGCAGACAAGATGAGGTTGAGAATAATCATCCAATGATTATGGTGGCTCGGTCCTTGTCCTCCCCATCAATACCGGATGTGGGCACACCCATAGTGAGCTTCTTGGGATCTTCTACAGCCCTCTATTCAATACTTCACATGGCACAAGCAGTGATCTGAAGATACTTAGCCAAGCTAGATAATGTCCTGACTGGGGGTGACCAATCAGCTCCGGTCCTAGATTGACCCTTAGGTACCATGGATTATTGGGTCCAACTCATGGAGTAGGTCAATAGAATTTGACAGAAGCAGGTCTGGGGCTCATCTTAAGCCCATGGTCGAGGGAGTGGTCCCAGTCTACTCTGGTCCTCCCTCCTGCTCCATTTATTTATATTAACCCTCACACCATGGACACCTCTTAGTCCATGTAGCCTTGTAGTGCAGGGTCCCCTCAGTCCATCTGGGCATTGTCCAGTTCATCCAAGAACCTACGGCATTTTCCCATCAGCACCTTGATGGCCTCACTCAGCAGCACATCTGGAGGCAGGATCCCCGTGGATTCAATCGAGACTGAAAGGACAATATCCGTTTGTATGAGATCTCTGCTTTAAACATCTACAGTGTTACAGAGTATGAAAGGTTTGTAGGAGGGATGAAAGAAACCATACAAAATAGTGCCCAATGCCAGGCAGCTTCTAAAAGGCACGCACAATATTAGCATGCACTGGTGCCGGAAAGGAATAAAGGTTCCCCTTAAGTCAGACAACTGGTAATGACCCAAAGCGGAAAATAATACAGTGTCTACAAGGCCCAATACCAGGACAGAGATGGAGGCCGTGATCATAGTGTGACCCAACACACATTCATTGTAATAGTCTCAGTTACCCAATCCGTTTTCAAACTGAATCCTTAATATGTGGCTCATACAGAACAAAGGACGATAATGAAGCCACAACGGGTCAATATATTGGTCTATGACCCAGAAATAATACACATAATTAATAAAATAATAAAAATATAAAAAGGCACCTTGTGCAGCGCTGTACTTACAGATGTAATGGTCTCGTACTCGCGCCATGCGAACCAGGTTCTTTAACTCGTCGTGACGAAATATTTCGCGGCTGCAAGTGTCCAACCGAGAGTTTGCCACACGAGCCACCTTCTTACCTGGGATAAGGTTACATTTATTACAGTACAATGTCATTTAAATTAAGACCCCTGCGCTCATTGGTTTTTCTATATGGTCTTGATGCTTTTGGATTTTACACCCTATTAAACCTTACTCCAGGCACGCACTCTTTTCTGCCTGTTACTTCTGAAAGCTCAAGCAGTTGCAGATGTCACATTCTTATTGTATGGACAGTAACTTCCGTGTATTCAAAGTCTCCTCCCATCTAAAGAAGTTGATCAGTAGAAACTGAAATGATTGATTCCACAGCAGCACAATCACATATAAAAAAAATAAATAGAGGTTGATTTATATTATTTTCCACATTTTTAAATGCAGTTCTTAAAAATAGTGTATTTTTAAAAATATGACCTATTAATTTGGAGGGTGGATGATCCAGACGTAGTGCAGTAGTAGTACCCCAGGCATGCTTGAATTCCCTAAGTAGATAAATGCCCAGGCTAGATGATTTTGTTGGTTCTGATCTGTGACATCTATTTTTTGTGACCCATTCGCCCCACTGCCCAATTCTAGAAGGCATTGCAACTCATACTGACCGTGTACTATAAACATACCATTGATCACATCCACAGTGATGACCCCGGGGGAGAAGCATCGCTGCAGGGTGTCCGCTAGGTCACCCTCGATGGGGCGTAACAGTGTTATTTCAGGGAGCAGCCGATAACTGGCAGTGGCCACGGGAGAAAACTTTGCGTGGTCTTTACCTGCGTGGGGATAGGAGGGACAACACACAGTTATTGTAGGACAGTGATCATCGGACCCAAGCGAGTCCTGCTCCTCCATGCAGCTGATTTACGACCCAGTCTATTCATATCACCCTCACGGTACCACCAGACCACCAATATGTGAATAATTAAAAAGAACCATATAAAAGAAAATATGGAAGGATAAATCCTAAAGTTTTAGTAGATAATTAGTTCCAATCTTTAAGTTGAAGCCGTAACAGTGAAACGCACCCGTCCCACCTATTTCTGAATATCTTTTGTAAAAATTGGTATGTGATAAATGGTTATTTTTAAATCGTCAAGTTTTAAGTTGATCATTATTTTAATTGAATATTAATAAAAGTTATATTTTAAATTGATTTACGATGCATGGTAACGCTCTGTAACAATCAGTCAGAAATCATGAGTGGGGGCTGGTAGCTTAAAAGTACACGCTCTCTTTTCTATTATACGTTCTAATATACACGACTGGCGGCTAATCCAAGTAATACGAGAGTTGGCCCATTAGACACAGGATTTCCCACCGTTTCTTGTATATTGAGGGAGGGTCTCCCTTTCAGTGGTATTAGCACCTGAAGCTTCACCACAAACAGAAGTGCTTAGGGCCTATACACAAGTGCGGAGAAGTCAATGTAGGTTCACAATACTTCATTAGTGTCCCGTCTGAGTCATAGTTACTGTTACTGTAAGGGAGGACATGGGAGAGCGACAGGAAGTCAGCACCAAGCCATCCGTCGAAAGTATCCGGCCGGATCCAAGGGTGGGTAAGCAAGGCCAAACACATGCAGATATGTGCACTAATTAATGTAAGTTTGAATACATAGAATATTAAGTTATACATGTCACAAAATGGGTGAGAGTTTGTTTCTTCATACCAGCATTTTCTTCTATGCCCCCCACTTACCAATCCCCTTGACGCAATGCATGACAACATGAATCTCCTGACCAGGACGCAGCTGGGCGATCAGAATGTCATTGTGAACAGGGCGAGGAGCGTCTCCTTCGGGGAAGAGGTCAGCCTGGTTACCCTGTGGGACCCACTTCATATGACCGGTGTTCACTGAGACAGAGAGATATAATGTTATAAGACACTGAAAGCAAATCCTCTCCACTCCACAAATCCTCTCCACTCCATCCTCTCCACATGGCTGCCTTGCTCACTGTGGAGGCGGCAACCAGCCGGGCTCGGGGCACGCAAGCCTGGAGGCGGCAACCAGCCGGGCTCGGGGCACGCAAGCCTGGAGGCGGCAACCAGCCGGGCTCGGGGCACGCAAGCCTGGAGGCGGCAACCAGCCGGGCTCGGGGCACGCAAGCCTGGAGGCGGCAACCAGCCGGGCTCGGGGCACGCAAGCCTGGAGGCGGCAACCAGCCGGGCTCGGGGCACGCAAGCCTGGAGGCGGCAACCAGCCGGACACTGACACATGTCTGGAGGTATCCATTTCTAAAGGCAGACTAATCATTCAAATGTGGTCTCATCCACTTGACTGTTTTTAGACCTTATTTAGTGTTAAGCAAATTCTAATAGTTCTATATATGCATCATCATCAATTTTAATGAAAAAAAATATATAAAAAAATAAATAAAATAAAATATATATATATATATATATATATATATATATATATATATAATTATTGTGGGAGACTTAATGGTGCATACGGTCCATGGTAAATCCAGCAATGGAACATTTCTGTGGTGCCCTCCTTCCCTGGCTGCCCTAAGCATGGGCTTATTTTGCTTTATGGCTAATCCAGTCCTGTCTGCACTGAAGAACAATTACATTCACTGCATATATTTTATAAGCTCGGTTATTACTGCCTAAACAAATAGTCCCTGTATGGGTTTGCCCACTGCAGTGTATGCAGACACAAACTCTGTAGTACTGAGTGTGCAGAGTCTCATACTAACCAATCAGTGACCATCTCAGTAAAGTTCTGCAACATGCTGCTGAGACAAGGCCCCTGATAGGACTGGATGTGTAGTGTCCTAGCCTGTGTCTGTATTCACTGCAGAGGGCAGACCCATACAGGGACTATTTGTGTGATTTAGAAAGTATATACAGAGTGTATGAGCACTTAATAAAAAGTATATAAAGTAAATAGACACCCAGTATATTATAGACTTAGTAACACCTAGGGACCGGCCATGTCGTTTTGGAAATACTCCATGTTTATGAAGTATATAAGAAAGCATTTTTAGAGAAAATCATTTAGATGACTGCTTGTGTCCTGGGTGCTTTCATGTCAGACTGCTAGTCTGCCTATAGCATGAGGGGGGGGGGGGGGGGTTATTCTTCTACTTCGTTCTATTTACAATGGTAGACTTTCAACACAGCTAAATGTTATCTGAACTCTCATGTAAACCCCTCGGCGCTCTAACCTTTGTGATTCAGATACAACTCGTTGGGGTCGGATGAATCCTTGGACGCCTGGGGTTTCCTTGTGCACCGGACATTGAGCTCAAAATGTAAAGTGTCTATTTCGGTGCCTTCAGCGTCCTCTGGAGGAAAAGAACAGAATACATATTGTAAGAAGAATATGCTCAATTATGAATAATGAAAGGATGTGACAGACCCAACTAACATAGGTATGTGCATGAATGGGTTAAACCATAAAACCGCATATCCAAGCTTGCAGTCACCAACAATGACTTTAAACGTCACCTACACTGTAGAATCCAATATGCCACTCTGCTTATTGGGGGGGGGGGGGGGGGGGGGGGGGGCGCGGAGAAAAGAGCCAATGGGGGGGGGGGGTCAACGGGGGAGGGAGGTCGTCGCGAGGCACAAAGTAGAGGAGGGTGGGGCTCACAAGGAGTGCCAAAAGGTGCTCATTGCGAGGCCTGCAATGTGCGGCTAAGCAGTATACAGGGAGTGCAGAATTATTATGCAAATGAGTATTTTGACCACATCATCCTCTTTATGCATGTTGTCTTACTCCAAGCTGTATTGGCTCGAAAGCCTACTACCAATTAAGCATATTAGGTGATGTGCATCTCTGTAATGAGAAGGGGTGTGGTCTAATGACATCAACACCCTATATCAGGTGTGCATAATTATTAGGCAACTTCCTTTCCTTTGGAAAAATGGGTCAAAAGAAGGACTTGACAGGCTCAGAATAGTCAAAAATAGTGAGATATCTTGCAGAGGGATGCAGCACTCTTAAAATTGCAAAGCTTCTGAAGCGTGATCATCGAACAATCAAGCGTTTCATTCAAAATAGTCAACAGGGTCGCAAGAAGCGTGTGGAAAAACCAAGGCGCAAAATAACAGCCCATGAACTGAGAAAAGTCAAGCGTGCAGCTGCCACGATGCCACTTGCCACCAGTTTGGCCATATTTCAGAGCTGCAACATCACTGGAGTGCCCAAAAGCACAAGGTGTGCAATACTCAGAGACATGGCCAAGGTAAGAAAGGCTGAAAGACGACCACCACTGAATAAGACACACAAGCTGAAACGTCAAGACTGGGCCAAGAAATATCTCAAGACTGATTTTTCTAAGGTTTTATGGACTGATGAAATGAGAGTGAGTCTTGATGGGCCAGATGGATGGGCCCGTGGCTGGATTGGTAAAGGGCAGAGAGCTCCAGTCCGACTCAGACGCCAGCAAGGTGGAGGTGGAGTACTGGTTTGGGCTGGTATCATCAAAGATGAGCTTGTGGGGCCTTTTCGGGTTGAGGATGGAGTCAAGCTCAACTCCCAGTCCTACTGCCGGTTCCTGGAAGACACCTTCTTCAAGCAGTGGTACAGGAAGAAGTCTGCATCCTTCAAGAAAAACATGATTTTCATGCAGGACAATGCTCCATCACGCGTCCAAGTACTCCACAGCGTGGCTGGCAAGAAAGGGTATAAAAGAAGAAAATCTAATGACATGGCCTCCTTGTTCACCTGATCTGAACCCCATTGAGAACCTGTGGTCCATCATCAAATGTGAGATTTACAAGGAGGGAAAACAGTACACCTCTCTGAACAGTGTCTGGGAGGCTGTGGTTGCTGCTGCACGCAATGTTGATGGTGAACAGATCAAAACACTGACAGAATCCATGGATGGCAGGCTTTTGAGTGTCCTTGCAAAGAAAGGTGGCTATATTGGTCACGGATTTGTTTTTGTTTTGTTTTTGAATGTCAGAAATGTATATTTGTGAAAGTTGAGATGTTATATTGGTTTCACTGGTAAAAATAAATAATTGAAATGGGTATATATTTGTTTTTTGTTAAGTTGCCTAATAATTATGCACAGTAATAGTCACCTGCACACACAGATATCCCCCTAAAATAGCTAAAACTAAAAACAAACTAAAAACTACTTCCAAAAATATTCAGCTTTGATATTAATGAGTTTTTTGGGTTCATTGAGAACATGGTTGTTGTTCAATAATAAAATTAATCCTCAAAAATACAACTTGCCTAATAATTCTGCACTCCCTGTACACGAGTGCACCTTAAGTCATAAAGTCCAACACTAGACTTAACATACAGACTGTTAAGAGCCTCTCTCCTTGCACTGCAATACTCTCCTTGAGATCTCGCACCTAAGCTGGCGTGTGACAGAGTGGGACAGAAGAAATCCACCTCCGAGAGAACCCCAGGCACCTCCATCATGAACAATGATAGGATGCGACGAGACCCTCCAGGTGTCCAACTAAGAATACAACAAATTACTAAGGAAGTTTAAGACGTTACAATTTATGGCGCCAGCCATTACCCACAACCAGCAAAAGTCCAGTTTGGTCACAAGGGACCAGTTTACAGACTTTATTCTTTATGGTAACAATGTTTTTAAGAGCACTTAATACAGTGTTATATATGAAATTATGTTTAGTACAACTGGTATTATTAAAATAAAACAGGGGAAAAACAGAAACTCCTATGCACCAGTTTTCGTTCCTAGGTTGGGGTTTTGGCCTCCCACGTGTATCACAAAGCAGGACAGGAATAGCCTCACGCGAGTCATTGTGGGAGCCTGGAACTAGTGGTTACTCGCACCGCCATGTTATGGGGGCTTCGTCATATCTCAAGGTGGGAGGGTACAGGGGCTCTGCCAGGAGGAGGGTACACTGGGTGCCACATTCGGTCTCACCTGCACTCCGATACTCAAAGAGTCGAGGATCAACACAAATTGGGATAAGCCCCAGGCGATGAGCCAGAATCTCATCTTGTATTATTGACGTGTTGTTGTAAACCAATACTTTCTCCACTGCCATGGTGGGCACCTGTAGAACCAACACAAGAAACAGATAAAGGAAAGGGGCAAGATAAACAAGAAGGCAGGGCCAAGAGAGTGGAAAGACTACAAAGTATGGTGCCAAGAGGGCATGGAGACACAGAGGGCATAGAAGGGCGAGAATGATAAAGAAAGAGGGAGAGGGAAAGAGGCGCCTGGGGGAGGGAGGAGGGCGGGAAGACAGAGCAAATCAACAAAAACCTCCGAAAGCCACCAGGGATGGCGCGTGACCCTCCATATACCTCAGCTAGGAGGATGCGTCGGAAACCATTGGCCAAAGCCGCGTCAATTCCAACCATGTCAAACTCCAGTGTGTCGTCCTCCATCTTTATAATGTCCACGTGGAAATTCTGAGCATAGAAATAAAAGCGCAGTGTGAGAGTGGCGAGGGGGGTTTACAATTTTATTAAAGGGGCACTATAGTGGTCAATATCAGCATTTGAAGAAAACAAAATCAACGTACCCTTTAAAACTTACACTTAAAAGCAGCATTTTTCTTCCAGCCCACAGGGTGGACAGAGGATCTGTCCAGGATGCTATCCTAAATATTGTTCTGACTGGTGTAAGATTGCCTGCAATAGCCACTACAGGGAATGAGGCCTTCGCGAGGGCCGCGGGCTCGCTATGCGAGCCCGCAAGCATTAGCAACAACTCGCATGCTCACAACTATATATGTGATTATAAGCTAATATCATACTCCTATTGTAACTCTTCTTTTATATATTCAATATATTAATATTTTACATGCTCTATACATTTATATATATCTATATACGCATGCATTTCCATTGTGGAAAATATCTATGTAAAGATGTGTTTATTTAATCTTCGCTGAAAAGGGATTCTTAATGTTTGTCTAAGAAATTCTTCAATAATTGGAAATATAAGGTTTAAGATAATAGAATACTCCCCAAATTCACATATGTAAGAATGTTTTCACTAGACATCATGTCACTTTCCCAAGAACATAATTTCCCCTTGTTTTATATAACTGACACCCATTATCACTGACCATATCTTGTTTATAGTTTGTGGGTTAAGGGGTCATTAGATATTTTATTTTAATTAGTAGTAATTTGAAGGTTCAAGAGCACCCTCTGGTGTTCTAAGAAATTAATTGACGCTAATAATTCTGTAGAAATATTAAATATTTTGCAACATCATTAGGATTTCTGATTGGTTGCCAAAGACTGATTGGAATTTATGATAAGCAAATTAAGTTGTGGGTAGAAACAGGATCTAAAAAAGGAAGTTCTGGGAGGAAGAAAGGGGAACATTGGACCAAGGACATCTAGGGAGACACATCCAGACACCTCTTAAGAACATTCTAGCACAAACTATTGGGATTTTTCCCCCAAAACACATAGAAAACTCAAACATGCAATCTACAAAGAAACTTCCACAGCTCACTAGCAAAAAAATTTACACACTTACATACGAAGAACTTCTGAAAAGATCAAGACCTCCATTGGGCCTAGTCATTTGATGAAATAAAGTACAAAAACCAGGTATGATATAAAGTAAAGTATCATTTTTTTTTTATATATTATTTCTTTTTCATTACAATCATGGAAACATTTTATTAATTAACTACAAAATAGATTGCTATAAACAACATACCATAAAATCTGTGAATTATAAGTCTACGTATAATTTGCAAATTAATTTTATAAATATGAAATATGTCAGCTTTTATAGCAATCTTATATATCTGATAATTTATTGTAATGAAAAACATTTTCTCTTTTTGAATTCGAGATAATACTATAGTTTGACTATAAAATTACAGGATATTAAAATGGTATGATATCCTAATAAATAGGTATTTGTAAACAAACCAAAACTCCAAAATCTCCAATATCATAAATTACCATATTAATTATAGAAAGCACATTGTGCATGTTATATGTAATTATGTGGACAATGTAATAACACTTAATTGCTGTATCTTGATATATATCTGTTACAATTGTTTATACCATCTTGTTATATTAAAATATACTGAATTATTAGTTTTAATCATTTATAATAAATATATTCAGTTCTGTTTATTTCATGAGGCCAATGATCTTAATATATCGTGTAATAAGAATTTGGAAATTAGTCAAAATTGGCAAATATGTGAAAAAATTTAGTTTTTAATTAATATTAATAAAGGTTACTGATAATAATGTCACCATATTAATTGGCAAAATCCACGACAAACCAATAGTAATTACATTTATTTTTTCTCTTCATTTCTGCACTAGGGCACATGAGTTACTAGAGGATGCCATGCGTGGCGGCCATGCGTGGCATACAGGGGTGCAGGATGCTGACCCTCTGTGATGTCATAGTGATGTCACAGTCAGAATGACCAGCTCTGGGGTCTGTCTGAAAGCCAAGTCCTGCCTCTACTTCCCAGAGTCAAAAGGAGTAGTCTGATCAGAATGATGCTGCGTATAGGAGGGGACAGAGTAACAGTGCAAGCTCCAGTCCTGCAGAGACCTCGCCTCGGAGGTGATATAATTACACAGGTAAGGACCCCATGCAGGTATATATGGACGTCTTATGGTCACAACACTCGCATATAAAGGACTGCTCCAGAGAGTGAGTGTGCGAGAGAGCGAGTGTCTATATGTTGTATAATTGTGTGACTATGAATATAATTAAACCCAAAAAAGTCATACAGCCAGTTCTCAGTTAGAGAGAGATCCATTATGATGCCTCTACAGGACCCTGGAGGAATCCATGATATGTTGGTGGAAGTTGTGGATGTGCATTACTGGAGAGCTGTGGTTGCATTTATGGATGCAAGCTGAATATTTTGGGGGGCTTATGATGAGGATGGGTGTGGTGTTAATTTCAATCTTTTCCAGTTATCAAACAAAGCCTCCAGACTTTACACATACACAGCGAGTCCGAGTTGTATACTGTCCAGTAACGGTGCGATTGTGCAGCTACATTGGCTTAGGGCTCTTTCCTTACATGTACGAATGTATAAGTTCTACTTCCTGCTTAGGTCTGGCATCATACAGTCTGTATATCACAGAGGACTGAATGGAGATCTTATCGCTCATGGTGGGGCGCCTCACTCACCTTCTCAAACCTCTCTTGGTCCCAGGTGTCATCAAACCCGGGGTAGTTACCAGGGAAATCTGTGGTGTGAACCTGTGGGGTGACATAAGGGGGGTCATGAGAGGTCAAGGAGGCGCAAAAACACCAAGGGGGGTCATGAGAGGTCAAGAAGGCCCAAAAACACCAAGGGGGGGGGGGGGGGTCAAAAACACCATGGAGAGTGACATGGAAAATAGGATGAGGAGACACAAGAGAGCTCAATAGGGGGGCACAAAAACACAAATGGGGTGACGGGGAAACTGGGGTGGGGGGAGTCACAACAGGGGGGTCACAACAGAGAGGTCAATGGGGGCAGACAGACAGACAGGACACCCCCAGCCTTCGTGATCCCAGTCCCCCCCCACCCCTTCGTGATCCCAGTTCCCCCCCACCCCTTCGTGATCCCAGTTCCCCCCCCACCCCTTCGTGATCCCAGTCCCCCCCCACCCCTTCGTGATCCCAGTCCCCCCCACCCCTTCATGATCCCAGTCACCCCCCACCCCTTCATGATCCCAGTCACCCCCCACCCCTTCATGATCCCAGTCACCCCCCACCCCTTCATGATCCCAGTTACCCCCCCACCCCTTCGTGATCTCAGTCCCCCCCCACCCCTTCATGATCCCAGTTACCCCCCCACCCCTTCGTGATCTCAGTCCCCCCCCACCCCTTCGTGATCCCAGTTACCCCCCACCCCTTCGTGATCCCAGTTACCCCCCACCCCTTCGTGATCCCAGTCCCCCCCCACCCCTTCGTGATCCCAGTCCCCCCCCACCCCTTCGTGATCCCAGTCACCCCCCACCCCTTCATGATCCCAGTCACCCCCCACCCCTTCATGATCCCAGTTACCCCCCCACCCCTTCATGATCTCAGTCCCCCCCACCCCTTCATGATCCCAGTTACCCCCCACCCCTTCATGATCCCAGTTCCCCCCCACCACTTCATGATCCCAGTTCCCCCCAGCCTTCATGACCCCATTCCCCCCCCCCACCCCTTCATGATCCCAGTCACCCCCCACCCCTTCATGATCCCAGTCACCCCCCACCCCTTCATGATCCCAGTCACCCCCCACCCCTTCGTGATCCCAGTTACCCCCCCCACCCCTTCGTGATCCCAGTTACCCCCCACCCCTTCGTGATCCCAGTTACCCCCCCACCCCTTCGTGATCCCAGTTACCCCCCACCCCTTCGTGATCCCAGTTACCCCCCCACCCCTTCGCGATCCCAGTCACCCCCCACCCCTTCATGATCCCAGTCACCCCCCACCCCTTCATGATCCCAGTTACCCCCCCACCCCTTCATGATCTCAGTCCCCCCCCACCCCTTCATGATCCCAGTTACCCCCCACCCCTTCATGATCCCAGTTACCCCCCACCCCTTCATGATCCCAGTTCCCCCCACCCCTTCATGATCCCAGTTCCCCCCCACCACTTCATGATCCCAGTTCCCCCCAGCCTTCATGACCCCATTCCCCCCCCCCCACCCCTTCATGATCCCAGTTCCCCCCAGCCTTCATGACCCCATTCCCCCCCCCACCCCTTCATGATCCCAGTTCCCCCCACCCCTTCATGATCCCAGTTCCCCCCAGCCTTCATGACCCCATTCCCCCCCCCCACCCCTTCATGATCCCAGTTCCCCCCACCCCTTCATGATCCCAGTTCCCCCCACCCCTTCATGATCCCAGTTTCCCCCAGCCTTCATGACCCCATTCCCCCCCCCCACCCCTTCATGATCCCAGTTCACCCCCCCCCCCCACCCCTTCATGACCCCAGTCCCCCCCGGCCTTCATGACCCCAGTCCCCCCCGGCCTTCATGACCCCAGTCCCCCCCAGCCTTCATGATCCCAGTCCCCCCCACCCCTTCATGATCCCAGTTCCCCCCACCCCTTCATGATCCCAGTTCCCCCCACCCCTTCATGATCCCAGTTCCCCCCAGCCTTCATGATCCCAGTTCCCCCCACCCCTTCATGATCCCAGTTCCCCCCAGCCTTCATGACCCCAGTCCCCCCCAGCCTTCATGACCCCAGTTCCCCCCACCCCTTCATGACCCCAGTTCCCCCCAGCCTTCATGACCCCAGTCCCCCCCAGCCTTCATGACCCCAGTTCCCGCCTCCTCACATTCCTCAGGCCGAACTCCCCCAGCACCACTCGGCTCCTCATCTCTTCCACGCTGCCTGGAGCCGCCATGCCTAGATCCTGCACTGTATACCACACGTGTGACAGGCGCATGCGTGTTGGGAGAGACGGGGATAAGTGCACATGCGTATAGCCAGTCATTGTATCCATGGTAACCTATCTGATTGTACCGCCATTTTCGAGGTGGCAAATTCTTGTCTTTTTAGATGTGCCATTTTGTATCGCGCTGCACATGCACTAAACTATATTTGCTATAATGACGTGAGGTTTATCTAATATTTGTCCGTGAATAGTATAATGAAAAAAACAGCTGCCTCGACTAACATGGCGCCTGATCTCGTCCCTCGGAAGTGACGTGTTTGAGCACCGTCTGTTTCCGCTGTCTTCCACGTACCCTGAATTTGTTTACTTCCGGGTGTCGTAGCTGGAGCAAATTAGAAGATACCAGAGGCAGAATACTGGGGTAGACAGAGAGGGCATCGGGGGCAGATACTGAGCGGGGGCAGGTTATTTGCCCCAGTCACTGTATGGTGTGAGGGAGACGATACAGTAGAAGGCAGGATGGCCAGCTCAGCAGGGGGCCGGAGTCTGACAGCAGCAGAGTGGGGAGGATTTGAAGACAATATGCAGGTAACAGGCAGGCTGACCCTGAATGTCATCATCTCTGTGACCAAACCTCTGTCACTATGTATCTGTGTATCCCCCCGGTGTGTCTGTGACCCCCCCCCCCCTCCCCTCTATGTATCTGTGATATCCTCTCTGTAATTATGTATGTGCGCTACCCCCCCCCCCCCGTGTGTCTGTGATCTCCCCTCTGTGTGTCTGTGACCCCCCCTCTGTGTGTCTGTGACCCCCCCCCCCCTCTGTGTGTCTGTGACCCCCCCCCCCCCTGTGTGTCTGTGACCCCCCCCCCCCCTCTGTGAGTCTGTGGTCCCCCCCCCTCTGTGAGTCTGTGGTCCCCCCCCCTCTGTGAGTCTGTGGTCCCCCCCCCTCTGTGAGTCTGTGGTCCCCCCCCCTCTGTGAGTCTGTGGTCCCCCCCCCTCTGTGAGTCTGTGGTCCCCCCCCCTCTGTGAGTCTGTGGTCCCCCCCCCTCTGTGAGTCTGTGGTCCCCCCCCCTCTGTGAGTCTGTGGTCCCCCCCCTCTGTGTGTCTGTGGCCCCCCCCCCTCTGTGAGTCTGTGGTCCCCCCCCCTCTGTGAGTCTGTGGTCCCCCACCCCTCTGTGAGTCTGTGGTCCCCCCCCCCCTCTGTGTGTCTGTGGTCCCCCCCCCCCTCTGTGAGTCTGTGGTCTCCCCCCCCCCCCCCTCTGTGAGTCTGTGGTCTCCCCCCCCCCTCTGTGAGTCTGTGGTCTCCCCCCCCTCTGTGAGTCTGTGGTCTCCCCCCCCCTCTGTGAGTCTGTGGTCTCCCCCCCCTCTGTGAGTCTGTGGTCTCCCCCCCCCCCTCTGTGAGTCTGTGGTCTTCCCCCCCCTCTGTGAGTCTGTGGTCTCCCCCCCCCCCCCCCTCTGTGAGTCTGTGGTCTCCCCCCCCCTCTGTGTGTCTGTGATCTCCCACCCCCTCTGTGTGTCTGTGACCCCCCCCGTGTGTCTGTGACCCCCCCCGTGTGTCTGTGACCCCCCCCGTGTGTCTGTGACCCCCCCCGTGTGTCTGTGACCCCCCCCGTGTGTCTGTGATCTCCCCCCCCCCTCTGTGTGTCTGTGATCTCCCCCCCCCTCTGTGTGTCTGTGATCTCCCCC
Organism: Discoglossus pictus; assembly: GCA_027410445.1. Taxonomy (NCBI): domain Eukaryota; kingdom Metazoa; phylum Chordata; class Amphibia; order Anura; family Alytidae; genus Discoglossus; species Discoglossus pictus. The sequence goes on along the minus strand of CM050165.1, from coordinate 3,537,226 downwards.
CCCCTCTGTGTGTCTGTGATCTCCCCCCCCTCTGTGTGTCTGTGATCTCCCCCCCTCTGTGTGTCTGTGATCTCCCCCCCTCTGTGTGTCTGTGATCTCCCCCCCTCTGTGTGTCTGTGATCTCCCCCCCTCTGTGTGTCTGTGATCTCCCCCCCTCTGTGTGTCTGTGATCTCCCCCCCTCTGTGTGTCTGTGATCTCCCCCCCTCTGTGTGTCTGTGATCTCCCCCCCTCTGTGTGTCTGTGATCTCCCCCCCTCTGTGAGTCTGTGATCTCCCCCCCTCTGTGAGTCTGTGATCTCCCCCCCTCTGTGTGTCTGTGGTCCCCCCCCCTCTGTGTGTCTGTGGTCCCCCCCCTCTGTGTGTCTGTGGTCTCCCCCCCTCTGTGTGTCTGTGGTCTCCCCCCCTCCTCTGTGTGTCTGTGGTCTCCCCCCCCCCCCCCCCCCCTCTGTGAGTCTGTGGTCTCCCCCCCCCCTCTGTGAGTCTGTGGTCTCCCCCCCCCCCTCTGTGAGTCTGTGGTCTCCCCCCCCCCTCTGTGAGTCTGTGGTCCCCCCCCCCTCTGTGAGTCTGTGGTCCCCCCCCCCCTGTGAGTCTGTGGTCCCCCCCCCCTCTGTGAGTCTGTGGTCTCCCCCCCCCCCCCCCCCCCTCTGTGAGTCTGTGGTCTCCCCTCCCCCCCCCCCCTCTGTGAGTCTGTGGTCTCCCCTCCCCCCCCCCCTCTGTGAGTCTGTGGTCTCCCCCCCCCCCCTCTGTGAGTCTGTGGTCTCCCCCCCCCCCCCTCTGTGAGTCTGTGGTCTCCCCCCCCTCTGTGTGTCTGTGGTCTCCCCCCCCCCCCCCTCTGTGAGTCTGTGGTCTCCCCCCCCCCTCTGTGAGTCTGTGGTCTCCCCCCCCTCTGTGAGTCTGTGGTCTCCCCCCCCTCTGTGTGTCTGTGATCTCCCACCCCCTCTGTGTGTCTGTGACCCCCCCCCGTGTGTCTGTGATCTCCCCCCCCCCTCTGTGTGTCTGTGATCTCCCCCCCCCTCTGTGTGTCTGTGATCTCCCCCCCCTCTGTGTGTCTGTGATCTCCCCCCCTCTGTGTGTCTGTGATCTCCCCCCCCTCTGTGTGTCTGTGATCTCCCCCCCTCTGTGTGTCTGTGGTCTCCCCCCCCTCTGTGTGTCTGTGGTCTCTCCCCCCCTCTGTGTGTCTGTGGTCCCCCCCCCCTCTGTGTGTCTGTGGTCTCCCCCCCTCTGTGTGTCTGTGGTCTCCCCCCCTCCTCTGTGTGTCTGTGGTCTCCCCCCCCCCCTCTGTGAGTCTGTGGTCTCCCCCCCCCCCTCTGTGAGTCTGTGGTCTCCCCCCCCCCCTCTGTGAGTCTGTGGTCTCCCCCCCCCCCTCTGTGAGTCTGTGGTCTCCCCCCCCCCCCTCTGTGAGTCTGTGGTCTCCCCCCCCCCCCTCTGTGTGTCTGTGGTCTCCCCCCCCCCCCTCTGTGAGTCTGTGGTCTCCCCCCCCCCTCTGTGAGTCTGTGGTCTCCCCCCCCTCTGTGAGTCTGTGGTCTCCCCCCCCCCCCCCCTCTGTGAGTCTGTGGTCTCCCCCCCCCCCCCCTCTGTGTGTCTGTGGTCTCCCCCCCCCCGTGTGTCTGTGGTCTCCCCCCCCCTCTGTGTGTCTGTGGTCTCCCCCCCCCCAGTGTGTCTGTGGTCTCCCCCCCCCCTCTGTGTGTCTGTGATCTCCCCCCCCCCTCTGTGTGTCTGTGATCTCCCCCCCCCTCTGTGTGTCTGTGGTCTCCCCCCCCCCTCTGTGTGTCTGTGATCTCCCCCCCCCCTCTGTGTGTCTGTGATCCCCCCCCCCCCCCCCTCTGTGTGTCTGTGGTCTCCCCCCCCCCCTCCCCCTCTGTGTGTCTGTGATCTCTTCTCTCTTTTCCCCCTCTGGTATTTTCTGTATTAGTGGGTCAGGTTTCCACGTCTGACACTTAGTAACTTTAAGACCCTTCCGAGGCCAGAGAGAAGATGTCTGGAAAACCCAAATTATAACAACACGTAACATATTGTATAAACCGATTTTCTCCTCTATTCCTGGTTATTATGGTCACTTTTTACACCTCTGGGGGGGGGGGGGGTAATTAACTAACCAGCACCCTGTCACAATACTCGTGTTTATCTGACCTGCCCTACGCCCTCAGGGAATGTGGGAGCTAAATGTTCACTTATTTCACGTATTCATTTGCATCCACCATAACCATAAACAATGATAGCAAATAAATGCACACGTTACGTCTTAAGACCCTTATCTTGGTACCTCTGCCTCATCACAAACTCCTGTTTCTAATGAGCAACAATTTATTCACATTAGTCATTTTTAAAATAGCAAAACTGGTGAAGACAAAACCTTACAATCCGAGCACAAAGATCTCACACACAATGGAGGGATTTTTTTAAGGTTTCGAGGCTGATGTTTGGCGACTCGGACCTTCAGCTCCGTCCACAGATTTTCTATGGGATTGAGGTCTGGAGACCTGCTAGGCCACTCAAGGACCTTAATGTGCTTTTTCTTGAGCCACTCCTTTGTTGCCTTGGATGTGTGTTTTGAGTCATTGTCATGCTGGAATACCCATCCACGACCCATTTTCAATGCCCTGGCTGAGGGAATGAGGTTCTCACCCAAGATTTGACGGTACATGGCCCTGTCCATCATCCCTGGATGCGTGTCCTGTTTCCTTAGCAGAAAAACACCCCCAGAGCCTAATGTTTCCACCTCCATGTTTGATGGTGGGGATGGTGTTCTTGGGGTTATTGGCAGCATTCCTCCTCCTCTAATTCAGGGAAGTTGAGTTGATGCCAAGGAGCTCGATTTTGGTCTCATCTGACCACAACACTTTCACCCAGATCTCCTCTGAATCATTCAGATGTTCATTGGCGATCTTCAGACGGGCCGTACATGGGCTTTCTTGAGCAGGGGGACCTTGTGGGCGTAGCAGGATTTCAGTCCTTCACGGCGTAGTGTGTTACCAATTGTTTTCTTGGTGACTGGTCCCAGCTGCTTTGAGATCATTACAAGATCCTCCAGTGTAGTTCTGGGCTGATTCCTCACAGCTCATGTCCCCTCTCTGTCTCTCAGACCAGACCATGGGGACATGATGTGACCCATAACCCCAGGCCATGATGACTTGATTGGACATGTCTCTTTCTCTTACAGAGTGGAGCAGGGTCTGCAGTGATTGACATGGAGAACATGGATGACACATCTGGTTCAAGCTTTGAGGACATGGGAGAGATTCACCAAAGGCTGAAGGAGGATGAGGAGGAGGGTGAGGGAGAAGGAGCCACCGAGGAAGGAGAGGAGGACGGGGCCTTCCTGGGAATGAAGGGCTTCAAGGGACAGCTAGGACGACAAGTGGCTGATGAGGTGAGAGTAACTGCTCTGTACTCACTTCCATTCTTTATTTTAAGTCCTGATTCTTTTGTGATCAAAATTATGACAGATAGAAACCTCAATTTTCACCATTTTGGTGATGATTTATAATTACTAAAAACCAAGATAATCTATAGATATTTGCACCAATGGCAGTTGTGCTGCTGTGTTTTATATGACCATATATATATATATATATATATATATATATATATATATATATATATATATATATATATATATATATATATATATATATATAATGTGTGTAATAACGATTTTTCTCGGAATTCTGAGCTGGAAGCAGGTTTTTTAACTTATTTTAGACATTCACATTTGAATACAGATGCACTATATATTTACTATACGGTGGAGGCTTCTATCGCTCTTTTGCCCACCATATATTAAATTATTGTTGTGTTGAATTACCTCCTCTTAAGGTCCACAACACAGGCTGAGATCCCGCTCTTGGCTGATGATAGCCAGTAAGCTTGAAACAGCTGTACGTGGATAGGATTCTCAGCTTGTGTATAACCCAACCTTGGCTTTGCATAAAAGCTGTGTAATACAGCAAGCATAAGCTTTAAGGAAGCCATGTTTAGAATGGTTTATGGATTGAAGAGCGAGGCATTGGTGGGCATATTTGCATGTCCTGGCTCCGCTTCCCAGAATGCAATGTAATAACTGTTTTTCTCAAAAATTCTGAGGTGGAAGCAGGTTTTTAAACTTGTTTTAGACATTCAAATGTGAACACAGATGTACTATTTATTATATATATATATATATATATATATATATATATATATATATATATATATATATATAGCTCCCGTGATGGTTCTCTCCTCTTTCTCCTTCTTATCTCTTTCTCTCTCATCCACTAGATCGTCCTCTCTGCCGCCTCAATCTCCTTTCCTCTCTCCCTTGTGCTCCCTCTCATTGCGCTTTGTTTTTGGCTCCCTAGATGTGGCAGGCTGGTAAGCGACAAGCCTCCAAGGCATTTAACCTGTATGCGAACATTGACATTTTACGGCCATATTTTGATGTGGAGCCCATACAGGTGCGAAACCGGTGAGTCGCTTCCTAAAGTGGTGCTCTAGTAGGTGAAGCCTTCCACACTTCATGTTATGTTCTGTAACCTACAATGTGCCTTGACTCTTCGTATGACTCCTGGCTTGTGTGGAGGCACACGTATGTAGATACGCAGTATGTAACAGAGATGAAGGAATTTCTGATCCGCCCCATAAGACCCTGTCATATGTGTGTATTTAACCCATGACTCTCTCCTCTTTGCTGCAGGCTTGTGGAGTCCATGATTCCCATCAGGATCATCAACTTCCCTCAGGTGGGTTGCTGTGCAGGTTTCTGTTCTCTCACCTTCCTTTCCCTCTCTCTCACTGTCTCTTTCTCCTCATACAGAAGATTGCGGGAGAGCTCTATGGACCCCTCATGTTGGTTTTCACAATGGTGGCCATCTTGCTGCATGGGATGAAATCCTCTGGCACTGTCATCGTAAGTGTTCACTGTGGCCGACATGGGAAGTGGGATAATGCCAGGAGGTAGGTGGGTAGGGAGGTAGGTGTGTGTGTGTCAGTGTCAGTCAATACCAGGAGACTGTGTACTGAAATAGTGAGTATTGCCAGGATGCTGCATTATAGTGTGGGAGCGGGTAATGCCAGGAGGCCGCGTCACAAAGGGAGTCTGGGTAATGTTAAAAGGCAGCAATACAGTGGGAGGGAGGGTAATGCCAGGATGCAGTGTTACAGTGGGAGGAGGGTAATGCCAGGATGCAGCGTTACAGTGGGAGGAGGGTAATGCCAGGATGCAGCGTTACAGTGGGAGGGAGAGTAATGCCAGGATGCAGCGTCACAAAGGGAGTCTGGGTAATGTTAAAAGGCAGCAATACAGTGGGAGGGAGGGTAATGCCAGGATGCAGTGTTACAGTGGGAGGAGAGTAATGCCAGGATGCAGCGTTACAGTGGGAGGAGAGTAATGCCAGGATGCAGCGTTACAGTGGGAGGAGAGTAATGCCAGGATGCAGCATTACAATGGGAGGGAGAGTAATGCCAGGATGCAGTGTTACAGTGGGAGGGAGAGTAATGCCAGGATGCAGCATTACAGTGGGAGGGAGAGTAATGCCAGGATGCAGCGTTACAGTGGGAGGGAGAGTAATGCCAGGATGCAGTGTTACAGTGGGAGGAGGGTAATGCCAGGATGCAACGTTACAGTGGGAGGGAGAGTAATGCCAGGATGCAGCGTTACAGTGGGAGGGAGGGTAATGCCAGGATGCAGTGTTACAGTGGGAGGAGGGTAATGCCAGGATGCAGCGTTACAGTGGGAGGGAGGGTAATACCAGGATGCAGCGTTACAGTGGGAGGGAGAGTAATGCCAGGATGCAGCGTCACAAAGGGAGTCTGGGTAATGTTAAAAGGCAGCAATACAGTGGGAGGGAGGGTAATGCCAGGATGCAGTGTTACAGTGGGAGGAGGGTAATGCCAGGATGCAGCGTTACAGTGGGAGGGAGAGTAATGCCAGGATGCAGCGTTACAATGGGAGGGAGAGTAATGCCAGGATGCAGCGTTACAGTGGGAGGAGAGTAATGCCAGGATGCAGCGTTACAGTGGGAGGAGAGTAATGCCAGGATGCAGCGTTACAGTGGGAGGGAGAGTAATGCCAGGATGCAGCGTTACAGTGGGAGGAGAGTAATGCCAGGATGCAGCGTTACAGTGGGAGGAGAGTAATGCCAGGATGCAGCGTTACAGTGGGAGGGAGAGTAATGCCAGGATGCAGCATTACAGTGGGAGGGAGAGTAATGCCAGGATGCAGTGTTACAGTGGGAGGGAGAGTAATGCCAGGATGCAGCGTTACAGTGGGAGGGAGAGTAATGCCAGGAGGCAGTGTTACAGTGGGAGGAGGGTAATGCCAGGATGCAGCGTTACAGTGGGAGGAGAGTAATGCCAGGATGCAGCGTTACAGTGGGAAGGAGGGTAATGCCAGGATGCAGCGTTACAGTGGGAGGGAGGGTAATGCCAGGATGCAGCGTTACAGTGGGAGGGAGAGTAATGCCAGGATGCAGCGTTACAGTGGGAGGGAGAGTAATGCCAGGATGCAGCGTTACAGTGGGAGGGAGGGTAATGCCAGGATGCAGTGTTACAGTGGGAGGAGGGTAATGCCAGGATGCAGCGTTACAGTGGGAGGGAGGGTAATACAAGGATGCAACGTTACAGTGGGAGGGAGAGTAATGCCAGGATGCAGCGTTACAGTGGGAGGGAGAGTAATGCCAGGATGCAGTGTTACAGTGGGAGGGAGAGTAATGCCAGGATGCAGCATTACAGTGGGAGGGAGAGTAATGCCAGGATGCAGTGTTACAGTGGGAGGGAGAGTTATGCCAGGATGCAGCGTTACAGTGGGAGGGAGAGTAATGCCAGGATGCAGTGTTACAGTGGGAGGAGAGTAATGCCAGGATGCAGCGTTACAGTGAGAGGAGAGTAATGCCAGGATGCAGCGTTACAGTGGGAGGAGAGTAATGCCAGGATGCAGTGTTACAGTGGGAGGAGAGTAATGCCAGGATGCAGTGTTACAGTGGGAGGAGAGTAATGCCAGGATGCAGTGTTACAGTGGGAGATAGTAATGCCAGGATGCAGCATTACACTGGGAGGAGAGTAATGCCAGGATGCAGCGTTACAGTGGGAGGGAGAGTAATGCCAGGATGCAGCGTTACAGTGGGAGGAGAGTAATGCCAGGATGCAGTGTTACAGTGGGAGGAGAGTAATGCCAGGATGCAGCGTTACAGTGGGAGGAGAGTAATGCCAGGATGCAGTGTTACAGTGGGAGGGAGAGTAATGCCAGGATGCAGCGTTACAGTGGGAGGAGAGTAATGCCAGGATGCAGCGTTACAGTGGGAGGGAGAGTAATGCCAGGATGCAGCGTTACAGTGGGAGGGAAAGTAATGCCAGGATGCAGCGTTACAGTGGGAGGGAGAGTAATGCCAGGATGCAGCGTTGCAGTGGGAGGGAGAGTAATGCCAGGATGCAGCGTTACAGTGGGAGGGAGAGTAATGCCAGGATGCAGCGTTACAGTGGGAGGGAGAGTAATGCCAGGATGCAGCGTTACAGTGGGAGGGAGAGTAATGCCAGGATGCAGCGTTACAGTGGGAGGCAGAGTAATGCCAGGATGCAGCGTTACAGTGGGAGGGAGAGTAATGCCAGGATGCAGCGTTACAGTGGGAGGAGAGTAATGCCAGGATGCAGCGTTACAGTGGGAGGGAGAGTAATGCCAGGATGCAGCGTTACAGTGGGAGGAGAGTAATGCCAGGATGCAGCGTTACAGTGGGAGGAGAGTAATGCCAGGATGCAGCGTTACAGTGGGAGGAGAGTAATGCCAGGATGCAGCGTTACAGTGGGAGGAGAGTAATGCCAGGATGCAGCGTTACAGTGGGAGGGAGAGTAATGCCAGGATGCAGCGTTACAGTGGGAGGGAGAGTAATGCCAGGATGCAGCGTTACAGTGGGAGGGAGAGTAATGCCAGGATGCAGCGTTACAGTGGGAGGAGAGTAATGCCAGGATGCAGCGTTACAGTGGGAGGAGAGTAATGCCAGGATGCAGCGTTACAGTGGGAGGGAGAGTAATGCCAGGATGCAGCGTTACAGTGGGAGGAGAGTAATGCCAGGATGCAGCGTTACAGTGGGAGGAGAGTAATGCCAGGTTTATACACGTGTTTTATACCCAGCACTGTATGTGATGTTTTATTTTCTCCCTGCAGAGAGAGGGCACACTCATGGGCACTGCCATTGGTACATGCTTCGGGTACTGGCTTGGAGTCTCTTCTTTCATTTACTTTCTGGCATATTTGTGCAATGCTCAGATCACCATGTTACAGACGCTGTCCCTGCTGGTGAGTGCACGCCGAACTGTACTCACACACATATGTAAGCACAGACACACATATGTAAGCACAGACACACATATGTAAGCACAGACACACATATGTAAGCACAGACACACATATGTAAGCACAGACACACATATGTAAACACTGACACACATATGTAAACACTGACACACATATGTAAACACTGACACACATAGGAAGTAAATTGACACGTATACACAGTGAAACATGTACAGTCATATACGGAACCATGCACACTATGTGCACTGACATAAACACAAACATTTCCTGATATATAGGCACCAATATACACATACAACACTTCATCATATCGGTACTGACTACATGTACATATGTATAACCTATGATATATATCTTCCCCATCCTGGTGTTAAATCTTTGTTCCTAAGGAATCAATCGCATGTTTCTCTCTTTCCCTCAGGGGTATGGTCTCTTCGGACATTGCGTAGTCCTCTTCATCACATATAACATCCACTTCCATTCCCTCTTCTACATCTTCTGGCTGTGCATTGGTGGTCTGTCCACACTGAGAATGGTAAGACCACTAGAAACCCATTACTGTCCAGGGTGACAGGGGTAAAGGGCTGTGTGTCTAGTGGTAGTGGGGAAGGATTGTACAATATGAGAGGCAGTGGAAAATGGCAGTGTGTTTGTAGTAGCAGCAAAGAAGGGTTGTATGTCTGTGGCAGAGGTAGCAAAGGTCTGGGTGTCGAGACAGTGGCATAGGGTTGTGTGTCTGTGGAGGTATTGCTGAAGGTCTGTGTGTATGGGGCAGCAGTTAGGAAGGGCTGTTTGTCGGGGGACTGTGTGCGTTGGTGGTGACAGTGGAAAAGGTCTGGCAGTTTTCTGTTTGTAGAGGGAGGCACAGGGACTGTGTGTGGGTGATTGTTTTTGCGTGAGGTGGTGGTGGTTGTCGGGCAACTGTGTGTTGGTTGTGGTTTTTGTTTGTTGGTGCTCGTTTGTTTGGGGACTGAGTGTTGATTGTGGCAATTTAAAAAGTTGGGGGAAATGTCCGTGTGTCGAGTGAGGCCTTGGTGAAGGGCCATTGGTAGTGGAGGCTCAGATGGTGCCGGGGTGGAAGTCCTGGGAATTGGTCACTCTCTATGTGACTGGCACTGTGCGAGAAGGTTGTAATACAGTATAATCTGACGTTGTAGGTGGCAGTGTTGCTGTCACGTACCGTAGGACACACACCACGGCTCATCCTGTGTGGCACTATCACCGCTCTACACATGCTGTTCCTTCTTTATCTGCACTTCGCTTATCATAAGGTGGTAGAAGGTAAGAACAAATGATGTCACTGTCTCTTCTACACTACATATCTCTGTTCCCCCACGTGTCTCTGCCCTGTCCCCGACTCCCCTCTGACTATTTCATCTTCTCCACCCTGTCTCTGTTCTGTCTGACCTTCACCCCCCTGTAACGCCCCTCTTCTCTTGTAGGTATCCTGGACACATTGGACGGCCCCAATGTTCCTCCTCCTTTCCAGCGAGTTCCTCGTGATTTATCTATCGGTACAAACTCTGTTCTCAATGCCACCCTGCAGGTCCTGTCCGTGCAGTCTCACTGACTGTGAACTACACGCGTGTAACATGTCATTCTACCACCCCTTGAACAACACAGCAGACATGCTCACATCTGCTTTTTCATGATGCTGTGAAGGGGTTCATTTTCAGCACCTCGTATGTAGAGTACATTTGACCCATTGAGTGGTAGGGTTGGTGGTGGTGGCGATGTTTATGGCCTTCTAGCAGCAAGAGGGTTAAGTTCTGTTTCCTTTTCCTTCAACCTTGTTTGTATATAGTGAGAATTTTAAAATGGCCGTTTTGTAACACTGGCATCACAGAGTCCTGGCCGCCATTACATTTCCCACTTTGTGGGGCTACAGCTTGGTTTGTCCTATGAAGGGAACAGGACGTGTATTATGCCACCATAAATTCAATGTAAGGTCACCCACAGACCCAGGTGCCCAGTACAGCCCAGTGTGAAGGATCCAAGGGAACCATCCTATGGTAGCCCACTTCCTGGGCTCTCATTCTTTCTCTTAGTTCTCTCTGTGTCTTCATTTTTAATCTCCATAATAAACCTAGGATTAAAGACACTGGGTCAGTGGTTTTTGCTCGTTTTTCTATAAACATGTTGGTATGTAAATATTGTAAACATTTGCTATCTCTGCTGGACCCGGTTGGTATCCATGATACTTTGGTGACGGTTGCATTTACATTTTGCAGGACCAAAAAAAAAAAAAATGGGAAATTAAAAAAGGGTGTGCAAAATACATAGAGGATCAATGTATTTATTTGGAGCCCTCAAACTGAGACAAAGTCGTTTCTTCACATAAGAGTTGCTAGAAAGTGGACATTAATAATTTCAATAGCAGAGAAAGGGGTGCAGCCATCATATAGACTTGGCAAACATATAGAAATAGGCGTATTGTCATCATCCAGAAACGGGCCTGGAGGTCACTATATAGAAGTGGGTATATCGGTCATGATGCAGAAACGGGCGTATCGGTAATTTATATAGAAACTGGTGTATCGGTCATGATGCAGAAATGGACCGGGCGGTCATTATATTGAAACAGGCATATTGGCCATCATGGAGAAACGGGCCTGGAGGTCATCATGCAGAAATCAGACCCGGCAATCATTATACAGAAACGGGCATATCGGTCATCATGAAGAAATCAGACCTGGTGGTCATCTTGCAGGAACGGGTCTGGCGGTCATTGTGGAGGACAGTATATAGGAACAGGCTTGGAGGTCATTATGTAGAAACAGGCCGCCTGATGGTCATCATGCAAAAATATACCTGTCTGCCATCATAGAGAAACACACTGCAGCAGGAATAACATTTGGTATCAGATACTTTACATTACTTCTGTAGATGCGTTGGATGAATCCTTGGAGAGACGAAGCATTGCAGACCCCATTAAATGGATGCGTAGACCCTCTGAAATGCTCATATGATGGTGCATTTGCTGAAACATCTTTAGATATCTTAGGTTTCTGGAACCGCACTGATCCGGCCTGGGACAACCCGCTCATTCCAACCACTGTACAATGAAATAAACATATGTTTGAAAATATTCAGTTTTATTAAGAGCATAATTAAGTCAGGAAAAAGTAATAAATCTGCTCTATAATTAGAAAAAAATACCCATGATATTTTGGTGTGTATGCTTATATCTAGGAGAGGGGGAGTATTGTCTAAGGAAACCTAATCAAATGATCTAACTGACTTCTGACCTCTTCCTGTTTCATACTCTTCATCAATCCTTCCATTTACATATACATACACAACCATAATGATCCATCTCTGACGAAGTGATGTAACAGATCCAAAATGGATTCCTATATTCATAAACAGCTTTCAAATATTCAGATTTTTCTCTAAAACAATTGTATGTCTATTGGTAACACAACTGCTAATGTTATTAGTTTATTACATACTGCAGTAGTCATTTAAGCTGTGATGCAGGTTGCCATGTTGCATAGAAGCTGCTTCTGGTTGGATGATGTGACGAGATCAGTCTCGTCACTGCGAATTGGAGAAGCTTGGAGGCACACACTCTGCCGTTTGACTACGGCCCATGTTGACTTTCCACCTACATAGAAGCCATGCTTCATTTGGTCAGAAAGGACTGTGATCTAACTTTTGAACCACTGGACCAATTTGTATCATTTTGACACATGTTTGTATTTGGAGTATGCTGATTCTGAAACTGTATGTTTTATGTGAATGTGATGCATACTTTTAAAGTTATGAAAAATGTGTAGAAATGTGTTACGGATTCTGACCATCCCCCATTAGGTAAACACTGAGGTAGGAGCTAAGATCATGAACAAGATAAACCTCACAGGTTGTCGCCAGGACTTGAACAAAGGGCCAGTGTATGGGGTTTCCCCAGGGGCATAGACAAGGAGCAAACAGGAAGTGTCCATGAGGACAGTCTTGGTGAGAATGAGCATGGTAGCCATGCCTGGGGGGTGGCCCATGGGAGGAGTCTCATGGTTCCTACCCTGTCTGATTGGCCATAGGTAATTAGGGGTTGACCAAAGGTAGTCACTGCCCCTACGGTGTATGTGGAAATGGTTTTTATATATGTCTTGGTTTTTAATAAAGAAGGGAGTTCACTGCTTGACCCTCAACCACAGAGCGTGTGTCTCGTGCTTGGGGGAATGGGTGTCCTGCAGTAGCTGTCCCTATAGCACTGGACGGGCGGATCGGCTAAAAAGGCCTGGGTGCCCCTTCTATGTGTGGGGGGTACCGTTACACTGGTGGCAAGCGGCGGAATTGTTCCCACAGCCAGAAGGACAGCTACAGGAGACACCATTCTGTGGATTTACAAGTTGGGGGCAACGCATGTCCTAGTACAGCGACCCTAAAAGCAGCTGAATGGAACCAGCAGTGCTATACGAGGATGAGGACCTGGATGGCCGGGATGCATTAAGGAAAGGCATCTGGTACCAGGCCCTGGATAATGTACAATACCAGCGGGGTGAGAGTCTCCCCAGTGAAGAGCAGCGGTTGCAGAAGCAAGTGGCCCTGCGCATGCCCTTCCTGGGAGAGCAGCCCCTTGAGTAATGGGTGGAGGAACTAAAGCTCTGTGCATGGCAGGAGCTATGGCTGGAGGATGCCTACCAGGCGCTCTGGTGGTATATGGCACAGTATACACCCTGGACAGCCGAGCATGACAAGCCAGAGGGAGAGGAGTTTGGTGGTCCTGGGTTGTTATGGCAGTCATTTGCAGAGCCTGACTTTGGGAGCCCTGCGCAGACCAGACTTGAGGATATTTTCTATGAGAGGGAGGCTAGGCATGACTGGGATGACCCCCATGAGGTAGAGCAAGACCTTGTTCACCTAGCAACCCTGGAGTGGGAACTGGAGAGGGACTACCGAGATCTCTTCCACTCCATTGGGAAGGCTCAGCATTACAACAAGGTGAGAGACCCAGATCCAGACCCCTTCAGCTGGGAAGATATTGTAGAGATTTATTGGGAGGAATCCCAGGCGGCAGGTAGAGATGGGACCGAGGTCTCTCCACCGGCCCTACAGGGATGCTGGGTGGCTAGCCCAGATCCCCAGCACCAGTGTGAAGTGCAGGGAGTGGAGAGCATTGTCTCCCCTCCCCAGCGGAAGTGTACCTTGCAAGGAGAGGAGAGCAGCGTCCTCCCTCCCCAGCGTCAGGGTGAGCTGCAGGGAATTGAGAGCTCAGACTCCATTCCCCATCGACAGATTGATATGCATGGAATTGGGAGCCCCGTCTCTATTCCACAGCGACAGAGTGATATGCAGGGAATTGGGAGCCCCGTCTCCATTCCCCAGCGTCAGGGTGAGCTGCAGGGAATTGAGAGCTCAGACTCCATTCTCCAGCAACAGGCTGAGCTACCAGGGGCAGAGACCGTCGGTCCTGTCCCCCAGCAACAGGGCTGTTTAGCCAAAGGGGAGACCGTCGGTCTCCCCCCCCCCTACAACCAGGTCCCAAACAGGCTACTTCCGTGGTAGCGCTGGCACCAGGGCAGAGTACCGCTGGTCTCTGCCCACTCAGCAACCCACCAAGGCAGCTTACCAGTGCCCAGCACAGCCGTGGTGAGGCACCTGGACATGGACAAGTTTCTCCTCTACCCAGGTGTAGTAACCAGTTATTGTGGGTGGGCTGTACTGCTGATTGTGTTTTGTGGGTGGCCTTCCAGACTAACCCGGAATCTGACCGGAAGGTCAGATATCCTGTTAGTCTGTTTGGAAAGGGGGAGAGATGTGACGAGATCAGTCTCGTCACTGCGAATTGGAGAAGCTTGGAGGCACACACTCTGCCGTTTGACTACGGCCCATGTTGACTTTCCACCTACATAGAAGCCATGCTTCATTTGGTCAGAAAGGACTGTGATCTAACTTTTGAACCACTGGACCAATTTGTATCATTTTGACACATGTTTGTATTTGGAGTATGCTGATTCTGAAAATGTATGTTTTATGTGAATGTGATGCATACTTTTAAAGTTATGAAAAATGTGTAGAAATGTGTTACGGATTCTGACCATCCCCCATTAGGTAAACACTGAGGTAGGAGCTAAGATCATGAACAAGATAAACCTCACAGGGTGTCGCCAGGACTTGAACAAAGGGCCAGTGTATGGGGTTTCCCCAGGGGCATAGACAAGGAGCAAACAGGAAGTGTCCATGAGGACAGTCTTGGTGAGAATGAGCATGGTAGCCATGCCTGGGGGGTGGCCCATGGGAGGAGTCTCATGGTTCCTACCCTGTCTGATTGGCCATAGGTAATTAGGGGTTGACCAAAGGTAGTCACTGCCCCTACGGTGTATGTGGAAATGGTTTATATATATGTCTTGGTTTTTAATAAAGAAGGGAGTTCACTGCTTGACCCTCAACCACAGAGCGTGTGTCTCGTGCTTGGGGGAATGGGTGTCCTGCAGTAGCTGTCCCTATAGCACTGGACGGGCGGATCGGCTAAAAAGGCCTGGGTGCCTGCCGCCTTCTATGCTTGGGGGTACCGTTACAGATGACTTTTGACATTTATTCCTATCCAGGTGGGGGCGCGTCGAAGCATGCAACCGGAGGTGTTTTGGTTGCGCTCTGCTCACATGCCTGCATATAGGGACATATTTGAGCGCAATTTCTACCAAAAAATAAAAGCTCCTATTAAGCACAGCCTTGCTTGCTGTATCGAAAGATATAAAAATATAAGGGATATCTAGTAATTTTATACCCAGGCAGGGTGCATGAAGCAGGCGTCGTGGGCCGCGAGGTTTGCAGAAACAGAAGCTGCATGACCACTGACGCGAGTGAGGGTGATTGGAAGGAGGATTACTCACTGAGAAAGAAAAGGGAGATGGAGGCACAGCATAGAGATTATTAATGGTGGATGCCTCACGGACACTAAATATACAAGTAATGAACTGTCTGTGGGGCTGGTATACTAGGGCCTCATGCACGGGACAATAATGAAGAAGATCAGCGTATGCTGCGCTGTCACGGAAAACTTTAATAGAAGGACTGGGTATATACAACTAGGAACTCCAATGTCTCTATGTCTTTTACTTACTAATTGACTGAGAGGCCATTTTAAAACGGGCACCAATTTTGCCTCAAGGGTGGGGGTGGAGGCACAGTTCAGTGTCCATCTTGTAAACGCACAGCACATGGTGATATAGAGAGACTCTAAATAACAGAGACATCTCACCTCGAAAGACTAGGAATATAAAAATCAGAATACCCTGCTCAAGGACAATACAGCCTGAGATATGCAAGCCAGAGATAAGTGGAAAAACAACTCTGCGACCTTTACTATATGTGGTCTCACACTGCCACCTTGTGGCCAACTGAGTGAACTGAAAGCTTGTAAGCAACATAGAAATGAAAAAGGTAATACAGTTCATAGACTGCATCAATATTTAAAAAGATTATGATTTACATGAATGGTACTACCAACAGGGGTCTACATGCATATAAAAAAAAATGCTATGTGTTTATATAGAGCCCTATTCAATTGTCCGAATCGCAATTTAATAAGGCTGATTGTTAGCACAAGCATTACTGACTTCTGAAGAACTCCTGTTCCCCAGCGGCTCCCTTCACAAGGATGTGGCTCAGGCCTCTCGGAAACTTCTGAGGAGGGATCAGATCACGCCTCACAACAAATGGAGTTGGCAGATTGCTCATTGGCAAAGATAGGAAAAATATTGCGTAAACAAGTAACACAGGCAGTAGTAGATGGGCTGTGGTAGGACATTCACTCTCTTGGACAGAGAACGCAACTTTTAGAAGAGATCACAGATCAGATTGTAGAAACTCAGGAGCACGACAAACAGGCAAATGCTCAAAATTCCTCAAAAATACGGGAGCTGTAGTAGAAAGTAGAAGACTTGGAAAACCGCTCCCGTAGACATAACATCAGTCTTAGAGGGATTCCAAGCATAATTACTGTTTATTATTATAGTTTATTTATAACGCGCCGACATATTCCGTAGCGCTGTACATTAATTAGGTTCAGATAGAGATTAACATTTAGCAAAGGATTTACAGCAATGTGTCAAAGGGGTAATCAGTACTATTGTCAGCGTAACCTGAAGAGCGGTGGGAAATCGAAAGACCCATAGGGCCCTTGGATAAACTAAAGACCAAAATATGCCTAGGGATGTAATTCTTAGGTTCACCCAACAAAGATCCAGGGACCTGATACTTAAAACAACTAGAAAAATACCAGAGATAAGGGGTCCAGATTAGACTTTTCTTAAGATTTACATGGACTTGTCCCTGGTTACTCTGAGCAAACGCAAGGCAATCAAACCATCCCTGCAAATTCTGGCAAAATCAAAAAAAAGGGGCAACCTACAATGTGCATTCCTTTGAAGAGAGCCAAGCACTTCTGACTCACCTGCGCCTAAATAAATATGAGGAACCTGAGCAGAGAAATAGTTCTTTACAAGGAACAAACAGCCCAGTGAAGTGGCTGGAACTTCATCCCCTGGTCCCAAGAGACAACACTTGCAAGTAGATTTTCCCTTTTGCAAGTAAAGGCTGATAAATTGCAGATTGCACTAATTGTGCCCTAGGTAAGAGGAGTGTGGCTTGACTGTGTTAAACTAGTATAAAGGTTTGTGAGCTGGTTTGGGGCCTGTTTACAAGTGGATTTTTCTTTTTGCAAGTAAAGGCTGATAAATTGCAGAGTGCACTAATTGTGCCCAGGTGAGAAGGCAGAAGGTAATATAAACAGGAGAAGAGGCAAACTTGTGAGCTTGCAAACATTTCTAGTATAAGTACAATTCTAGTAAAAGTGAAGGAGTTTAAATAAAAGGAGGGAGTTCAAAGAAAGGGGGGGCAGATTTATAGTGCAAAGGAGGAAAAATGAAAACATTTTTATACAAATGTATTATTTTATATTCTTTATTTTTCCCACTGAATTTTTTGTAGACAATATTAACAATCTCAGTGTACATCCTGCCACATGTATGCAATACTGGAACAGATGATCCAGGGCCCATACCTCTCTGACAGGTGTGAGCATTTTGCCTCTCTGGAAGCTCAAATTGGAGAACTGGAGAGGAGAATTGCAGCACTTGGTGATATTGCTCCACTGGAAAGGGAGGTGGTGTTCACTGAGCACAGTTTAGCTGGGCCTAGCATGGAGGGTGGAGCTGGGGCTAGTGAGGATGTCCAGGGAGGTAGCTGGGTTACAGTTAGAAGGGGAATCAGGGGGGACAGGAGGAGGCAGGCCAGTTCTGACAGTTCCAACAGATTTGCCAGATTGAGTGAAACTGTTGGCGATGTCCATTCAGGAATGGCAATGCCAGATAGAGCTGTTCCCTCTAACAGCCGGGAGAACAGTTCTCCTGGAGGAGTGGGAGGGCAGAATAGGCAGAACAGACAGGTTTTGGTGGTAGGGGACTCTATTATTAGGAAGGTAGACAGGGTTATTTGTCACCTAGATGCCAGCAATCAAACAGTTTGCTGTCTCCCGGGTGCTCGGGTTCGTCATGCTGTGGATTGGGTGGATAAATTATTGGGAGAGGCTGGAAATGAACCGACGGTTCTGGTACATATAGGTACCAATGACAAAGTTAGTGGAAGATGTCCTAAAGAATGGTTTTAGAGAACTAGGTAATACGCTGAAGGCAAGGACCTCCAAGGTAGTATTTTCTGAGATACTACCAGTGCCACGTGCTAGCCCAGGGAGACGGAAGAAACTTAGGGAGGTTAATGTGTGGCTAAAGATGTGGTGCACTAAGGAGGGGTTTGGGTTTTTAGATCACTAGACTGACTTCTAACTACGGGACAATCTCTACAGCAGAGATGGATTGCACCTTAATGATGAGGGAGCTTTTGTGCTAGGGGATAGGATGGTAGAAAGGCTGTAGGAGTTTTTAAACTAGTAGGTGGGGGGGAGGAACTAGATATAAGTAATGGGGTAGAAAGTGTAGAGGGTATAAGGGATGAATTAACAACTCATAGGGGAGGAGATGGGTGGAGGGGTAGTATAGTCAATAGGGAGGTAGTACTAAGTAATTCAAGTTCAGTGGCAGGCACTTCAGAACTACAGACTCATAACATAAGGTGTATGCTTGCTAATGCCAGAAGCTTGCCAGGAAAAATGGGAAAGTTAGAATTATTCGCAATTAATGAAAAATGGGATTTAATAGGCATTACCGAAACATGGTGGGATGAATCTCATGACTGGACTGTTAATCTGGATGGTTATAACCTATTTAGGAAAGGTTGGGGCAATGGTAAAAGAAGAGAAGCGATTTGTCTGTATGTTAAGCCTGAATTTAATCATATAGTTAGAAAGATATTTTTGCTGGAACTAGCGGTAATGCTGAATGTTTGTGGGTAGAGTTAAATAGCGGAGCAGCAAATTCCAAAGGAATATTAGTAAGAGTATGCTATAAACCCCCAAATATAGCTGAAAGTGAGGAAATACAATTATTGTTACAGATTGGTAATGCAGCTAAGCACGGGCAAATTCTAATAATGGGAGATTATAATTACCCTGAAATAAACTGGATAAATGAGACCAGCAGTTCAGCTAAGGGGAGCAGGTTCTTGAGTACACTCAGGGATCAGTATCTGGCCCAGGTTATACAGGAGCCTACTAGAAATGAAGCCATCTTAGATTTACTCATCACAAATAATATTGATATAGTATCTAATGTTGGAATAGGGCAACCTTTGGGAAACAGTGATCACAACACAGTCTCATTTGAGATTGAATTAAAAAAAGAAATTTTAAGGGGTCAACAAAAACTCTTAATTTTAAAAGGGCAGATTTTAATGGTCTAAGGGCAGCAATACAAAGTATAGACTGGGACAGAGGCATGATGGGTAAAAACACTGACCATAAATGGTCAACATTTAAATCCTTACTAAATATACAGGGAGTGCAGAATTATTAGGCAAATGAGTATTTTGACCACATCATCCTCTTTATGCATGTTGTCTTACTCCAAGCTGTATAGGCTCGAAAGCCTACTACCAATTAAGCATATTAGGTGATGTGCATCTCTGTAATGAGAAGGGGTGTGGTCTAATGACATCAACACCCTATATCAGGTGTGCATAATTATTAGGCAACTTCCTTTCCTTTGGCAAAATGGGTCAAAAGAAGGACTTGACAGGCTCAGAATAGTCAAAAATAGTGAGATATCTTGCAGAGGGATGCAGCACTCTTAAAATTGCAAAGCTTCTGAAGCGTGATCATCGAACAATCAAGCGTTTCATTCAAAATAGTCAACAGGGTCGCAAGAAGCGTGTGGAAAAACCAAGGCGCAAAATAACTGCCCATGAACTGAGAAAAGTCAAGCGTGCAGCTGCCACGATGCCACTTGCCACCAGTTTGGCCATATTTCAGAGCTGCAACATCACTGGAGTGCCCAAAAGCACAAGGTGTGCAATACTCAGAGACATGGCCAAGGTAAGAAAGGCTGAAAGACGACCACCACTGAACAAGACACACAAGCTGAAACGTCAAGACTGGGCCAAGAAATATCTCAAGACTGATTTTTCTAAGGTTTTATGGACTGATGAAATGAGAGTGAGTCTTGATGGGCCAGATGGATGGGCCCGTGGCTGGATTGGTAAAGGGCAGAGAGCTCCAGTCCGACTCAGACGCCAGCAAGGTGGAGGTGGAGTACTGGTTTGGGCTGGTATCATCAAAGATGAGCTTGTGAGGCCTTTTCGGGTTGAGGATGGAGTCAAGCTCAACTCCCAGTCCTACTGCCAGTTCCTGGAAGACACCTTCTTCAAGCAGTGGTACAGGAAGAAGTCTGCATCCTTCAAGAAAAACATGATTTTCATGCAGGACAATGCTCCATCACATGCGTCCATGTACTCCACAGCGTGGCTGGCAAGAAAGGGTATAAAAGAAGAAAATCTAATGACATGGCCTCCTTGTTCACCTGATCTGAACCCCATTGAGAACCTGTGGTCCATCATCAAATGTGAGATTTACAAGGAGGGAAAACAGTACACCTCTCTGAACAGTGTCTGGGAGGCTGTGGTTGCTGCTGCACGCAATGTTGATGGTGAACAGATCAAAACACTGACAGAATCCATGGATGGCAGGCTTTTGAGTGTCCTTGCAAAGAAAGGTGGCTATATTGGTCACTGATTTGTTTTTGTTTTGTTTTTGAATGTCAGAAATGTATATTTGTGAATGTTAAGATGTTATATTGGTTTCACTGGTAAAAATAAATAATTGAAATGGGTATATATTTGTTTTTTGTTAAGTTGCCTAATAATTATGCACAGTAATAGTCACCTGCACACACAGATATCCCCCTAAAATAGCTAAAACTAAAAACAAACTAAAAACTACTTCCAAAAATATTCAGCTTTGATATTGAGTTTTTTGGGTTCATTGAGAACATGGTTGTTGTTCAATAATAAAATTAATCCTCAAAAATACAACTTGCCTAATAATTCTGCACTCCCTGTACATACACATCAGCATATACCGTGTGGGAATAAAAGTAAATCCCATCCAATATGGCTTAACAATGATTTAAAGATCAAGATACGGAGTAAAAAACAACATTTATATTATACACACAAGAGGTGACAGAGACAGCCTTACAGGAATACAAGGAAATCAACAAGGCAGCAAAAGGGCTATTAGACTGGCTAAAATAGAAAATGGCAAGTTATATGTAAGGAGAGTAAGACTAACCCTAAACATGAGTATAAATATATTAATGGGAAGAAGGCCAGGAAGGAAGCTATAGGACCATTACAATGTGACACAGTCTGATAATTGGTGACCAGGAAAAGGCAGATGAGCTAAATAGGTTCTATTCTTTGGTATACACAAGGGAGGTACCAGTGGTTGGGACATGGCAACATAATGGGGCTACACTGCCTTTGCCAAATAATTGGTTAACACAGGAAGTAATCCAAAAGAGGTTGGAAAAAATAAATGTTAATAAAGCCCCAGGTCCTGATGGAATACATCCAATGGTACTGTGGGAACTGGGCTCTGTAATAGCCAAACCATTATATCTAATCTATCAGGACTCACTCACTACAGGGTCTCTACCAGATGACTGGAGAAAAGCTGATGTAATACCTATATTTAAGAAGGAAGCAAGAGCAAATCCGGGGAATTATAGACCAGTGAGCCTCACTTCTGTAGTTGGGAAGCTTTTAGAGGGTTAATAAGGGATAATATACAAGAATATGTCTATTGGAACAGGATTATAAGTAGGAGTCAACATGGATTTATGGGGGATAGGTCATGTCAAACAAATCTAATTATTTCTATGAGGAGGTAAGTAGGAACCTGTATCTGTATACACTATACACACCTATAACTACCCCTGATCCTCACATCTGCCCCTGTATACACTATACACACCTATAACTACCCCTGATCCTCACATCTGCCCCTGTATACACTGTACACACCAATAACTACCCCTGAATCTCACATCTGCCCCTGTATACACTATACACACCTATAACTACCCCTGATCCTCACATCTGCCCCTGTATACACTATACACACCTATAACTACCCCTGATCCTCACGTCTGCCCCTATATACACTACACACACCTATAACTACCCCTGATCCTCACATCTGCACCTGTATACACTATACACACCTATAACTACCCCTGATCCTCACATCTGCCCCTGTATACACTATACACACCTATAACTACCCCTGATCCTCACATCTGCCCCTGTATACACTATACACACCTATAACTACCCCTGATCCTCACATCTGCCCCTGTATACACTATACACACCTATAACTACCCCTGAATCTCACATCTGCCCCCGTATACACTATACACACCTATAAATACCCCTGAATCTCACATCTGCCCCTGTATACACTATACACACACACCTATAACTACCCCTGATCCTCACATCTGCCGCTGTATACACCATAGACACCTATACATACCACTGAATCTCACATCTGCCCCTGTATACACTATACACACCTATACCTACCCCTGATCCTCACATCTGCCGCTGTATACACTATAGACACCTATACATACCACTGAATCTCACATCTGCCCCTGTATACACTATACACACCTATAACTACCCCTGATCCTCACATCTGCCCCTGTATACACTATACACAGCTATACATAAAACTGAATCTCACATCTGCCCCTTTATACACTATACACACCTATAACTACCCCTGATCCTCACATCTGCCCCTATATACACTATACACACCTATAACTACCCCTGATCCTCACATCTGCCCCTGTATACACTGTACACACCTATAACTACCCCTGATCCTCACATCTGCCCCTGTATACATTATACACACCTATAACTACCCCTGATCCTCACATCTGCCCCTGTATACACTATACACACCTATAACTACCCCTGATCCTCACATCTGCCCCTGTATACACTGTACACACCTATAACTACCCCTGATCCTCACATCTACCCCTGTATACACACCTATAATTACCCCTGATCCTCACATCTGCCCCTGTATACATTATACACACCTATAACTACCCCTGATCCTCACATCTGCCCCTGTATACACTATACACACCTATAACTACCCCTGATCCTCACATCTGCCCCTATATACACTATACACACCTATAACTACCCCTGATCCTCACATCTGCCCCTGTATACACTGTACACACCTATAACTACCCCTGATCCTCACATCTGCCCCTGTATACATTATACACACCTATAACTACCCCTGATCCTCACATCTGCCCCTGTATACACTATACACACCTATAACTACCCCTGATCCTCACATCTGCCCCTGTATACACTGTACACACCTATAACTACCCCTGATCCTCACATCTACCCCTGTATACACACCTATAATTACCCCTGATCCTCACATCTGCCCCTGTATACATTATACACACCTATAACTACCCCTGATCCTCACATCTGCCCCTGTATACACTATACACACCTATAACTACCCCTGATCCTCACATCTGCCCCTGTATACACTATACACACTGTAACGGAGTTGGAACACGAATCCAATATCTCCGCTGGTATACGGTAAAATATCCAAGAAGCACTACAGTCTCACCAACCTCCCATATTGGACGACACTCAATTGGGAGTCAAATAATACTGTCTTTATTTTGTTGTGCAGAAATATATATACACATCTCTTTGGTCACAGGTAATACACATGCCCATATTTGGCCACACAATACACATAGAGAGACAATAGGTGTGGTCACACCTCCCTGAGGCTACCTGGCTACTTTGATACAATCAGACATTGATTAGATCATCCTTCCCTTTGTTCCATCTGTTACAATGTGAACACTTCACACAATGGACCTCTCTTGCTTATGAGGATTCTCTGTAATAGGATTATCTATTATGCCAAGGTCTGCAATAGTCTGGGCTAATATTCTGCAGAGCATAAACCAACATACATACAGTATAACAGTAGGATCATATTTTAACCATAATAATTAAATAACCATAAAACAGGGTAAAACAGTGATGGGTTCCGTTACACACCTCCCCTGTGACCATAAGCCGGCAGATCGGCCTGGGGATGTCCGGACAAAAGTAGTTGTTGGTCAATTCTCTAGTTTGACAACCTATCAGCATTACTGCAATTCACCTTTACTCACATTTCAAGAACAAAACAAACGCACACAAAACAAACGCACACTTCATACAGCATTCACAGCAATAAACATTTCAAGGAGAGGAAAATACATTTTACAAACGGTTTTTACAGAGGCCTCTGTACTGGAGACAATGGGGAAAGTAATCCAATTATCCAGGGATAGAGGCAGACTCCATTGAGCACATGGTTGGAAAAAAAACATAAACCACTTTAAAATACATAAAGTCACCTTTTACACATAACACACAGACATTTCACATATCCCCAGATAGCTGGGATCTGAGCGCACAAAACTACCGAATAGTGCTCAGATCCTATTTACACAGTTCAATTGCCAAGTAGCTAAAGTCTTTCCCATAGTCTTTCATTATATGAATGGGCTCCATGGCATAGCTATCTGGGGTATCACCGCTCACACAGTCCAAGTACCGAATGACCCCCCTGTATTTAAAGGGCCAGAATGAGGGACATACACTCTGGTATGGCCGAATACTGTTTTTAAAGGGCAATATGTCCCAGGGCCATAGTCGCAGGGCAGGAGGCTGGCAATAAGTCCTCTCCAGGACAAAGTGGCAAAAGGCACTTCGTCACCCATCTCCCCTTTGGGGGGAAGTCTAACCAGGCACCTGGATATTTCGCTGTGGTGATGGGGCAACAC
Source organism: Discoglossus pictus (assembly GCA_027410445.1). NCBI lineage: Eukaryota > Metazoa > Chordata > Amphibia > Anura > Alytidae > Discoglossus > Discoglossus pictus. The sequence goes on along the minus strand of CM050165.1, from coordinate 3,512,635 downwards.
GCTGAGGAGACTTGAGGGGCAGAGGCCAGCGGCACTCTGCCCTGATGCCAGCTCTTCTGCTGGTATAACCTGCAGGACATTCTGCTCTGTACAAGGGACAAAGGGAAGGCAGAGGCCGACTGCACTCTGCCCCGCTGTCAGCTCTTCTGCTGGGTTACTTGGGACATATTCCGGCTCAGTAGCCCGGGAAAGGTGGGGGTCAGTGGGGGTTAACATTTCCTCTGATAACCCTGGGGCCACATTAGGAGTTAGCTGGGGAGGGGAATTTGTACTTACCCCCTCCTCCGGTTGTCCCAGTGAGGGTAGTTGGGGATCTGGACAGGCTGTCCAGCATCCCGGTAGGTCAGGCACAGAGACCATGGTCCCATCTGCGCCGTCTGGGAGATTGGTGTCTCCCCTTGTTAGGGTAAGCTGTCGCTGGGGGGAGAGGGCGACACCTTCAGCTCCCTGGGGTTCACACTGCCGCTGGGGGGGAAGGACGACACTTTCAGCCCCCTGGGGTACACACTGCCGCTGGGGAGGAAGGATGGCACCTTCTGCTCCCTGGGGTACACACTGCCGCTGGGGGGAACGGACGGCACCTTCTGCTCCCTGGGATACACACTGCCGCTGGGGGGGGGAAGGACGACACCTTCTGCTCCCTGGGATACACACTGCCGCTGGGGGGGGGGGGGGGGGGATGACACCTTCGGCCCCCTGGGGTACACACTGCCGCTGGGGAGGAAGGACGACACCTTCAGCTCCCTGGGGTACACACTGCCGCTGGGGAGGAAGGACGGCACCTTCTGCTCCCTGGGATACACACTGCTGCTGGGGGGGAAGGACGACACCTTCGGCCCCCTGGGGTACACACTGCCGCTGGGGAGGAAGGACGGCACCTTCTGCTCCCTGGGGTACACACTGCCGCTGGGGAGGAAGGACGGCACCTTCTGCTCCCTGGGATACACACTGCCGCTGGGGGGAAGGACGACAACTTCGGCCCCCTGGGGTACACACTGCCGCTGGGGGGGGGAAGGATGACACCTTCGGCCCCCTGGGGTACACACTGCCGCTGGGGAGGGGAAGGATGACACCTTCGGCCCCCTGGGGTACACACTGCCGCTGGGGAGGAAGGACGACACCTTCAGCTCCCTGGGGTACACACTGCCTCTGGGGAGGAAGGACGGCACCTTCTGCTCCCTGGGGTACACACTGCCGCTGCGGGGGAAGGACGACACCTTCGGCCCCCTGGGGTACACACTGCCGCTGGGGAGGAAGGACGGCACCTTCTGCTCCCTGGGGTACACACTGCCGCTGGGGAGGAAGGACGACACCTTCTGCTCCCTGGGATACACACTGCCGCTGCGGGGGAAGGACGACACCTTCGGCCCCCTGGGGTACACACTGCCGCTGGGGAGGAAGGACGGCACCTTCTGCTCCCTGGGATACACACTGTCGCTGGGGAGGGGAATTAGTTGGAGTATTCCACGTGGAGCGGTTTCTGTTTCTGGGGCAGTCTCTCTGCATGTGGCCCTGCTGGTTACACGTGTGGCACCTGATGTACTGTGGAGGGGTTTGGTAGTTCCTACCACCCGGACGCAGTGCTGGGGGGGGGGGGGGGGGTTAATGGTGGGAGGTGGGTTAGCAGCTCCCAAGATGGACCGCTCCCGTGCCCGCTGCTTTTCCATTATGTGTTCATGGACATCTGTCATTAACCATTCCAAGGTTATTGTGGGAAGCGTACCTGGGAAAAATGCCAGTCTGCTTTGGAGTTCTCTTCCAAACTCAGTCTGTGTGCTGTCCGTAAGAGGCGCTGTAGCCGCTGCCCGGTCTCCCTCCATGAGTTCCTTTCTGTCTGCATCCCTGTAGTCCGCGGCCGCCTCCTCCTCCTCATCATGAACGCTGTCCGAAAACTAGCCGGTTCCATCCTGCTGTAGCCAGGGGCGCCGTACGGATACTAGCGTTGCCCTCAATTTGTAACTCCACGGAATGGTGTCTCCTGTAGCTGTCCTTCTGACCGTGGGAACAATTCCGCCACTTGCAACCAAATGTAACGGAGTTGGAACACAAATCCAATATCTCCGCTGGTATACGGTAAAATATCCAAAAAGCACTGCAGTCTCACCAGCCCCAACCTCCCATATTGGACGACACTCAATTGGGAGTCAAATAATACTGTCTTTATTTTGTTGTGCAGAAATATATATACACATCTCTTTGGCCACAGGTAATACACATGCCCATATTTGGCCACACAATACACATAGAGGGACAATAGGTGTGGTCACACCTCCCTGAGGCTACCTGGCTATGTTTATACAATCAGACATTGATTAGATCATCCTTCTCTTTGTTCCATCTGTCACAATGTGAACACTTCACACAATGGACCTATCTTGCTTATGAGGAGTCTCTGTAATAGGATTATCTATTATGCCAAGGTCTGCAATAGTCTGGGCTAATATTCTGCAGAGCATAAACCAACATACATACAGAATATCAGTAGGATCATATTTTAACCATAATAATTAAATAACCATAAAACAGGGTAAAACAGTGATGGGTTTCGTTACACACACCTATAACTACCCCTGATCCTCACATCTGCCCCTGTATACACTATACACACCTATAACTACCCCTGATCCTCACATCTGCCCCTGTATACACTATACACACCTATACATACCACTGAATCTCACATCTGCCCCTGTATACACTATACACACCTATAACTACCCCTGATCCTCACATCTGCCCCTGTATACACTATACACAACTATAACTACACCTGATCCTCACATCTGCCCCTGTATACACTATACACACCTATAACTACCCCTGATCCTCACATCTGCCCCTGTATACACTATACACACCTATAACTACCCCTGATCCTCACATCTGCCACTGTATATACTATACACACCTATAACTACCCCTGATCCTCACATCTGCCCCTGTATACACACCTATGACTACCCCTGATCCTCACATCTGCCCCTGTATACACTATACACACCTATAACTACCCCTGATCCTCACATCTGCCCCTGTATACACACCTATAACTACCCCTGACCCTCACATCTGCCCCTGTATACACTATACACAGCTATAACTACCCCTGACCCCCACATCTGCCCCTGTATACACTATACACAGCTATAACTACCCCTGATCCTCACATCTTCCCCTGTATACACTATACACACCTATAACTACCCCTGATCCTCACATCTGCCCCTGTATACACTATACACACCTATAACTACCCCTGACCCTCACATCTGTCCCCGTATACACTATACACACACCTATATCTACCCCTGATACTCACATCTGCCCCTGTATACACACCTATAAATACCCTTGACCCTCACATCTGCCCCTGTATACACTATACACACCTATAACTACCCCGGATCCTCACATCTGCCCCTGTATACACTATACACACCTATAACTACCCCTGACCCTCACATCTGCCCCTGTATACACTATACACACCTATAACTACCCCTGATCCTCAGATCTGCCCCTGTATACACTATACACATCTATAACTACCCCTGACCCTCACATCTGCCCCTGTATACACACCTATAACTACCCCTGATCCTCACATCTGCCCCTGTATACACTATACACACCTATAACTACCCCTGATCCTCACATCTGCCCCTGTATACACTATACACACCTATAACTACCCCTGATCCTCACATCTGCCCCTGTATACACTATACACACCTATAACTACCCCTGATCCTCACATCTGCCCCTGTATACACTATACACACCTATAACTACCCCTGATCCTCACATCTGCCCCTGTATACACTATACACACCTATAACTACCCCTGACCCTCACATCTGCTCCTATATACACTATACACACCTATAACTACCCCTGATCCTCACATCTGCCCCTGTATACACTATACACACACCTATAACTACCCCTGACCCTCACATCTGCCCCTGTATACACTATACACACCTATAACTACCCCTGATCCTGACATCTGCCCCTGTATACATTATACACACCTATAACTACCCCTGATCCTCACATCTGCCCCTGTATACACTATACACACCTATAACTACCCCTGATCCTCACATCTGCCCCTATATACACACCTATAACTACAGCTGATCCTCACATCTGCCCCTGTATACACACCTATAACTACCCCTGACCCTCACATCTGCCCCTGTATACACTATACACACCTATAACTACCCCTGACCCTCACATCTGCCCCTGTATACACACCTATAACTACCCCTGATCCTCACATCTGCCCCTGTATACACTATACACACACCTATAACTACCCCTGACCCTCACATCTGCCCCTGTATACACTATACACACCTATAACTACCCCTGATCCTGACATCTGCCCCTGTATACATTATACACACCTATAACTACCCCTGATCCTCACATCTGCCCCTGTATACACTATACACACCTATAACTACCCCTGATCCTCACATCTGCCCCTATATACACACCTATAACTACCGCTGATCCTCACATCTGCCCCTGTATACACACCTATAACTACCCCTGACCCTCACATCTGCCCCTGTATACACTATACACATCTATAACTACCCCTGATCCTCACATCTGCCCCTGTATACACACCTATAACTACCCCTGATCCTCACATCTGCCCCTCTATACACACCTATAACTACCCCTGATCCTCACATCTACCCCTGTATACACTATACACACCTATAACTACCCCTGATCCTCATGTCTGCCCCTGTATACACTATACACACCTATAACTACCCCTGATCCTCACATCTGCCCCTGTATACACTATACACACCTATAACTACCCCTGATCCTCACATCTGCTCCTGTATACACTATACACACCTATAACTACCCCTGACCCTCACATCTGCTCCTATATACACTATACACACCTATAACTACCCCTGATCCTCACATCTGCCCCTGTATACACTATACACACACCTATAACTACCCCTGACCCTCACATCTGCCCCTGTATACACTATACACACCTATAACTACCCCTGATCCTCACATCTGCCCCTGTATACACTATACACACCTATAACTACCCCTGATCCTCACATCTGCTCCTGTATACACTATACACACCTATAACTACCCCTGACCCTCACATCTGCTCCTATATACACTATACACACCTATAACTACCCCTGATCCTCACATCTGCCCCTGTATACACTATACACACACCTATAACTACCCCTGACCCTCACATCTGCCCCTGTATACACTATACACACCTATAACTACCCCTTATCCTGACATCTGCCCCTGTATACATTATACACACCTATAACTACCCCTGATCCTCACATCTGCCCCTGTATACACTATACACACACCTATAACTACCCCTGATCCTCACATCTGCCCCTATATACACACTTATAACTACCCCTGATCCTCACATCTGCCCCTATATACACACCTATAACTACCCCTGACCCTCACATCTACCGCTGTATACACTATACACACCTATAACTACCCCTGATCCTCACATCTGCCCCTGTATACACTATACACACCTATAACTACCCCTGACCCTCACATCTGCCCCTGTATACACTATACACATCTATAACTACCCCTGATCCTCACATCTGCCCCTGTATACACACCTATAACTACCCCTGATCCTCACATCTGCCCCTCTATACACACCTATAACTACCCCTGATCCTCACATCTGCCCCTGTATACACTATACACACCTATAACTACCCCTGATCCTCATGTCTGCCCCTGTATACACTATACACACCTATAACTACCCCTGATCCTCACATCTGCCCCTGTATACACTATACACACCTATAACTACCCCTGACCCTCACATCTGCTCCTGTATACACTATACACACCTATAACTACCCCTGACCCTCACATCTGCTCCTATATACACTATACACACCTATAACTACCCCTGATCCTCACATCTGCCCCTGTATACACTATATACACACCTATAACTACCCCTGACCCTCACATCTGCCCCTGTATACACTATACACACACCTATAACTACCCCTGACCCTCACATCTGCCCCTGTATACACTATACACACCTATAACTACCCCTTATCCTGACATCTGCCCCTGTATACATTATACACACCTATAACTACCCCTGATCCTCACATCTGCTCCTATATACACTATACACACCTATAACTACCCCTGATCCTCACATCTGCCCCTGTATACACTATACACACACCTATAACTACCCCTGACCCTCACATCTGCTCCTATATACACTATACACACCTATAACTACCCCTGATCCTCACATCTGCCCCTGTATACACTATACACACACCTATAACTACCCCTGACCCTCACATCTGCCCCTGTATACACTATACACACACCTATAACTACCCCTGACCCTCACATCTGCCCCTGTATACACTATACACACCTATAACTACCCCTGATCCTCACATCTGCCCCTGTATACACTATACACACCTATAACTACCCCTGATCCTCACATCTGCTCCTGTATACACTATACACACCTATAACTACCCCTGACCCTCACATCTGCTCCTATATACACTATACACACCTATAACTACCCCTGATCCTCACATCTGCCCCTGTATACACTATACACACCTATAACTACCCCTGACCCTCACATCTGCCCCTGTATACACTATACACATCTATAACTACCCCTTATCCTGACATCTGCCCCTGTATACATTATACACACCTATAACTACCCCTGATCCTCACATCTGCCCCTGTATACACTATACACACACCTATAACTACCCCTAACCCTCACATCTACCCCTGTATACACTATACACACCTATAACTACCCCTGACCCTCACATCTGCCCCTATATACACTATACACACCTATAACTACCCCTGACCCTCATATCTGCTCCTATATACACACTTATAAATACCCCTGATCCTCACATCTGCCCCTGTATACACTATACACACCTATAACTACCCCTGATCCTCACATCTGCCCCTGTATACACTATATACACCTATAACTACCCCTGATCCTCACATCTGCCCCTGTATACACTATATACACCTATAACTACCCCTGATCCTCACATCTGCCCCTGTATACACTATACACACTTATAAATACCCCTGATCCTCACATCTGCCCCTATACAGAGTCTGCACACAGCTGTGAATATCCTCAGCCTCACATCTACCCCTCCATATACATTATAAGAACAAATATACCCCCAGGCTCATATCTGGCCCTGTATACACTGCACAGAGCTATTAATACCCCCAGCCCTGAATCTGCCACCTATATATATATATATATATATATATATATATATATATATATATATATATATATATATATATATATATATATATATATCATATAAACTCATTCCCCCCTAGCCTTACATCTGCCCTCCATATACACTCTACACACAAATACTCCTTCCTATACAGGTGTATAATGTCGGCAGACAGATAATACAAGCATCTCCTTTAATCCCTTTAGCTGAGTATTAAAGGTAATGCTATGGGCGTGGTTAGGTAGTGACGCGACGGTTGCCATAGAAACAGCTCGGCATCGCCAGGACCTAGATGCCCAGCTAGGACGCCGGGCCGGAGAGCTGGCCGTGTGATATAGGGGTACAGGGCAGGCCCCGGGGAGGGCAACAAGTGGGCTGCTGTGTGTATATATTGGGGGGCTGCTATATATAAATATATGGGTGGCTGCTATATATATATATATATATATAGGCTGGAGATTTGGGGGGCTGTGTGTGTGTATAGGGGGCTGCTGTAGATATATAGGCCGGGGATTTGGCGGTGCTGTGAGTATAGTTTGGGGGACTGCATTGTGTATATAGTTTGGGGGGCTGCATTGTGTATATAGTTTGGGGGGCTGCTATATATATATATATATAGGCTGGGGATTTGGGGGCTGTGGGTGTATAGATTGGGGGGCTGCTGTGCATATATATATATATATATATATATATATATATATATATATAGGCTAGGGATTTTGGGGGGCCTTGAGTATAGTTTGGGGGGCTGCTATATATATATATATATATATATATATATATATATATATATACTGGGGATTTGGGGGGCTGTGGGTGTATAGATTGGGGGGCTGCTGTGTGTATATATATATATATAGGCCGGGATTTTGGGGTGCTGTGAGTTTAGTTTGGGGGACTGCAGAGTTTATATAGTTTGGGGGGCTGCTATACATATATATATAAGCTGTGGATATGGGGGTGCAGTGTGTATAGTTTGGGGTGCTGCATGAATATAGTTTGGAGGCTGGTACAGTATATATATATGCTGGGTGTATAGTTTGGGTTTGGGGTGCAGCTGTATATATATATATATAGGCTGGGAGTTGGGGGCTGATTTTATTATTGGGGTCTGTAGGCTGGGGGGCTTTATCTAGACTGGCTTTCTATGCCCTGGATATTAGAGGATTATTTCCAGGTTACTCAGAGTGCTTTTTGTGGGGTACCACTAACAGCCCCGGTGCCAGTCGGTTAGTCAGGATGCTGCCCGGCTCTATCCAGATGTCGGGGGAGACCCTGTCTGGGGCAGAGGTTAGGGGGGTATGTGAGGGGCTGGCAGAGGGCACCGTCCGTCTCCTGTCCCTGCGGGGGTGCCACCTCTCAGATAGAGACTTTGCCCGCCTCTGTCAGGGGGTGTCACAGTCACCGTCCCTCATCCAGCTCAACCTCAATCTGGGTGTGGTGTCCAGTGCCACCCGGGTACAGCAGCTGGCACAGTGTCTGCAAGTGAACCGCTCCCTGCAGTCCCTCTTGTGAGTATCTGCCTGCAGGTGGGTAGGTTGTGTGTCCCTGCATCTATATGTAGTACAGGTCTATATACTGTCCCTGTATGTGAGATACATAGTACAAGTGTACATAGTGACTGCACTCTCTACAGGTATGTACAGAGTATATCTATAGTACAGGTAGATACAGGTGTGTACAGAGTGTATCTATAGTACAGATATATACAGGTGTATACAGATATGTACAGAGTGTATCTATAGTACAGATATATACAGGTGTATACAGATATGTACAGAGTGTATCTATAGTACAGATATATACAGGTGTATACAGATATGTACAGAGTATATCTATAGTACAGGTATATACAGGTATGTACAGAGTATATCTATAGTACAGGTATATACAGGTGTGTACAGAGTATATCTATAGTACAGGTATATACAGGTATGTACATAGTGTATCTATAGTACAGGTATATACAGGTATGTACAGAGTATATCTATAGTACAGGTATATACAGGTATGTACATAGTGTATCTATAGTACAGGTATATACAGGTGTGTACAGAGTGTATCTATAGTACAGGTATATACAGGTGTGTACAGAGTGTATCTATAGTACAGGTATATACAGGTATGTACATAGTGTATCTATAGTACAGATATATACAGGTATGTACAGAGTATATCTATAGTACAGGTATATACAGATGTGTACAGAGTGTATCTATAGTACAGGTATATACAGGTATGTACAGAGTATATATATAGTACAGGTATATACAGGTGTGTACAGAGTGTATCTATAGTACAGGTATATACAGGTATGTACATAGTGTATCTATAGTACAGATATATACAGGTATGTACAGAGTATATCTATAGTACAGGTATATACAGATGTGTACAGAGTGTATCTATAGTACAGGTATATACAGGTGTGTACAGAGTGTATCTATAGTACAGGTATATACAGGTATGTACATAGTGTATCTATAGTACAGATATATACAGGTATGTACAGAGTATATCTATAGTACAGGTATATACAGATGTGTACAGAGTGTATCTATAGTACAGGTATATACAGGTATGTACAGAGTATATATATAGTACAGGTATATACAGGTGTGTACAGAGTGTATCTATAGTACAGGTATATACAGGTATGTACATAGTGTATCTATAGTACAGATATATACAGGTATGTACAGAGTATATCTATAGTACAGGTATATACAGATGTGTACAGAGTGTATCTATAGTACAGGTATATACAGGTATGTACATAGTGTATCTATAGTACAGGTATATACAGGTATGTACATAGTGTATCTATAGTACAGATATATACAGGTATGTACAGAGTATATCTATAGTACAGGTATATACAGATGTGTACAGAGTGTATCTATAGTACAGGTAGATACAGGTATGTACAGAGTATATCTATAGTACAGGTATATACAGGTGTGTACAGAGTGTATCTATAGTACAGATATATACAGGTGTGTACAGAGTGTATCTATAGTACAGATATATACAGGTATGTACAGAGTGTATCTATAGTACAGGTATATACAGGTGTGTACAGAGTATATATATATAGTACAGGTATATACAGATGTGTACAGAGTGTATCTATAGTACAGGTAGATACAGGTATGTACAGAGTATATCTATAGTACAGGTAGATACAGGTATGTACAGAGTATATCTATAGTACAGGTATATACAGGTGTGTACAGAGTGTATCTATAGTACAGATATATACAGGTGTGTACAGAGTGTATCTATAGTACAGATATATACAGGTGTGTACAGAGTGTATCTATAGTACAGGTATATACAGGTGTGTACAGAGTATATATATATAGTACAGGTATATACAGGTATGTACAGAGTATATCTATAGTACAGGTATATACAGGTATGTACAGAGTATATCTATAGTACAGGTATATACAGGTGTGTACAGAGTATATATATATAGTACAGGTATATACAGGTATGTACAGAGTATATCTATAGTACAGGTATATACAGGTGTGTACAGAGTATATCTATAGTACAGGTATATACAGGTATGTACATAGTGTATCTATAGTACAGGTATATACAGGTATGTACAGAGTATATCTATAGTACAGGTATATACAGGTATGTACATAGTGTATCTATAGTACAGGTATATACAGGTGTGTACAGAGTGTATCTATAGTACAGGTATATACAGGTGTGTACAGAGTGTATCTATAGTACAGGTATATACAGGTATGTACATAGTGTATCTATAGTACAGATATATACAGGTATGTACAGAGTATATCTATAGTACAGGTATATACAGATGTGTACAGAGTGTATCTATAGTACAGGTATATACAGGTATGTACAGAGTATATATATAGTACAGGTATATACAGGTGTGTACAGAGTGTATCTATAGTACAGGTATATACAGGTATGTACATAGTGTATCTATAGTACAGATATATACAGGTATGTACAGAGTATATCTATAGTACAGGTATATACAGATGTGTACAGAGTGTATCTATAGTACAGGTATATACAGGTATGTACATAGTGTATCTATAGTACAGATATATACAGGTATGTACAGAGTATATCTATAGTACAGGTATATACAGATGTGTACAGAGTGTATCTATAGTACAGGTAGATACAGGTATGTACAGAGTATATCTATAGTACAGGTATATACAGGTGTGTACAGAGTGTATCTATAGTACAGATATATACAGGTGTGTACAGAGTGTATCTATAGTACAGATATATACAGGTATGTACAGAGTGTATCTATAGTACAGGTATATACAGGTGTGTACAGAGTATATATATATATAGTACAGGTATATACAGATGTGTACAGAGTGTATCTATAGTACAGGTAGATACAGGTATGTACAGAGTATATCTATAGTACAGGTAGATACAGGTATGTACAGAGTATATCTATAGTACAGGTATATACAGGTGTGTACAGAGTGTATCTATAGTACAGATATATACAGGTGTGTACAGAGTGTATCTATAGTACAGATATATACAGGTGTGTACAGAGTGTATCTATAGTACAGGTATATACAGGTGTGTACAGAGTATATATATATATATAGTACAGGTATATACAGGTATGTACAGAGTATATCTATAGTACAGGTATATACAGGTATGTACAGAGTATATCTATAGTACAGGTATATACAGGTGTGTACAGAGTATATATATATAGTACAGGTATATACAGGTATGTACAGAGTATATCTATAGTACAGGTATATACAGGTATGTACAGAGTATATCTATAGTACAGGTATATACAGGTATGTACAGAGTATATCTATAGTACAGGTATATACAGGTATGTACAGAGTATATCTATAGTACAGGTATATACAGGTATGTACATAGTGTATCTATAGTACAGATATATACAGGTATGTACAGAGTATATCTATAGTACAGGTATATACAGGTGTGTACAGAGTATATATATAGTACAGGTATATACAGGTATGTACAGAGCATATCTATAGTACAGGTATATACAGGTATGTACATAGTGTATCTATAGTACAGATATATACAGGTGTGTACAGAGTGTATCTATAGTACAGGTATATACAGGTGTGTACAGAGTGTATCTATAGTACAGGAATATACAGGTGTGTACAGAGTATATATATAGTACAGGTATATACAGGTGTGTACAGAGTGTATCTATAGTACAGGTATATACAGGTATGTACAGAGTGTATCTATAGTACAGGTATATACAGGTGTGTACAGAGTATATATATATAGTACAGGTATATACAGATGTGTACAGAGTGTATCTATAGTACAGGTAGATACAGGTATGTACAGAGTATATCTATAGTACAGGTAGATACAGGTATGTACAGAGTATATCTATAGTACAGGTATATACAGGTGTGTACAGAGTGTATCTATAGTACAGATATATACAGGTGTGTACAGAGTGTATCTATAGTACAGATATATACAGGTGTGTACAGAGTGTATCTATAGTACAGGTATATACAGGTGTGTACAGAGTATATATATATATATAGTACAGGTATATACAGGTATGTACAGAGTATATCTATAGTACAGGTATATACAGGTATGTACAGAGTATATCTATAGTACAGGTATATACAGGTGTGTACAGAGTATATATATATAGTACAGGTATATACAGGTATGTACAGAGTATATCTATAGTACAGGTATATACAGGTATGTACAGAGTATATCTATAGTACAGGTATATACAGGTATGTACAGAGTATATCTATAGTACAGGTATATACAGGTATGTACAGAGTATATCTATAGTACAGGTATATACAGGTATGTACATAGTGTATCTATAGTACAGATATATACAGGTATGTACAGAGTATATCTATAGTACAGGTATATACAGGTGTGTACAGAGTATATATATAGTACAGGTATATACAGGTATGTACAGAGCATATCTATAGTACAGGTATATACAGGTATGTACATAGTGTATCTATAGTACAGATATATACAGGTGTGTACAGAGTGTATCTATAGTACAGGTATATACAGGTGTGTACAGAGTGTATCTATAGTACAGGAATATACAGGTGTGTACAGAGTATATATATAGTACAGGTATATACAGGTGTGTACAGAGTGTATCTATAGTACAGGTATATACAGGTATGTACAGAGTATATCTATAGTACAGGTATATACAGGTGTGTACAGAGTATATATATATAGTACAGGTATATACAGGTATGTACAGGTATGTACAGAGTATATCTATAGTACAGGTATATACAGGTATGTACAGAGTATATCTATAGTACAGGTAGATACAGGTATGTACAGAGTATATCTATAGTACAGGTAGATACAGGTATGTACAGAGTGTATCCATAGTACAGGTAGATACAGGTATGTACAGAGTGTATCCATAGTACAGGTATATACAGGTGTGTACAGAGTATATCTATAGTACAGATATATACAGGTGTGTACAGAGTATATCTATAGTACAGGTATATACAGGTGTGTACAGATATGTACAGAGTATATATATAGTACAGATATATACAGGTGTATACAGATATGTACAGAGTGTATCTATAGTACAGATATATACAGGTGTATACAGATATGTACAGAGTATATCCATAGTACAGGTATATACAGGTGTATACAGATATGTACAGAGTATATCTATAGTACAGATATATACAGGTGTATACAGGTATGTACAGAGTATATCTATAGTACAGATATATACAGGTGTGTACAGAGTATATCTATAGTACAGGTATATACAGGTGTGTACAGATATGTACAGAGTATATATATAGTACAGATATATACAGGTGTATACAGATATGTACAGAGTGTATCTATAGTACAGATATATACAGGTGTATACAGATATGTACAGAGTATATCCATAGTACAGGTATATACAGGTGTATACAGATATGTACAGAGTATATCTATAGTACAGATATATACAGGTGTATACAGGTATGTACAGAGTATATCTATAGTACAGGTATATACAGGTGTATACAGGTATGTACAGAGTATATCTATAGTACAGGTATATACAGGTGTATACAGGTATGTACAGAGTATATCTATAGTACAGATATATACAGGTGTATACAGGTATGTACAGAGTGTATCTATAGTACAGGTATATACAGGTGTATACAGGTATGTACAGAGTATATCTATAGTACAGGTATATACAGGTGTATACAGGTATGTACAGAGTATATCTATAGTACAGATATATACAGGTGTATACAGGTATGTACACAGTGTATCTATAGTACAGGTATATACAGGTGTATACAGGTATGTACAGAGTATATCTATAGTACAGGTATATACAGGTGTATACAGGTATATACAGAGTATATCTATAGTACAGATATATACAGGTGTATACAGGTATGTACAGAGTGTATCTATAGTACAGGTATATACAGGTGTATACAGGTATGTACAGAGTATATCTATAGTACAGGTATATACAGGTGTATACAGGTATGTACAGAGTATATCTATAGTACAGATATATACAGGTGTATACAGATATGTACAGAGTGTATCTATAGTACAGGTATATACAGGTGTATACAGATATGTACAGAGTGTATCTATAGTACAGGTATATACAGGTGTATGCAGGTATGTACAGAGTATATCTATAGTACAGGTATATACAGGTGTATACAGGTAGGTACAGAGTGTATCTATAGTACAGATATATACAGGTGTATACAGGTATGTACAGAGTATAGCTATAGTACAGATATATACAGGTATGTACAGAGTATATCTATAGTACAGGTAGATACAGGTATGTACATAGTGTATCTATAGTACAGATATATACAGGTGTATACAGATATGTACAGAGTGTATCTATAGTACAGATATATACAGGTGTATACAGATATGTACAGAGTGTATCTATAGTACAGGTATATACAGGTATGTACAGAGTATATCTATAGAACAGGTAGATACAGGTGTATACAGATATGTACAGAGTATAGCTATAGTACAGCTATATATATATATATAAAGGTGTATACAGAAACACTAGTCTATAGTACAGATATATACAGGTGTATACAGGTATGTACAGAGTGTATCTATAGTACAGGTATATACAGGTGTATACAGATATGTACAGAGTTTATCTATAGTACAGGTATATACAGATATGTACAGAGTATATCTATAGTACAGATATATACAGGTGTATACAGATTTATACAGAGTATAGCTATAGTACAGCTATATATATATATATAAAGGTGTATACAGAAACACTAGTCTATAGTACAGATATATACAGGTGTATACAGATATGTACAGAGTATATCTATAGTACATATATATACAGGTGTATACAGATATGTACAGAGTATAGCTATAGTACAGATATATACAGGTGTATACAGATATGTACAGGTGTGTTCAGGTAAATACAGATATGTACAGAGTATAGCTATATTACAGGTGTATACAGATATGTACAGAGTATAGCTATAGTACCGGTATATAAAGGTGTGACCAATATGTACAGAGTATATACATAGTACAGGTATATACAGGTGTATACAGGTATGTACAGAGTATATACATAGTACCGGTAAATAAAGGTGTGTTCAGGTATGTACACAGTATATCCATAGTACAGGTGTATACAGATATGTATATCCATAGTACAGGTATATACACTCCAATGTAAATCTATATGTGTAATGTTGATGTATAATAACGGTCTGCTCTCTCTTTTCTCCGTGTCTTGTTACGCTCCCTTGATCTGCTCTCCTTCTTTTTGTCTCTTGCTATCTCTCTTTTTATCATCCTTTGCCTGTTTACTTTCTTTCCTGTTGTCTCTTCTTCTCGTGCTTTGGCACTCTCACATTGCTTACTCTCTCTCCGTCTCCTTCCGTCTTCTTCTTTTTCTCTCTTCCGTTCTCCTTCATCCTTTCTCGTCCTCATTCTTACGCCTTTGTCTTCTTCTTTCTCTTATCCTTTCTCCTCCTCCTTCTTTCTTCTTTTTCTTGTTCTTTGCGCTCTGTCACTCCCAAAGCCTCCATGGAAACCCACTGACTGACACTGGGCTGTCCCTTCTGAACCCCGCACTGGCCATGCACCCTTCCCTGGTGTCCTTGGATCTTGGAGACTGCATGGTGGGTGATGAGGGGATCAGTCTTATCTGTGGCCTTCTCCCCCCGGATGGAGCCAAGCCAGGTGAGAGATTTACTACCTTGTATAACCTAAAACAGACTCTGGGGGCTGACTTGTTTCACTTATATACAGTGGGGGGAAAAAGTATTTGATCCCCTGCTGATTTTGAACGTTTGTCCACTGACAAATGATCCATCAATAATTTTAATGGTCGGTGTATTGTAACAGAGAGAGACAGAATAACAAAAACAAGAAAAACGCATGTGAAAAGAGTTATAAATTGATTTGCAGGTCAGTGAGTGAAATAAGTATTTGATCCTTTCGACTTAGTACTTGGTGGCAAAACCCCTGTTTTCAGTCACAGAGGTCAGATGTTTCTTGTAGTTGGCCATCAGGTCTGCCCACATCTCAGGTGGGATTTTGTCCCACTCCTCTCTGTAGATCCTCTCCAAGTCATTAAGGTTTCAAAGAGGATGTTTGGCAACTCGGACCTTCAGCTCCCTGCACAGATTTTCTATGGGATTAAGGTCTGGAGACTGGCTCACTTTCACCCAGTTCTCCTCTGAATCATTCAGATGTTCATTGTCAGACTTTAGACGCGCCTGTACATGTGCTTTCTTGAGCAGGGGGGCCTTGCGGGCGCTGCAGGATTTTAGTCCTTCATGGCGTAGTGTGTTACCAATTGTTTTCTTGGTGACTATGGTCCCAGCTGCCTTGAGATCATTAACAAGATCCCCCTGTGTTGTTCTGGGCTGATTCCTCGCCGTTCTCATGATCATTGAAACTCCACAAGGTGAGATCTTGCATGGAGCGTCAGACCAAGGGAGACTGGCAGTTATTTTGTGTTTCTTCCATTTTGAAATTGTAACGGAACCCATCACTGTTTTACACTGTTTTATGATTATTATGGTTAAAATATGATCCTACTATTATACTGTATGTATGTTGGTTTATGCTCTGCAGAATATTGGCCCAGACTAGTGCAGACCTTGGCATGGGAGATAATCCTGTTACAGAGACTCCTCATAAGATAAGGAAGTCTATTGTATAAAGTGTTTTCATTCTCAGACATAAGAACAAAGAAGGATGATCTAATCCATGTCTGATTGTATCAAAGTTGTCAGGTAGCCTCAGGGAGGTGTGACCCACCTATTGTCCCTCTATGTGTATTGTGTGGCCAACTATGGGGGATATGTGAAATGTCTGTGTGTTATGTGTAAAAGATACTTTTACTAACTTTTGAACCCCTGGTCTGATTCATGCCATTTTTTAATATGTTGTTCCACAATTTATGTTGTTCATAAAAATGTAATATTTATTTATGTACTATGTAAAATCATAAAGTTATAAAAATGAATAAAAATGTGTAAGTTTTAGCTGGGAGATAATTGAGTAGATACAGTAATAAACTCAATTATCTCCCAAGCAGGAGGGGAGGGAAACTGTGGGCGTTACTATTGTGTTATTAGTTGTTTATACCTTCCCCTGGGTGTGTTCTGTTTGTACCTGACTGTAATAAAAACCAGGCTGGTTGTGCCAGCAAGTCAGACCCTTCAAAACGTAGCCTCGTCTCGTTCTTGGAGGGAATTGCTATATCATACTGAGGATTGCTATGCTTTGCATACTCCCTTGAGCTTTTAAACTACTGAACCCTTGTTCCTGATGTACTCTCCTTGGAGGAGAGGTCTTCCCCACACGATCCTGGATGCTGGAGATTCATACAGGGTGGAAGGAAGACGGCGCGGCTCCAGTTAAACTACGGCGGTTGTGGAGTCTGTGGTGGTTGTGGTGTCCGGTGCGGTGCTTGTAGTCCTCAGCGCAAGCTAGGACGCGTCCATCAACGGAGGTACCCAGTCGGGGTGCCAGTAGATCCGTTACAGAAATAATCGTACAAACTGTTGTCATCTTCTCGCCAAGTTGCTTGGCGATGGCCTTGTACAGATATATACAGGTGTATACAGATATGCCCATTCCAGCCTTGTGTAGGTCTACAATCTTATCCCTGACATCCTTGGACAGCTCTTGGCCATGGTGGAGAGTTTGGAATCTGATTGATTGCTTTTGTGGACAGGTGTCTTTTATACAGGTAATGAGCTGAGATTAGGAGCACTCCGTTTAAGAGAGGGCTCCTAATTTCATCTCGTTACCTGTACAAAAGACACCCGGGAGCCAGAAATCTTGCTGATTGATAGGGGATCAAATACTTATTTCCCTCCGTGGCAGAAGCAGCTACAAGAGACTTTTGCATTGATTATTGCCTGTATTTGAACTGTATGTTAGTTGAGCATAGTGGATTTTATTAGACTGGTTCTGGCCCTTTAAATGCTCGGACAAAGGATCTGCCGTTTTGCTATGCACTTCGGATGCAGAGTGTGAAGAAAAACCCTGTTTTATGGTTACTTTATTCTTATGGTTAAAATATGATCACATTGCTATACTGTAGATATGTTGGTCTGCTAGCCTAAAAGATAATCCTATCACAGGGGCTCCTGTGACAGGAAAGTCTATTGTGTAAAGTGTTTGTGAGAGATAGCACAAAGAGAAGGATAATCTAATCAATGTCTGTATTGTATAAAAGTAGCCAGGTAGCCTCCGGGAGGTGTGACCACACCTAGTGACTCTCTATGTGTATTGTGTGGCCAAATAGGGGGATGTGTATTACTTGTGAGAAGAGATGTATATATATACTTCTGGATAACAAAATAAAGACAGTATTCTTTGACTCCCAATTGAGTGTCATCCAATCTGGGAGGTTGGGGCTTGTGAGACTGCAGTGCTTCTTGGATATTTTACCGTATACCAGCGGAGATATTGGATTTGTGTTCCAACTCCGTTACAATTGATGGCAGCGACGGGATTTAAACCTCACAGCAGACCGTTGTTCGGCAGTTACAGCCATTTGGGAAATTTGCTATTTCGTATGGAACCGAAAGGAAAGGATATGTAAATATACCCGAACGGATAGTTAATGGGGACAGACTATACCAACTTGAAACGGGCCACGCTAAAAGAGCTATTGGAAGCAAGGGGAATTATTGCCAGCAATAAAACCAAAGCTACCCTTATTACTGAACTCATGGAGGGAGACCGGGCAGCTGCTACAGCACCTCTTACGGACAGCACACAGAATGAGTTTGGAAGAGAACTCCAAAGCAGTCTGGCCTTTTTCCCAGGTACGCCTCCCACAGAAACCTTGGAAAGGATTATGGCAGATGTCCACGAATACATAATGGAAAAGCAGCGGGCAGACCGGAGGTCCGGAGAGGGGTCCCTAATCACACCACACAGAGTACCGGGTGTAACGGAGCTGTGTCATCAGAGGTCAATCTCCCTGCTAATAAATAACAAAGGACAGCTAAGTATAGCGCAGCCCGGTCTCACAAATCCCTCTCTCCACAATGGACGATACACACCGTGGATTTTCAGAACAGGAATAACTTTTAATTCTTTTACACAGATATATATACAGTCAGAAGGGGGTGAGAGTCTCCACAGGGACAATGGAATACTCCCACCTTTGGCCATACAAAGACTTAATTAGCAACTGGATTATAATCTTATCACATCATTACGACTGGTTCCATACACAATAGAGCTACAAACAAAGCAGATGGATAATTGGGTTAGCTCTTCCTGTCCCTTGCAGACTCCCATTTCTAAGCAAGAGGATAAAAAACAAAGATTAACCCTTGGGCCTCGTATAGTCCAGTGGTTCAAAAGATAGATCATAGTCCTTTCTGACCAAATGAAGCATGGCTTCCATGTCTTTCTAGGGGGAAAATCTAGAGTATCAACATGGGCCGTAATCAAAAGGTAGAATTCGGGCAACCAGGCTCCTCCAATTCGCAGTGACGAGACGGATCTCGTCACACCGGGGAAGCCTAAAATCCCGTACCATGCTTTCAAAAACTATGTGGAGACCGAAGACATTGATGGCTACTTGCATGACTTTGAGAGGTTATGCCAATTACATGAGATCAACGCCGCCGACCAGGTACCCCTGTTGGTGGGTAAGCTAGCGGGCCGGGCAGCAGAAGCCTACCGCACCATGCCAGACGAGGATAGCAGAAACTACCAGAAAGTAAAGCAGGCGATCCTGGACAGGTATGCAATTACCCCGGAGGCATACCGGCAGCGGTTCCGAGAAAGCCGAAAGACGGAGAAAGATAATCACATGGAGTGGGCACACCGCTTAACTAGGGCGGGCAAAGGTTGGGTGCAAGCCGCACAAGCAACCACAGTGGAGGACATGCTACAATTACTGCTACTGGAGCAATTCTTCCAGGGGTTAACCCCGGATTTACAAAACTGGCTGAGGGATCGGAAACCGCGCATCTTAACCGACGCCGCCAGGTGGGCAGATGAGTACCAAGATGCCAGGAGGGCACAGCGGGCACAGGCACGGTCCATCTTGGGAGCTGCTAACCCACCTCCCACCGTTAACCCCACCCCAGCACTGCGTCCGGGTGGTGGGAACTACCAAACCCCTCCACGGTACAACAATGCCCGATCTTTCATCAGGTGCCACACGTGTAACCAGCAGGGCCACATGCAGAGAGACTGTCCCAGAAACAGAAACCGCCCCACGTGGAATACTCCAACTAATTCCCCTGCAAACCGGGCAGCAGTACACTGCTACCAGAATGAGCCTCGACAATCTTTCTTCGGGACCCGGTCTAATGAAGATTCTTTGGGCACCCTCCACGAGGTTAACCCAGTACAAGCAGCTGCAGACAACCGACAGGGACACCGCCAAGGGGTACACGTAGAGGGAAAACACCTTCAGGGTCTGCGCGATTCTGGGGCCACCATAACCCTGGTTCGCAATCACCTAGTCCCCAAGCACCAGCTCACTGGAGAATATGTGGCAGTACGGGTGGCAGGGGGAGCGATTTACAAAATTCCAACTGCTAAAGTACATTTGGATTGGGGAGCGGGGTCGGGGAATGTGGAAGTGGGCCCCATGCAGGACTTACCAGCTGATGTCATCCTGGGTAACGAATTGGGGGAGCTGACCTCCGCTTTTGTTTCTCAGCACCCCGTGCAGGAAGCGCTACCCGTGGTGACACGGCAGCAGGCCCGCACCACTGCATCTTCTGAACACTCTGAGGCTCTGGTAAGTAATAGTACTGACCCACCTTTCGTCCCCTGGGCTCCCCCCTTAGAGTTTGGTACTGAAGTAGTCACCGACCCGTCCCTGCAGGTATACCGGGATAGGGTTACACACAATCAGGCAGGGTTGGAGGGGGAAAGATACGCTTGGGAGAAAGGATTATTGTATAGATATGCTGAGAAGGTAGTAGCAGGATCTGTACCCATGACCCTCACTTAATTAGTTGTGCCCCGAAAGTACAGGCAAGAATTACTATGTATTGCCCATGACATCCCTTTATCAGGACATCTAGGCGTCAGTAGGACGAAGCATCGTTTGACCCAAAACTTCTTTTCTCCAGGGGTCTCCAAAGATATTCGGCAGTATTGTCAAACTTGTGACACATGCCAGAGAGTAGGGAAGAGAGTGGACTTGTACAAGGCAAAAATGCACTCCCTACCCATAATAGATGAACCCTTCAGCAGAGTGGCAGTAGATATAATCGGACCCCTAGCAAAACCCAGCCCGTCAAGGAAGAAGTATATACTAACCGTAGTAGACTATGCCACCCGGTACCCAGAGGCTGTAGCCCTAACTAATATCCATGCGGAGACTATAGTAGATGCCCTAATCCGGATATTTTCCAGAATTGGGTTCCCTAAAGAGATTATCTCAGATCGGGGTACCCAATGCACAGCTAAAGTCACTCATCAGTTATGGAGAACATGTGGGGTAAAACCTATTGTAAACTCAGTGTATCACCCCCAGTCCAATGGGCTCTGTGAATGTTTCAACGGAACCTTAAAGCAAAAGGACTGGGAAAGGTTTCTTCCCCATCTGCTCTTCGCGTACCGAGAGGTACCCCAGGAGTCCACGGGGTTCTCGCCATTCAAATTACTATTCGGAAGGAGAGTGCGGGGTCCCTTAGACCTCATTAGGGAACACTGGGAGGGAACAGTCACCAGTAACGGTACCTCTATCGTCCCATATGTAATAGAGTTCAGGGAACGCTTGGAGACCCTAATCCAGACGGTACGGTCTAATCTCCAGGCGGCCCAGCAACGACAGCGCAGATGGTACGATAAGGGAGCCAGAGACCGTAGTTTTCAAATAGGACAAAAGGTGTTAATCTTGAAGCCAGTCCAAAATGACAAACTGCAGGCCTCCTGGCAAGGCCCTTATAACGTGGTGGAACAGGTATGTGACACCACCTATATAATTGCCCCATGTACAGGAACAGGCGGTAGACGCATGCTCCACCTTAACATGCTGAAACCCTATCACGAGCGGACCGAAGAAGTAACTGCCATATGTGCCTCGGCCGCCGAGGACCCGGATAATCTACCCCTACCAGACCTATTAGCCCAAAGGGGGGCCAACACCGAATTAGGGGAAGTACAGCTAGGAGACAGGCTGAGCACTAGAGAGCGAGCTCAAATACTAGAGCTGATCCGGGAAAAAAGGGATACCTTCTCCAACCAGCCCGGGTATACCCCGCTGGCTACCCACAGGGTAGAAACCCCAGGGCAACACCCTCTTCGACAGACCCTTTACCGCATACCCGAATCCGTCAAAGATCATATGCGGAAGGAGATTGACGAAATGTTACAACTAGGAGTGATAGAACACTCAGATAGCCCATGGGCCTCTCCGCTAGTGCTGGTACCGAAGCGGGACGGAACCACCCGCTTCTGCGTCGACTACCGGAAACTTAATGATAAAACCATTTCAGATGCCTATCCCATGCCCCGAATCGATGAGCTCTTAGATAAAATGGCCAGGGGCCAGTACCTCACCACAATAGACTTGTGCAAAGGGTACTGGCAGATCCCACTAGCCGAGGATGCCATCCCAAAGTCCGCATTCGTCACCCCGTTTGGGCTATACCAATTCAAGGTGATGCCATTCGGGATGAAGAATGTGCTGGCTACGTTTCAGCGGATGGTGGACCGGCTACTGGACGGATCCCAGGAGTATGCTTGCGCCTATTTAGATGACATAGCAATCTTTAGCAACTCCTGGGACGAGCACTTGACCCATATAGGAGCCATCCTCGACCGCATCAGGGAGGCAGGACTCACGTTAAAACCCAGCAAGTTCCACGTCGGGATGGCCGAAGTGCAGTACTTAGGTCACAGGGTGGGTAGTGGGCGGCAAAAGCCAGAACCCGCTAAGATAGAGGCCGTAGCTAAGTGGCCAACCCCTCGCACGAAAACTTAGGTTTTAGCTTTTCTAGGGACCGCCGGGTGTTACCGTAAATTTGTACCTGATTATAGTGCCCTAGCCAAGCCCCTTACTGACCTCACCAAAAAGTAGTGACCTGGAGCCCAGAGTGTGAGAAGGCATTCCAAGAACTGAAAACTGCCCTAATTCATGCCCCTGTACTGGCCGCTCCCGATCCAACTAAACGCTTTCTCGTTCATACAGATGCTTCTATGTTTGGATTGGGAGAAGTGCTGAGCCAAGTTGGGGGCCGATGGCGGCGAGCATCCAGTCGCTTACTTAAGTCGGAAACTACGACCCAGAGAAGTAAGCTATGTAGCCATCGAAAAGGAATGCCTGGCGGTGGTGTGGGCCCTCAAGAAACTACAGCCCTACTTATATGGACAACAATTTGCCTTGCTCACAGATCACAACCCGTAGTGTGGCTAAACCGGGTGTCAGGGGACAACGCTAGACTACTGAGATGGAGCTTGGCACTACAACCATTTGATTTCACCATCCAGTATCGCCCAGGGAAACAAAATGTTAACGCCGACGGGTTGTCCAGACAGACAGAACTCGAGAAATGATTTGTGAGCCCTCCTCCGGACATCCCCAAGCAGATCTGTTGGGATCAGACTGTGTATGCCGGCTTGGTTCTGGGGGAGCATTGTGGCAGAAGCAGCCACAAGAGACTTTTGCCTTGATTATTGCCTGTATTTGAACTGTATGTTGTTTTAGCATAGGGGATTTTATTAGACTGGTTCTGGCCCTTTAAATGCTCGGACAAAGGATCTGCAGTTTTGCTATGCACTTCGGATGCAGAGTGTGTATTGTTTGGCCAAATAGGGGGATGTGTACTACCTGTGAGAAGAGATGTATATATACTTCTGGATAACAAAATAAAGACAGTATTCTTTGACTCCCAATTGAGTGTCGTCCAATCTGGGAGGTTGGGGATGGTGAGACTGCAGTGCTTCTTGGATATTTTACCGTATACCAGCGGAGATACTGGACTTCGTGTTCCAACTCCATTACACCCTCACTGACCTGCAAATCAATTTATAACTTTTTCGACATGCGATTTTCTTGTTTTTTTTGTATTCTGTCTCTCACTGTTACAATACACCGACCATTAAAATTATAGACGGATCATTTCTTTGTCAGTGGACAAATGTTCAAAATCAGCAGGGGATCAAATACTTTTTTCCACCACTGTAGGCCTGATGGAAAAACTCCCTCTGTGTGTTTGTGGCAGTCAGCTCTCAGTCTGCAGCGCTGCAGGAGTTGACTTCCTTTTGCTGTCTGTTTCTCAAAACTCTGGAGCTGACTCTCTCTGTCTGTCTCTTAGGGCTGCAGGAGCTGACTCTCTGTCTCTCCCTCTCTCTCTCTCTCTCTCTCTCTCTCTCTCTCTCTCTGTCTCTCAGGGCAACGGGAGCTGTCTCTCTGTCTCTCTGTCTCTCTGTCTCTCTGTCTCTCTGTCTCTCTGTCTCTCAGGGCTATGGGAGCTGACTCACTCTCTCTCTCTCACTCTCAGGGCTACGGGAGCTGACACTCTCTGCTAACCCGGCCATCACATGCACTGGGTGGGCTCGTCTCGCTATCGCTGTTGCTCACAGCTCTCAAGTACGAACTCTGAATCTGGACTACAACCCACTGGGTGAGTGGACACAGGGTGTATACCTGGTGTGTCTCTCTGTTACTATTTGTGTCTCTGCTGTCTGTTAGCTGTGTGTGTAATTGTGTATTATGTATTTTGTCATGGTGTAACTGTTTGTGTCTCTGTGGTAGCTGTGTGTTTATCACTACAATAGCTGTGTCAATCTGTGTGTGATTGTGTGACTGTTTGTATCTCTCTCTCTCTGTGTGCAGGGGATCACATTGCCTCCATGTTAGCGGTGTGTGATTGTGTGACTGTTTGTATCTCTCTCTCTGTGTGTGTGCAGGGGATCACATTGCCTCCATGTTAGCGGTGTGTGATTGTGTGGCTGTTTGTATCTCTCTCTCTGTGTGTGCAGGGGGTCACATTGCCTCCATGTTATCTGTGTGTGATTGTGTGACTGTTTGTATCTCTCTCTCTGTGTGTGCAGGGGGTCACATTGCCTCCATGTTAGCGGTGTGTGATTGTGTGGCTGTTTGTATCTCTCTCTCTCTGTGTGTGCAGGGGATCACATTGCCTCCATGTTAGCGGTGTGTGATTGTGTGGCTGTTTGTATCTCTCTCTCTCTGTGTGTGCAGGGGGTCACATTGCCTCCATGTTATCTGTGTGTGATTGTGTGACTGTTTGTATCTCTCTCTCTCTGTGTGTGCAGGGGATCACATTGCCTCCATGTTAGCGGTGTGTGATTGTGTGGCTGTTTGTATCTCTCTCTCTCTGTGTGTGCAGGGGGTCACATTGCCTCCATGTTATCTGTGTGTGATTGTGTGACTGTTTGTATCTCTCTCTCTGTGTGTGCAGGGGATCACATTGCCTCCATGTTAGCGGTGTGTGTTGCTTCCAGTCGTAGCCTGGAGGTATTGGATCTGGAAGGGACCGGTCTGACTAACCAGTCTGCTCAGGTACCTGCCCCTCACTCCCTGCACATAGGGCACATCACAGTACATATCTACAGGTGGTGCCATGATTGGCACAATAACCCTGACACACGGGGCACATGTGGTGAAATCCAGACACATAATCTCATCATATAACTACTAGTGTTCCAAATAACATGTGTTCAGAATAACTACTCCCTAAAACTACTACTATTACTGCATATAACTCCCTATAAGTCCCCGTGTTGCTCCATATACCACACATACCTCCTTCAATTGCTTTGTAAAACATATACTGTATCTCCTCATATAACATCTCTATAGCACTTCATACTGCCCCATATAACATCCACACAGTGGGGGGGGGGGGGGTATTTGATCCCCTTCTGATTTTGAACGTTTGTCCACGGACTAAGAAATGATCCGTCTATAATTCCAATGGTCGGTGTATTGTAACAATGAGAGACAGAATAACAAAAAAAAATCCACTTAGTACTTGGTGGCAAAATCCTTGTTGGCAATCACAAAGGTCAGATGTTCCTTGTAGTTGGCCACCAGGTTTGCACATCTCAGGAGGGATTTTGTCCTCTTTGCAGATCCTCTCCGAGTCATTAAGGTTTTGAGGCTGATGTTTGGCGACTCGGACCTTCAGCTCCCTCCACAGATTTTCTATGGGATTAAGGTCTGGAGACTGTCTAGGCCACTCAAGGACCTTAATGTGCTTCTTCTTGAGCCACTCCTTTGTTGCCTTGGCTATGTGTTTTGGGTCATTGTCATGCTGGGATACCCATCGACGACCCATTTCACATTCAATGCCCTGGCTGAGGGAAGGAGGTGCTCACCCAAGATTTGACGGTACATGGCCCCATCCATCGTCCATTTGATGCGGTGCAGTTGTCCTGTCACCCAGATCTCCTCTGAATCATTCATTGTCAGACTTCAGACGGGCCGTACATGGGCTTTCTTGGGCCGGGGGACCTTGCGGGCGCAGCAGGATTTCAGGCCTTCACGGCATAGTGTGTTACCAATTGTTTTCTTGGTGACTGGTCCCAGCTGCTTTGAGATCATTAACAAGATCCTCCCGTGTAGTTCTGGGCTGATTCCTCACCGTTCTCATGACCATTAAAACTCCATGAGGTGAGATCTTGCATGGAGCCTCAGACCGAGGAAGAATGAAAGTTTTTTGTGTTTCCATTTGCAAATAATTGCACCAACTGTTGTCACCTTCTCACCAAGCTGCTTGGCGATGGTCTTGTAGCCCATTCCAGCCTTGTGTAGGTCTACAGTCTTGTCCCTGACATCCTTGGACAGCTCTTTGGTCTTGGCCATGATGGAAAGTTTGGTATCTGATTGATTGATTGCTTTTGTGGACAGGTGTCTTTTATACAGGTAACAAGCTGAGATTAGGAGCACTCCCTTTAAGAGAGTGCTCCTAATCTCAGCCCGTTACCTATATTAAAGACACATGGGAGACAGAAATCTTGCTGATTTGATAGGGGATCAAATACTTATTTACTTCACTGATCTGCAAATCAATTTCTAACATTTTTGACATGCGTTTTTCTTGTTTTTGTTATTCTGTCTCTCACTGTTAAAATACACCGACCATTAAAATTATAGACTGATCACTTCTTTGTCAGTGGACAAACGTTCAAAATCAGCAGAGGATCAAATACTTTTCCCCCACTGTATAACTATTCCTACAGTTCATACATCGTACTTAGAACTACTCCTATTGATCAACAGAGCCACTTAGTTTTGACAGCAGCAAAGAACAAGAACCCTTATGTTTATACCAGACATGCTTGTATTCCTTGGCTTTTTTTGTCCCAACTGACCATGGTGGAAATCTGTTCTAACTATCTTCTACTATTTCTGTGTTACCTTGGCGCATTACCCCTAAACCTTCAACGCTTTAACTCCATTCGTATGCTTGAAGGTCAGGAACTCCCCCCCCCCCCCCCCCCCCCACCGTTTAACGTCTCCTGCTGCTCCATATGATAGCTTATGTCCTACAGAGAGATGTGATTTGGTTCTTTGTGGTCACTGCAGATCCTCTTGGATATGGTGCAGAATTACCCAACCCCCCTGAAGTCCCTGGTCCTCTCTGAGAACAATATCAGCATGGATCTGCAGCAGCAGATAGCCGACATACTGTCTGAAGGAGAGGAGGAGGAGGAGGGTGATGATCGAGGACAGGAGCAGCCTGTGAGGGAAAAAGGCCTGAAGTACACTCAAGGTATGGAGAGAGGGTAAGGGTTCTACAGAGAGTGAATGATGCAATTACAAGGGTCTGTACAGCAAAGGGAGGAGAAGATTACAGAAATATTTAATTGTTACTAATCATCCCATCAGTGCCAACCTCTGGTCAGCCTATAGTATTGCTAGTTATCAACAAATGTCATGTTAAAGTAACCTTATTACTCACCTCCGTGCATCTGTCACATACCCAACCTTCTACTCCATTCTTTCAGCGATTCTATCTCCCTAGCTCTCTAAGCTAGGACAATGTAGCTCAATTTTCCATAACAGCAACTTTCATGAGGGAAGGTGCCCACCACAAACATTTAACAAGAGAAGGACCTGAGATAAAGTCCCAAAATAAGAAAAGGAGAACCAGCTGAAGTCAGAGACAGAAATCATAAAAAATATAAAGCAAAGGGTAGGCAGAGTTTAGCCATGCCACAGACAGGTTTGAAGTCAAGGCAGGCAGCTTCAGCTTACATGGCCATCAAGATGATGTTGTGGGAAAATGTCCCTTCTTTTCAGTGACTGTTCCATAACCAACACTCAGTCAAGCAATGAAGCTAGGGCATCAACTTGTTTTCCTTTTTTTAAGCTTGGAGAGCAGCCGAGAAATTAAGAAAGTTATATGTACTTTTCTCGAGGAAAGCTTTTAGAAGGGTTAATAAGGGATACTATACAAGAATATGTCTATTTTCACAAGATTAGAAGGAGGAGTCAACATGGATTTATGTGGGATAAGTCATGTCAAACAAACCTAATTAGTTTTCTATGAGGAGGTTAGTGAGAACTTGGATCAAGATTGTAGTTTTTTTGGATTTTGCAAATACTTTTGATACAGTGCCACATGGAAGACTATTGTGCAAACTAAAGGATACAGGAATTGCAGTAAATATCTGCTCATGGATTGAGAGCTGGCTAAAAGACAGGAAGCAGAGGGTTGTTGTAAATGGAACATACTCAGATTGGACTAATGTAATAAGTGGGGTTCCTCAGGGCTCAGTATTAGGTCCTCTCTGTTTTAACATATTTATTAATGACTTAGAAGTAGGACTGGAAAGTATTGTCACAAACTTTTGACACTAAGTTGTACAAGGTAAATAAATCAGATAATTATGTACTTTCCCTCCAAAGGGATTTAAATAAATTAGAGGAATGGGCATCTAAATGGCAGATGAGATTTAATACAAATAAATCTTCTGCATTTGGGAAGGAAAAACAGCCATGCAATTTATAATCTTAATGGAGCAAATCTAGGGGTATCAGATATTGAAAGGGATTTGGGAGCTTGTGGACAACCACCTAGGTAACAGTGCTCAAAGCCAAGCAGCAGCTGCAAAGGCAAATAAAATATTAGCATGTATTAAGAAGGGTATAGAAGCAAGGGAAGTAAATATAATTCTCCCACTATACAAATCTCTAGTACGCCCTCATTTGGAATATGGAGTACAATTTTGGGCACCACCTCATAAAAAAGACATTTTAGAGCTGGAAAAGGTACAGAGGAGGGCAACAAAACTAATAAGGGGAATGGAGGGGCTAAGTTATGAACAAAGACTAACCAAATTGCACTTATTTTCTCTAGAAAAAAGGCATCTAAGAGGCGATATGATTACATTATATAAATATATCCAGAGTCAATACAAGACATTGTCAAGTGAACTTTTTGTGCCAAGAGGTTTTAAGATACCACATGACCATCTACAGACAATCCCATACACATTGTTATTTTACATACTATTACAGGGCATTCTGGGTAACTGTTCCTGATCTATACTTAATCTTGCCACCTACCCTGTACTTATATTTGGATATGCTACTCTGCTTCTCTGTCTCTAGCCTGATGTTATTTTGCCTTGTCCTGGGCTGTCCCTACTGTATCAACCAATATATTCCTAACCACACAGCACATATTTAATTACTATAAAATCTAATGACTCCCGAGGCTTACAAAGTGCTAAGGCGGACAGATAATTTGGGGAGAAATTACTTAAATCACTAAAGACTGAATATTTGTGCTTAAAGATTATCAATTAATATAAAATAAATAAAAATAAACAAATAGGTCATGCAAAAAACAAATCCCCCCAAAAAGATGATATTTATAAAAGTAAAATTCATAATTCATATAAAATACTACATCTGTGCAGCGGATACAAAAACTGGAATAAGTGCACAAAATAATATCGAATCAGTTTGCAAAGATTGCCACAATAGTATGCCACAAAGCCATCATTGTGGTTGCCCATCAACATATTGCAATGTGTGCTACTAGGGAAATATATTGTGGGCATTTGATGTTGCAGATGCCTTGTTGTATACCATATATACTCGAGTACAAGCCGACCCGAGTATAAGCCGAGGCACCTATTTTACCACAAAATACTGGGAAAACTTAGTGACTCGAGCCGAGGGTGGGAAATGTGCTGCCCTCTGTGTCCCCCTCTTGTGTGCCCTCTGTGCCCCCTTCTTGTGTCCCCCCCTCTCTCCCCTGTGTCTCTTCCCCCTCTCTCCCCTTTCTCTCTTCCCCTTCTCTCCCTCCCTTTTGTCTCTTCCCCTCCTCTCCCTTCCCTGTGTCTCTTTCCCTCCCCCTCTCTTATCAGCCGCCTCAACCCACCTCCTCAACAGCCCTCCTCATCCTCCCTTCTCATCCTCAATCCCTCTCCTCATCCTCAATCCCTCTCCTCATCCTCCCTCCTCATCCTCCCTCCTCATCCTCCCTCCTCATCCTCCCTCCTCATCCTCCCTCCTCAACCCAACTCCTCATCCTCAACCCAACTCCTCATCCTCAACCCAACTCCTCATCCTCAACCCAACTCCTCATCCTCAACCCAACTCCACATCCTCATCCCAACTCCACATCCTCAACCCAACTCCACATCCTCAACCTCAACACCCCTCCTCAACCCTCATCCTCAACCACCCTCCTCAATTTCAACCTCTCCCCTCCTCACTTTACCCCTTTCTAATTACCTCCCCCTTTCCCCTCACTTACCTTCCATCAGCAGCTGCTCCTCCGAGTGTCTTCTGGCTGCGACGGGACCCGGCCAATGCTAATGACGCGACGCGCATGTGACGTCATGTCAGCATAGGCCGGGTCCCTACGCAGCCAGAAGACGTGCAGGAGCGGAGGAGCAGCTGATGATGGAAGGTAAGTGAGGGGAAAGGGAGAGGGGGAGGTAATTAGAAAGGGGTAAAGTGAGGAGGGAGGATGAGGAGGGGGGTGAAGTTAAGGAGGGTTGGTTGAGAATGAGGAGGGGGGTTGAGGTTAAGGAGGGTTGGTTGAGGATGAGGAGGGGGGTTGAGGTTAAGGAGGGTTGGTTGAGGATGAGGAGGGGGGTTGAGGTTAAGGAGGGTTGGTTGAGGATGAGAAGGGGGGTTGAGGATGAGGTGAGGGGTTGAGGAGGGAGGATGAGGAGGATGATGATAAGGGAGGGGGAGGGAAAGAGACACGAGGGAGAGGGGGAAAGAGACACATGAGATGGAAAGGGGGGAAGAGACACAGGGGTGGAGAGACACGAGGGGGACAGAGACACAGGGTGACTCGAGTATAAGCTGAGTGGGCCCTTTTCAGCCTTAAAAAAAGGGCTGAAAAATTTGGCTTATACTCAAGCATATACAGTAGTTGGTAGAGTTTGGACAGGTAGAGGAGTATTAGCAATATGTATATTTTGACCTTTCATTTCACAGCTTATTCCCTTCCTCACTAGTATCACCAGCTCTAACCAACCTCTTAAATATCTCCCTTGCAACTTGCACATTTCTCTATCCTTATCTCGATCCATCCATTTCTTCTAACTACCTCCAAACTACCAGAATGACTTGTCTGTAAACATCTAACCAATTTCTTGTTCTCAAACTCCTTAGTTGACCCTCTCCAATCTGGTTTCCTTGTACAACATGCTACTAAGAATGATTTACTAAATTAGCCAGTGAAATCCTGACAGCCAAAACAAAAGGATACGATTTCCTACGTGTCCTCCTGGATCTTGCTGCTTTCTTTTACACTGCTGCCCACTCCCTTCTTCTCAAGACTCTAAGCTCCATTACCCTCTGAGACACGGCACTCTCCTGATTGCAGTCTTATGTACCCAATTGTTTCTTTAGTGTTTCGTACTTAGCTAAGGGTATCTCAAGACTCTGTTTTGGGTCTTCCTTGGCAAAGTAGTAAGCTGTCTTGAATTCCAGTATAATTTCTTTGCTGATGATACCCAAACTTACATCTCCTCTCCTGCCTCATCCCCTGTACTAGTTCATGTTTATCCAGCATCACCTCGTGGATGGCCACCTAAAAATACCACCCTTTGCTCTGTCTCCAACGTATGTCTCTCTTCTCCCATCATCACCTCCTCACACTTTAGTCTCCAAGACTGTTTTTTCACTGCTCCACCCTTTTGAACATTTTATCTCCTCTGTCAAGCTCTTCCCTAATCTTCACAGTTTCAAACTTTCTCTGGAAATTCAACATGAGATGCCCAAGGGGTTCTGGGCCAACATGGAAGGAGTATTTTTGTTATTTGGGGGGTGAAATCCCCCTAAAAATAGTGTGAACCCCCCCCCCCCCCCCTAAAAACAATATTGGGCTATTGTGTTGCATTTATTGTTATATCTTTCCATCTTCTTAATGAAAAGTTTTACTTTTCATAGATAGAAAAAAGGTACAAATTACGGTAGATTAGAAAAAGACAATTATTTGTATATCATTTCACATAACCTTTCGTTTGATATTCCATCTTATATTTTACATGTTAATACTGTGCCTTAAACTGTAAACTATTGCAGTTAGTATGGAAGTATAGTTTGTAGGCTTTGTATAAATATTACTTATAGCTCTAATCAAGAAATAATCTGAATAGAAAAAGTTATACAAATAATAATGAATGGTATTATCTCTGGTAGTCCTGGCTGAAGGATATCTAATCAAATAGATCTTAGCATACCATATTACATTATTATTATTTTTTCTTCAAATCAAAAATATAAAGAACTCAATAATGGATTTCATGGACTCTTCCTGTGCCATGGGACCCTGCGCTTTGGGACTCTGTGCTATGGGACTGTGAATGGACATGGGAGTTAAAAGATGGATTGGAATGGAATTGTCTGTGGGTGAAACAAAATTATTGACTAGTACATGACACCATGTTTTATCTTTCCTGTTTCAGGTCCTGGCCCCCACAGGGTCCTCCTGACCTCTGGCCTGGGTGACAGTCTCCTGGCAGAGACAGAAATGTAATGCCCACATGTCTCTTCACTGAATCACTGCATGCACTGTACACTGTCACATGGCCTGCCACGGCACTGCACAACCCGTGGACAGCTATAAGAACTATTGCACCCCATAACCCAACTCCTTAAGTGCTAACCAACCTAGCCAAGGAGCACATGGTTAGGGCACAACTCTATTTTTTTATTTCATAGACTATTGATTAACTCTTTTGGTGCTTTGAAGCTGGCATTACAGTGTAAATGGGTAACCCCTTTCTTGCCAGAGGGTGCATCTGGATGGTGGTCAGATTTTGCACATGTAAAGGACAGATTATTTTCTTTAGAAAATGGAAAAATTCTATTTATTAATGTGTACCAGAGACCAAGAAATGTTAATTAGAGGAATTAGCTCTGTGCATTCCTAGGATACATTCCTGATTGTCTTCACGATGCATTGTATTCAGGGGTAAGGAAGATATAGTTCTGGGCGGGGTCGTTCTGGGCGGGGTCATACAGGTAGCTGGGATACAGGAGCATTCCTACAGGGCATTAATAGATCTAGGAACATATCACTGTGGAAAACAATGATTTGGCAAACACTGGGTGAACAGATATCCTAATTTAGATGGATAGGCTGAGATAAGCTATAGCCCAATACTCAGGCTTGAGTGGCGCAGTCATAAGGGACTGTCCGCCATCGAACGGCCCACACTATGTAGCCAAGGCAGCCTTGATTGAGTGATACTGGGTGCCATGGGATCTGCTCATTTCTTTACATGAAGCTTACATTATGAATAAGCACTAAATGTCAAGCCCAATCATTTTTTGGTTGTCATGGATCTAATTACTAAATTCACCCTTTGGGGTGTTGCGGTTAGCACAAGATTAAGCCAGGGTCCATCAAAGGTTTCAGGGTTATGAGCCCCAACATGTTAAAAACTAGCTGATTAATTGAACAGCTGGCTCTTCGCTTTGAAGGGGTTATACGTTTTGGGGCAGATGAGGCTCTCCGTTATACAGGGATGATGAAGATGCTCTTAAGTCTCGCTGGAACCAAAATGGTTGATTGATACCATCTTCCAATCAACACCTTGCATGGGGACAAGGACGCATGCCAATCTCAAGAGAAATTCACTGTAAAAGAGCACAAATAGCTGAATAAAGATTGTCATAAACAGAAGGACTCCACTGGCTTACTGGATAACATGGCGTCTGTCTTTCTTAAGTGAATAGCAGATAAACAATGGACATGAGCTGAGTCGTTGGAAAGTCCTTATATGGACTTCCTCTAACAGGACAAATAATCAATTTAAGGAAGGCCTATTGGCTGGATCTAATCAGTTGGTTTGTTCATAGTATGGCAGAATAATATGCAACAAAGGGCAGGTACTCACAGAGCAACTCCATGTTTCATGATGAAAAGCACCTGCCACCGACCCACTCTGGCCACGTCATTAGGTACACGTACACCTGCTCGTTAATACAAATCTCTAATCCGGCAACTCGAAGCATAAAAGTAGATGGGGTCAAGAGGTTCAGTTGTTGTTTAGACCAAACATTAGAATAGGGAGGAAATGTGATCGGAGTTTGAAGGATTGTTAATGATAGGCCGGGTCTCGGAAGCTGCCGATCTCCTGGCATTTCATGGTGCAAAAAAACATCCAGTGACAGCCCGTTCTGTGGGTGCAAATGGAGGTCAGAGGAGAATGGCCAGTGATGTGCAGAAGAGCCTATCTGAACACACAATATGAAACATTTTATTAATATCTAAAACTCACTCTAATGATTATGTCTACAGAAGCCCCCAATCCTCCCCAATCTGCATGAAGCACTAGGGAGCAATTTTAACTCATTACATACCTTCTCTGTCTTCCTCATCCAATAGGAGAGCACCGATGTCAGCCCTGAAGTCTCTGCTGGGAAATCCAAATGTATCGGCTGCTTGAGCCTCTACCTGAGTGGCCAAAACAAATTATGCATTTAATGCAAATTAAGCCAGGGTTTCAATAGGGTGTTTACTCTCATTTTAAACTGTCAGAAATTACAAGACATTTTGCAAACTTAATAGTACCTTTTTAAATGTTTATTTTGGTATTCTTTCATGCAGTAAAATGTTTGCATACACTACGGCTTTTCAGATGCATTCATAATCCAAGAAACTTAGATATACCTATAAGCATTGTTTAAATGCCACAGCCTACAAGTACTGTTGCTGACAATGTTTAGCCATTTTTGGCCACATCATCCAATGGCTAATTCCAGCAGGAAAAAGCACTGTGTCACAAAGCACGTGTCATCTAAAGCTGGTTCCATAAACATGACCATGTGGTTAGTGTATTCTAATGGCCGGCACAGTTGCCAGATCTCAGTCCAATGGAGCCCCTTTGGGATATCTCTATGGAAGGTTTCCAGCTCCTTGTTGAATCCATGCCACACAGAATTCAGGGTACTCTGGGGGTAAGGTGTTCTACCCAGTACCTAGTAAATGAGTGTAGATTGTACAGCCAGATACCTGAAGACCTATAATAGGTAAATCGCAATGGTATCAGAAGGTGCACCTCCGCAGATGACTAGAATACAGGGTGTCCATAAAGTCCTGAAGAGTTTTCAAAGATGTATTATGTGCTGATAAAGTGTGATATGTAATTTGTGTTTGTTGCATTTAAAACACTTGCGTAAAGATATTGGCCAACCTTGAAATAAATGTGTCATTTGATAAGTAGCCAGGAATGGGTGCAATGTGACAGGAGCGGGTCTTGTTTGGTTACAACCACATTCCAAGATCACACTTATTCTGAATGATGTTACTGTAATCCTCCATATTCTAGGCCACCTGACCCTGCTTCAGTTTTTATTTTATAAGATTACTAGTAACTTGTCATAAATGACGGTATCATAGAATGTTATCTTGCATTGTCTGTGCTGTCTCTGTGTGCTTTCTCTCTGTTGTCTCTTTCAGGTGCTCTCTCTCTGTGCACTCTTTATCCTTCTGTGTCCTCTTTCTCCCTGTGTGCTCTCTCTGTACACACTCTCTTTTTGTCTCTCAGTGTACACTCTCTCTCTGTGCTGTCTCCCTCTCTCTCTCTCTGAGGAATATAATGGCCGCTGTTATCTCGGCTCTCAGGCCCTGTCCCTCGATGACATCAGTGTTACAGACAGATTTATAATTACCAAGATTACCCCCAACTTGTCCGGATATAATGGCAGCCTCAGAGATACACAAGACAATCATTAATCATTTACATTAGATCATTGGTGGCTCTCCCACTGCTCATTAGATGCCAAGGAGCTATCCTGTGAGGACGCTCTCCTGTGAGGACGCGCTCCTGTCAGGAGCTCCCCTATGAGGAGATCTCCTGTGAGGACGCTCTCCTGTGAGGACGCTCTCCTGTGAGGACGCTCTCCTGTGAGGACGCTCTCCTGTGAGGACTCTCTCTTGTGAGGATGCTCTCATGCGAGTACGCTCTCTTGTGAGGATGCTGTCTTGTGAGGACGCTCTCCTGTGAGGAATCTCTCTTGTGAGGACTCACTCCTGTGAGAATGCTCTCATGTGAGTACGCTCTCTTGTGAGGACGCTCTCTTGTGAGGATGCTCTCCTGTGAGGAATCTCTCTTGTGAGGACTCACTCCTGTGAGAATGCTCTCATGTGAGTACACTCTCTTGTGAGGACACTCTCTTGTGAGGACGCTCTCTTGTGAGGAATCTCTCTTGTGAGGACTCACTCCTGTGAGGACGCTCTCTTGTGAGGATGCTCTCCTGTGAGTACTCACTATTGTGAGGACGCTCTCCTGTGAGGACTGTCTTTTGTGAAAATGCTCTACCGTGAGGATGCTCTCCTGTGAAGACTCTCTCTTGTAAGGATGCTCTCCTGTGAGGACTCTCTCTTGTGAGGACTCTCTCTTGTGAGGACTCTCTCTTGTGAGGATGCTCTCCTGTGATGATGCTCTCTTGTGAGGACTCCCTCTTTTGGGAACGGTCTCCTGTGAGGACTCTCTCTTGTGAGGATGCTCTCCTGTGAGGACGCTCTCCTGTGAGGACGCTCTCCTGTGAGGACGCTCTCCTGTGAGGACGCGCTCCTGTGAGGACGCGCTCCTGTGAGGAGCTCCTCTATGAGGAGATCTCCTGTGAGGACGCTCTCTTGTGAGGCGCTCTCCTGTGAGGAGCTCTCCTGTGCAGATGATCTCCTGTGAAGACACTCTCCTGTGAGGACGCTCTTTTGTGAGGAACTCTCCTGTGAGGACGCTCGTCTGTGAGGACGCTCTCCTGTGAGGAGCTCCCCTATGAGGAGCTCTCCTGTGAGGATGATCTCCTATGAGGACACTCTCCTGTGAGAAGCTCTCCTGTGAGGACGCTCTCTTGTGAGGAACTCTCCTGTGAGGATGCTCTCCTGTGAGGACTCTCTCTTGTGAGGATGCTCTCATGCGAGTACGCTCTCTTGTGAGGACGCTCTCCTGTGAGGAATCTCTCTTGTGAGGACTCACTCCTGTGAGAATGCTCTCATGTGAGTACGCTCTCTTGTGAGGACGCTCTCCTGTGAGGAATCTCTCTTGTGAGGCACTCTCCTGTGAGAAGCTCTCCTGTGAGGATGATCTCCTATGAGGACACTCTCCTGTGAGGAGCTCTCCTGTGAGGACGCTCTCCTGTGAGGACTCTCTCTTGTGAGGATGCTCTCATGCGAGTACGCTCTCTTGTGAGGACGCTGTCTTGTGAGGACGCTCTCCTGTGAGGAATCTCTCTTGTGAGGACTCACTCCTGTGAGAATGCTCTCATGTGAGTATGCTCTCTTGTGAGAATGCTCTCATGTGAGTACGCTCTCTTGTGAGGACACTCTCTTGTGAGGACGCTCTCCTGTGAGGAATCTCTCTTGTGAGGACTCACTCCTGTGAGGATGCTCTCTTGTGAGTACTCACTATTGTGAGGACGCTCTCCTGTGAGGACTGTCTTTTGTGAAAATGCTCTACCGTGAGGATGCTCTCCTGTGAAGACTGTCTCTTGTAAGGATGCTCTCCTGTGAGGAGGCTCTCTTGTGAGGACTCTCTCTTGTGAGGATGCTCTCCTGTGATGATGCTCTCTTGTGAGGACTCCCTCTTTTGGGAACGGTCTCCTGTGAGGACTCTCTCTTGTGAGGATGCTCTCCTGTGAGGACGCTCTCCTGTGAGGACGCACTCCTGTGAGGACGCTCTCCTGTGAGGACTCTCTCCTGTGAGGACGCTCTCCTGTGAGGACGCTCTCCTGTGAGGACGCTCTCCTGTGAGGACGCTCTCCTGTGAGGACGCGCTCCTGTGAGGAGCTCCTCTATGAGGAGATCTCCTGTGAGGACGCTCTCCTGTGAGGCGCTCTCCTGTGAGGAGCTCTCCTGTGCAGATGATCTCCTGTGAAGACACTCTCCTGTGAGGACGCTCTTTTGTGAGGAACTCTCCTGTGAGGACGCTCGTCTGTGAGGACGCTCGTCTGTGAGGACGCTCTCCTGTGAGGAGCTCCCCTATGAGGAGATCTACTGTGAGGACGCTCTCCTGTGAGGACGCTCTTGTGTGAGGATGCTCTCTTGTGTGAGGACTCTCTCTTGTGAGGACGCTCTCCTGTGAGGACGCTCTCCTGTGAGGACGCTCTCCTGTGAGGACGCTCTCCTGTGAGGACTCTCTCTTGTGAGGACGCTCTCCTGTGAGGACGCGCTCCTGTGAGGACGCGCTCCTGTGAGGACGCGCTCCTGTGAGGAGCTCCTCTATGAGGAGATCTCCTGTGAGGACGCTCTCTTGTGGGAACGGTCTCCTGTGAGGACTCTCTCTTGTGAGGATGCTCTCCTGTGAGGACGCTCTCCTGTGAGGATGCTCTCCTGTGAGGACGCTCTCCTGTGAGGATGCTCTCCTGTGAGGACGCTCTCCTGTGAGGATGCTCTCCTGTGAGGACGCGCTCCTGTGAGGAGCTCCTCTATGAGGAGATCTCCTGTGAGGACGCTCTCTTGTGAGGCGCTCTCCTGTGAGGAGCTCTCCTGTGCAGATGATCTCCTGTGAAGACACTCTCCTGTGAGGACGCTCTTTTGTGAGGAACTCTCCTGTGAGGACGCTTGTCTGTGAGGACACTCTCCTGTGAGGACGCTCGTCTGTGAGGACGCTCTCCTGTGAGGACTCTCTCTTGTGAGGAACTTTCAGGTGAGGACGCTCTCCTGTGAGGACTCTCTCTTGTGAGGATGCTCTCATGCGAGTACGCTCTCTTGTGAGGACGCTGTCTTGTGAGGACGCTCTCCTGTGAGGAATCTATCTTGTGAGGACTCACTCCTGTGAGAATGCTCTCATGTGAGTACGCTCTCTTGTGAGGACACTCTCTTGTGAGGACTCTCTCTTGTGAGGACGCTCTCCTGTGAGGAATCTCTCTTGTGAGGACTCACTCCTGTGAGAATGCTCTCATGTGAGTACACTCTCTTGTAAGGACACTCTCTTGTGAGGACGCTCTCCTGTGAGGAATCTCTCTTGTGAGGACTCACTCCTGTGAGGACGCTCTCTTGTGAGGATGCTCTCCTGTGAGTACTCACTATTGTGAGGACGCTCTCCTGTGAGGACTGTCTTTTGTGAAAATGCTCTACCGTGAGGATGCTCTCCTGTGAAGACTCTCTCTTGTAAGGATGCTCTCCTGTGAGGAGGCTCTCTTGTGAGGACTCTCTCTTGTGAGGACTCTCTCTTGTGAGGACTCTCTCTTGTGAGGACTCTCTCTTGTGAGGACTCTCTCTTGTGAGGACGCTCTCCTGTGAGGACGCTCTCCTGTGAGGACGCTCTCCTGTGAGGACGCGCTCCTGTGAGGAGCTCCTCTATGAGGAGATCTCCTGTGAGGACGCTCTCTTGTGAGGCGCTCTCCTGTGAGGAGCTCTCCTGTGCAGATGATCTCCTGTGAAGACACTCTCCTGTGAGGACGCTCTTTTGTGAGGAACTCTCCTGTGAGGACGCTCGTCTGTGAGGACGCTCTCCTGTGAGGACGCTCTCCTGTGAGGACGCTCTCCTGTGAGGACGCGCTCCTGTGAGGAGCTCCTCTATGAGGAGATCTCCTGTGAGGACGCTCTCTTGTGAGGCACTCTCCTGTGAGGAGCTCTCCTGTGCAGATGATCTCCTGTGAAGACACTCTCCTGTGAGGACGCTCTTTTGTGAGGAACTCTCCTGTGAGGACGCTCGTCTGTGAGGACGCTCTCCTGTGAGGACTCTCTCTTGTGAGGATGCTCTCATGCGAGTACGCTCTCTTGTGAGGATGCTCTCATGCGAGTACGCTCTCTTGTGAGGACGCTCTCCTGTGAGGAATCTCTCTTGTGAGGACTCTCTCTTGTGAGGACGCTCTCCTGTGAGGACGCTCTCCTGTGAGGACTCTCTCTTGTGGGAACGGTCTCCTGTGAGGACTCTCTCTTGTGAGGATGCTCTCCTGTGAGGACGCTCTCCTGTGAGGATGCTCTCCTGTGAGGATGCTCTCCTGTGAGGACGCTCTCCTGTGAGGATGCTCTCCTGTGAGGACGCTCTCCTGTGAGGACGCTCTCCTGTGAGGATGCTCTCCTGTGAGGACGCGCTCCTGTGAGGAGCTCCTCTATGAGGAGATCTCCTGTGAGGACGCTCTCTTGTGAGGCGCTCTCCTGTGAGGAGCTCTCCTGTGCAGATGATCTCCTGTGAAGACACTCTCCTGTGAGGACGCTCTTTTGTGAGGAACTCTCCTGTGAGGACGCTCGTCTGTGAGGACGCTCGTCTGTGAGGACGCTCGTCTGTGAGGACACTCTCCTTTGAGGACGCTCGTCTGTGAGGACGCTCTCCTGTGAGGACTCTCTCTTGTGAGGAACTTTCAGGTGAGGACGCTCTCCTGTGAGGACTCTCTCTTGTGAGGATGCTCTCATGCGAGTACGCTCTCTTGTGAGGACGCTGTCTTGTGAGGACGCTCTCCTGTGAGGAATCTATCTTGTGAGGACTCACTCCTGTGAGAATGCTCTCATGTGAGTACGCTCTCTTGTGAGGACACTCTCTTGTGAGGACTCTCTCTTGTGAGGACGCTCTCCTGTGAGGAATCTCTCTTGTGAGGACTCACTCCTGTGAGAATGCTCTCATGTGAGTACACTCTCTTGTAAGGACACTCTCTTGTGAGGACGCTCTCCTGTGAGGAATCTCTCTTGTGAGGACTCACTCCTGTGAGGACGCTCTCTTGTGAGGATGCTCTCCTGTGAGTACTCACTATTGTGAGGACGCTCTCCTGTGAGGACTGTCTTTTGTGAAAATGCTCTACCGTGAGGATGCTCTCCTGTGAAGACTCTCTCTTGTAAGGATGCTCTCCTGTGAGGAGGCTCTCTTGTGAGGACTCTCTCTTGTGAGGACTCTCTCTTGTGAGGATGCTCTCCTGTGAGGATGCTCTCCTGTGATGATGCTCTCTTGTGAGGACTCCCTCTTTTGGGAACGGTCTCCTGTGAGGACGCTCTCCTGTGAGGACGCTCTCCTGTGAGGACGCTCTCCTGTGAGGACGCTCTCCTGTGAGGACGCGCTCCTGTGAGGAGCTCCTCTATGAGGAGATCTCCTGTGAGGACGCTCTCTTGTGAGGCGCTCTCCTGTGAGGAGCTCTCCTGTGCAGATGATCTCCTGTGAAGACACTCTCCTGTGAGGACGCTCTTTTGTGAGGAACTCTCCTGTGAGGACGCTCGTCTGTGAGGACGCTCTCCTGTGAGGAGCTCCCCTATGAGGAGATCTACTGTGAGGATGCTCTCTTGTGAGGAACTCTCCTGTGAGGATGCTCTTCTGTGAGGACTCTGTCTTGTGAGGATGCTCTCATGCGAGTACGCTCTCTTGTGAGGACGCTCTCCTGTGAGGAATCTCTCTTGTGAGGACTCACTCCTGTGAGAATGCTCTCATGTGAGTACGCTCTCTTGTGAGGACGCTCTCCTGTGAGGAATCTCTCTTGTTAAGGCACTCTCCTGTGAGAAGCTCTCCTGTGAGGATGATCTCCTATGAGGACACTCTCCTGTGAGGAGCTCTCCTGTGAGGACGCTCTCCTGTGACGACTCTTTGTGAGGATGCTCTCATGCGAGTACGCTCTCTTGTGAGGACGCTGTCTTGTGAGGACGCTCTCCTGTGAGGAATCTCTCTTGTGAGGACTCACTCCTGTGAGAATGCTCTCATGTGAGTATGCTCTCTTGTGAGAATGCTCTCATGTGAGTACGCTCTCTTGTGAGGACACTCTCTTGTGAGGACGCTCTCTTGTGAGGACGCTCTCCTGTGAGGAATCTCTCTTGTGAGGACTCACTCCTGTGAGGATGCTCTCTTGTGAGTACTCACTATTGTGAGGACGCTCTCCTGTGAGGACTGTCTTTTGTGAAAATGCTCTACCGTGAGGATGCTCTCCTGTGAGGAGGCTCTCTTGTGAGGACTCCCTCTTGTGGGAACGGTCTCCTGTGAGGACTCTCTCTTGTGAGGATGCTCTCCTGTGAGGACGCTCTCCTGTGAGGATGCTCTCCTGTGAGGACGCTCTCCTGTGAGGACTCTCTCCTGTGAGAACTCTCTTGTGTGAGGACGCTCTCTCGTGAGGACCCTCTCTTGTGAGGACCCTCTCTTGTGAAGACTCTCTCGTGAGGACGCTCTCCTGTGAGGACGCTCTCTTGTGAGGACTCTCTTGTGTGAGGATGCTCTCTTGTGTGAGGACTCTCTCTTGTGAAGACTCTCTCTTGTGAGGACGCTCTCCTGTGAGGACGCTCTCCTGTGAGGACGCTCTCCTGTGAGGACTCTCTCTTGTGAGGACTCTCTCTTGTGAGGACTCTCTCTTGTGAGGACTCTCTCCTGTGAGGACTCTCTCCTGTGAGGACGCTCTCCTGTGAGGACGCTCTCCTGTGAGGACGCTCTCCTGTGAGGACGCTCTCCTGTGAGGACGCTCTCCTGTGAGGACGCGCTCCTGTGAGGAGCTCCTCTATGAGGAGATCTCCTGTGAGGACGCTCTCTTGTGAGGCGCTCTCCTGTGAGGAGCTCTCCTGTGCAGATGATCTCCTGTGAAGACACTCTCCTGTGAGGACGCTCTTTTGTGAGGACGCTCGTCTGTGAGGACGCTCTCCTGTGAGGACGCTCGTCTGTGAGGACGCTCTCCTGTGAGGACTCTCTCTTGTGAGGAACTTTCCTGTGAGGACGCTCTCCTGTGAGGACTCTCTCTTGTGAGGAACTTTCCTGTGAGGACGCTCTCCTGTGAGGACTCTCTCTTGTGAGGATGCTCTCATGCGAGTACGCTCTCTTGTGAGGACGCTGTCTTGTGAGGACGCTCTCCTGTGAGGAATCTATCTTGTGAGGACTCACTCCTGTGAGAATGCTCTCATGTGAGTACGCTCTCTTGTGAGGACACTCTCTTGTGAGGACTCTCTCTTGTGAGGACGCTCTCTTGTGAAGACTCTCTCTTGTGAGGACGCTCTCCTGTGAGGACGCTCTCCTGTGAGGACGCTCTCTTGTGAGGACTCTCTCTTGTGAGGACTCTCTCTTGTGAGGACGCTCTCCTGTGAGGACGCGCTCCTGTGAGTACGCGCTCCTGTGAGGAGCTCCTCTATGAGGAGATCTCCTGTGAGGACGCTCTCTTGTGAGGCGCTCTCCTGTGCAGATGATCTCCTGTGCAGATGATCTCCTGTGAAGACACTCTCCTGTGAGGACGCTCTTTTGTGATGAACTCTCCTGTGAGGACGCTCGTCTGTGAGGACGCTCTCCTGTGAGGACGCTCTCCTGTGAGGACTCTCTCTTGTGAGGAACTTTCCTGTGAGGACGCTCTCCTGTGAGGACGCTCTCCTGTGAGGACTCTCTCTTGGGAGGATGCTCTCATGCGAGTACGCTCTCTTGTGAGGACGCTCTCTTGTGAGGACGCTCTCCTGTGAGGACGCTCTTTTGTGATGAACTCTCCTGTGAGGACGCTCGTCTGTGAGGACGCTCTCCTGTGAGG
The DNA here is from genome assembly GCA_027410445.1 of Discoglossus pictus. Classification (NCBI taxonomy): domain Eukaryota; kingdom Metazoa; phylum Chordata; class Amphibia; order Anura; family Alytidae; genus Discoglossus; species Discoglossus pictus. The sequence goes on along the minus strand of CM050165.1, from coordinate 3,467,848 downwards.
ACGCTCGTCTGTGAGGACGCTCTCCTGTGAGGACTCTCTCCTGTGAGGAACTTTCCTGTGAGGACGCTCTCCTGTGAGGACTCTCTCTTGTGAGGATGCTCTCATGCGAGTACGCTCTCTTGTGAGGACGCTCTCTTGTGAGGACGCTCTCTTGTGAGGACGCTCTCTTGTGAGGACGCTCTCCTGTGAGGAATCTCTCTTGTGAGGACTCACTCCTGTGAGAATGCTCTCATGTGAGAATGCTCTCATGTGAGGACGCTCTCTTGTGAGGACTCTCTCTTGTGAGGACTCTCTCTTGTGAAGACTCTCTCCTGTGAGGAATCTCTCTTGTGAGGACTCACTCCTGTGAGGACGCTCTCTTGTGAGGATGCTCTCCTCTCTTGTGAGGACCCTTTCTTGTGAAGACTCTCTCTTGTGAGGACTCGCTCTTGTGAGGATGCTCTCCTGTGATGATGCTCTCTTGTGAGGACTCCCTCTTGTGGGAACGGTCTCCTGTGGGAACGGGCTCCTGTGAGGACTCTCTCTTGTGAGGATGCTCTCCTGTGAGGACGCTCTCCTGTGAGGACTCTCTTATGTGAGGACGCTCTCTTGTGAGGATGCTCTCCTGTGAGGACGCTCTCCTGTGAGGACTCTCTTATGTGAGGACGCTCTCTTGTGAGGGCCCTCTCTTGTGAGGACCCTCTCTTGTGAAGACTCTCTCTTGTGAGGACGCTCTCTTGTGAGGACGCTCTTGTGTGAGGACGCTCTTGTGTGAGGACTCTCTTGTGTGAGGACTCTCTTGTGTGAGGACCCTCTCTTGTGAAGACTCTCTCTTGTGAGGACGCTCTCTTGTGAGGACTCTCGTGTGAGGACGCTCTCGTGTGAGGACGCTCTCTTGTGAGGACCCTCTCTTGTGAGGACCCTCTCTTGTGAAGACTCTCTCTTGTGAGGACGCTCTCTTGTGTGAGGACGCTCTCCTGTTAGGATGCTCTCTTGTGAGGACCCTCTTGTCATGAATCAGCCAGGGGCCATCTTGGATTTGGAACTGTTATCTGCCACATGTTATTGAACAGAAGGTTTTGGGCTCCCAGAGCCACTGTTATAATGTTATATATTCAGGGCAGAGTCCCATTGTTATTGTTATGCATTCAGAGAAGAGGCAGTTTACCACGTCACCACTAATAAAGTCGTCATAACGCATTAAGTGGACCGGCCTTGGAAGTACTGCCTCAACTCATAACATGTCGGAAAGGGAGAGATGCTGTGGATTATAAAATGTTGTAGTGGTATTATCTGTAAATATATTGTATTGTAATGTGGGAGCCATGTTGTGTGCAGTCATCCATATTGGGTCTGATACAGATAGTAACCTGAGTAGATCACCCATCTGCCTTCCAGTTATCACCTAAAGTAAACACTTGAAGTGACAGCAAGGCCAGAACAAAGGGGTCTGTACAGACATTGAGGCACCTTAACCCCATGGGGTCTTCAGCCCAATATCAGGATCATAGTACAGGAGCACATAGATGTTTCTCCCTTGAGAGCCAGAGACCAAGTAAATTAGGTAGCCACACCTAGTGGGCGACCCATGGGAGGGTTCTGGAAGTTCCCAGAGCTTACCTCTAGTCCATTGGCCAGAGGTAATCAAGTTACTCTGGAGATTACCCCATTGGCCAGGAGAAAGATGAGGGTTGGACAAGGGGGTAGCCACTCCCTGTACTGGTTTTGTGAGTTGTTTAAATACTGTGTGTTTCCAAAATAAAGTGTTCTTAATTTTCATACTTTGACTAAGCATGTATTATTGACCCAGAGGCATGTGCTTGTAGAGGAGCTCGTTCTGACTCCCTACCACGGTGCTCCCAGGTACACTACCAAAGCAAGCTGGGACTTATGCCTTTGTACCGACAAAGACTGTCCATAGGTCTAGAGTCACCCAAACTTAGGTCTAAACCTACTGGGAATACGAGTACTAGGATACTCTATATCCCATCATCATAGTAGGTTGTGACACCTCTCCTGTATGGACCCTCTCTTGTGAGGACTCTTTCTTTTGAGGACGCTCTCTTGTTAGGAGCTCTCCTGTGAGGACGCCCTCCTGTGTGGATGCTCTATTGTGAGGACACTCTCCAGTGAGGAAGCTCTATTGGGAGGACTCTCTCTTGTGAGGACGCTCTCTTGTGAGGACGCTCTCTTGTGAGGACGCTCTCCTGTGAGAACGCTCTCCTGTGAGGATGGTGTCCTGTGGGGACACTCTCTTGTGAGGACGCTCTCTTGTTAGTAGCTCTCCTGTGAGGATGGTCTCCTGTGAGGACACTCTCTTGTGAGGACTCTTTCTTTTGAGAACGCTCTCCTGTGAGGATGGTCTCCTGTGAGGATGGTCTCTTGTGAGGATGGTCTCTTGTAAGGAGCTCTCCTGTGAGGATGCTCTCTTGTGAGGATGCTCTCCAGTGAGGACGCTCTCCAGTGAGGACGCTCTCCTGTGAGGATGCTCTCTTGTGAGGATGCTCTCTTGTGAGGACGCTCTCCTGTGAGGACGCTCTCTTGTGAGGATGCTCTCTTGTGAGGACGATCTCCTGGGAGGATGCTCTACTGTGAGGATGCTCTCCTGTGAGGACGCTCTCCTGTGACGATACTCTATTGTGAGGACCCTCTACTGTGACGATGCTCTATTGTGAGGACGCTCTCCTGTGACGATGCTCTCGTAAGGAGCTCTCCTGTGAGGACGCTCTATTGTGAGGACGCTCTCCCATGAGGATGCTCTCCCATTAGGACGCTCTCTTGTGAGGATCCTTTCCTGTGTGGATGCTCTATTGTGAGGATGCTCTCCTGTGAAGACTCTCTCTTGTGAGGACGCTTTCTTGTGAGGACTCTCTCTTGTAAGGAGCTCTTCTGTAAGGACGCTCTCCTGTGAGGAGGCTCTCCCGGGATGACGCTCTCTTGTGAGGACTGTCTCTTGTAAGGAGCTCTTCTGTAAGGACGCTCTCCTGTGAGGACTGTCTCTTGTGAGAATGTTCTCCCGTGAGGACGCTCACTTGTGAGGACTTTCTCTTGTGAGGACGCTCTCCTGCGAGGACACTCTCCTGTGAGGACGCTCTCCTGTGAGGAACGCTCTCCTGTGAGGAACGCTCTCCTGTGAGGACGCTCTCTTGTGAGGACGCTCTCTTGTGAGGACGTTCTCCTGTGAGGACGTTCTCCTTTGAGGAGATCTCTTGTGAGGAACTCTCCTGTGAGGACACTCTCCCGTGAGTACGTTCTCCCGTGAGGACGCTCTCCCGTGAGGACGCTCTCTTGTGAGGACGCTCTCTTGTGAGGACGCTCTCTCGTGAGGACGCTCTCTCGTGAGGACGCTCTCCCGTGAGGACGCTCTCCCGTGAGGACGCTCTCCCGTGAGGACGCTCTCCCGTGAGGACGCTCTACTGTGAGGACGCTCTACTGTGAGGACGCTCTACTGTGAGGACGCTCTCCTGTGAGGAACTCTTCTGTGAGGACGCTCTCTTGTGAGGACGCTCTCCTGTGAGGACGCTCTCCTGTGAGGAATCTCTCTTGTGAGGACTCACTCCTGTGAGAATGCTCTCATGTGAGTACACTCTCTTGTGAGGACACTCTCTTGTGAGGACTCTCTCTTGCGAGGACGCTCTCCTGTGAGGAATCTCTCTTGTGAGGACTCACTCCTGTGAGGACGCTCTCTTGTGAGGATGCTCTCCTGTGAGTACTCACTATTGTGAGGACGCTCTCCTGTGAGGACTGTCTTTTGTGAAAATGCTCTACCGTGAGGATGCTCTCCTGTGAAGACTCTCTCTTGTAAGGATGCTCTCCTGTGAGGAGGCTCTCTTGATAGGACTCTCTCTTGTGAAGATGCTCTCCTGTGATGATGCTCTCTTGTGAGGACTCCCTCTTGTGGGAACGGTCTCCTGTGAGGACTCTCTCTTGTGAGGATGCTCTCCCGTGAGGACACTCTCTTGTGAGGACACTCTCTTGTGAGGACTCTCTTGTGTGAGGACGCTCTCTTGTGAGGACCCTCTCTTGTGAGGACCCTCTCTTGTGAGGACCCTCTCTTGTGGAGACTCTCTCTTGAGAGGACGCTCTCCTGTGAGGACTCTCTCTTGGGAGGACTCTCTTGTGTGAGGATGCTCTCTTGTGAGGACCCTCTCTTGTGAAGACTCTCTCTTGTGAGGGCGCTCTCCTGTGAGGACGCTCTCTTGTGAGGACTCTCGTGTGAGGACGCTCTCTTGTGAGGACGCTCTCTTGTGAGGACGCTCTCTTGTGAGGACGCTCTCTTGTGAGGACGCTCTCTTGTGAGGACCCTCTCTTGTGAGGACTCTCTCTTTTGAGGACGCTCACTTGTTAGGAGCTTTCCTGTGAGGACGCCCTCCTGTGTGGACGCTCTATTGTGAGGACACTCTCCAGTGAGGAAGCTCTATTGGGAGGACTCTCTCTTGTGAGGACGCTCTCCTGTGAGAACGCGCTCTTGTTAGGAGCTCTCCTGTGAGGATGGTGTCCTGTGAGGACACTCTCTTGTGAGGACGCTCTCTTGTTAGTAGCTCTCCTGTGAGGATGGTCTCCTGTGAGGACACTCTCTTGTGAGGACTCTCTCTTTTGAGAACGCTCTCCTGTGAGGATGGTCTCTTGTGAGGATGGTCTCTTGTAAGGAGCTCTCCTGTGAGGATGCTCTCTTGTGAGGATGCTCTCTTGTGAGGAGCTCTCCAGTGAGGACGCTCTCCTGTGAGGATGCTCTCCTGTGAGGACGCTCTCCTGTGAGGACGCTCTCCTGTGAGGACGCTCTCCTGTGAGGACGCTATCCTGTGAGCATCCTCACAAGAGAGCATCCTCACAGGAGAGCGTCCTCACAGGAGAGCGTCCTCACAGGAGAGCGTCCTCACAGGAGAGCATCCTCACAAGAGAGCATCCTATCTTGTGAGGACGATCTCCTGGGAGGACGCTCTCTTGTGAGGATGCTCTACTGTGAGGATGCTCTCCTGTGTTCATACTCTATTGTGAGGACCCTCTCCTGTGACAATGCTCTCTTGTGAGGAAGCTCTCCTGTGACGATGATCTCGTTAGGAGCTCTCCTGTGAGGACGGTCTCTTTTAAGGACGCTCTCCTGTGAGGAAGCTCTCTTGTGAGGAAGCTCTCCTGTGCGATGCTCTCTTGTGAGGACTCTCTATTGTGAGGAAGCTCTCCTGTCTGTGAGGATGGTCTCTTGTAAGGAGCTCTTATGTGAGGACTCTTTCCTGTGAGGACGCTCTATTGTGAAGACGCTCTCCCATGAGGATGCTCTCCCATTAGGACGCTCTCTTGTGAGGACCCTTTCCTGTGTGGACGCTCTATTGTGAGGATGTTCTCCTGTGAGCACACTTTCTTGTGAGGACGCTTTCTTGTGAGGACGCTTTCTTGTAAGGAGCTCTTCTGTAAGGATGCTCTCCTGTGAGGACTGTCTCTTGTGAGAATGTTCTCCCGTGAGGATGCTCACTTGTGAGGACGCTCTCCTGTGAGGACGCTCTCCTGTGAGGACGCTCTACTGTGAGGACACTCTCCTGTGAGGAGATCTCCTGTGAGGAACTCTTCTGTGAGGACGCTCTCCCGTGAGGACGCTCTCCCGTGAGGACGCTCTCCCGTGAGGACGCTCTCTTGTGAGGACGCTCTCCCGTGAGGACGCTCTCTTGTGAGGACCCTCTTTTGTGAGGACTCATTTCCATGAGGACGCTCTCCTGTGAGGACACTCTCCTGTGAGGACACTCTCCTGTGAGGACGCTCTCCTGGAGGACGCTCTACTGTGAGGACGCTCTCCTGTGAGGAGATCTCCTATGAGGAATCTCTCTTGTGAGGACTCACTCCTGTGAGGACGCTCTCTTGTGAGGATGCTCTCCTGTGAGTACTCACTATTGTGAGGACGCTCTCCTGTGAGGATGGTCTCCTGTGAGGATGGTCTCTTGTGAGGATGGTCTCTTGTAAGGAGCTCTCCTGTGAGGATGCTCTCTTGTGAGGATGCTCTCTTGTGAGGAGCTCTCCAGTGAGGACGCTCTCCTGTGAGGATGCTCTCTTGTGAGGATGCTCTCTTGTGAGGACGCTCTCCTGTGAGGACGCTCTCTTGTGAGGACGATCTCCTGGGAGGATGCTCTACTGTGAGGATGCTCTCCTGTGAGGACGCTCTCCTGTGACGATACTCTATTGTGAGGACCCTCTACTGTGACGATGCTCTATTGTGAGGACGCTCTCCTGTGACGATGCTCTCGTAAGGAGCTCTCCTGTGAGGACTGTCTCTTTTAAGGACGCTCTCCTGTGAGGACGCTCTATTGTGAGGACGCTCTCCCATGAGGATGCTCTCCCATTAGGACGCTCTCTTGTGAGGATCCTTTCCTGTGTGGATGCTCTATTGTGAGGATGCTCTCCTGTGAAGACTCTCTCTTGTGAGGACGCTTTCTTGTGAGGACTCTCTCTTGTAAGGAGCTCTTCTGTAAGGACGCTCTCCTGTGAGGAGGCTCTCCCGGGATGACGCTCTCTTGTGAGGACTCTCTCTTGTAAGGAGCTCTTCTGTAAGGACGCTCTCCTGTGAGGACTGTCTCTTGTGAGAATGTTCTCCCGTGAGGACGCTCACTTGTGAGGACTTTCTCTTGTGAGGACGCTCTCCTGCGAGGACACTCTCCTGTGAGGACGCTCTCCTGTGAGGAACGCTCTCCTGTGAGGAACGCTCTCCTGTGAGGACGCTCTCTTGTGGGGACGTTCTCCTGTGAGGACGTTCTCCTTTGAGGAGATCTCTTGTGAGGAACTCTCCTGTGAGGACACTCTCCCGTGAGTACGTTCTCCCGTGAGTACGTTCTCCCGTGAGGACGCTCTCCCGTGAGGACGCTCTCCCGTGAGGACGCTCTCCCGTGAGGACGCTCTCCCGTGAGGACGCTCTTCGGTGAGGACGCTCTACTGTGAGGACGCTCTACTGTGAGGACGCTCTACTGTGAGGACGCTCTTCTGTGAGGACGCTCTCCTGTGAGGACGCTCTCCTGTGAGGAATCTCTCTTGTGAGGACTCACTCCTGTGAGAATGCTCTCATGTGAGTACACTCTCTTGTGAGGACACTCTCTTGTGAGGACTCTCTCTTGCGAGGACGCTCTCCTGTGAGGAATCTCTCTTGTGAGGACTCACTCCTGTGAGGACGCTCTCTTGTGAGGATGCTCTCCTGTGAGTACTCACTATTGTGAGGACGCTCTCCTGTGAGGACTGTCTTTTGTGAAAATGCTCTACCGTGAGGATGCTCTCCTGTGAAGACTCTCTCTTGTAAGGATGCTCTCCTGTGAGGAGGCTCTCTTGATAGGACTCTCTCTTGTGAAGATGCTCTCCTGTGATGATGCTCTCTTGTGAGGACTCCCTCTTGTGGGAACGGTCTCCTGTGAGGACTCTCTCTTGTGAGGATGCTCTCCCGTGAGGACACTCTCTTGTGAGGACTCTCTTGTGTGAGGACGCTCTCTTGTGAGGACCCTCTCTTGTGAGGACCCTCTCTTGTGAAGACTCTCTCTTGAGAGGACGCTCTCCTGTGAGGACTCTCTCTTGGGAGGACTCTCTTGTGTGAGGATGCTCTCTTGTGAGGACCCTCTCTTGTGAAGACTCTCTCTTGTGAGGGCGCTCTCCTGTGAGGACACTCTCCTGTGAGGACGCTCTCCTGGAGGACGCTCTACTGTGAGGACGCTCTCCTGTGAGGAGATCTCCTATGAGGAATCTCTCTTGTGAGGACTCACTCCTGTGAGGACGCTCTCTTGTGAGGATGCTCTCCTGTGAGTACTCACTATTGTGAGGACGCTCTCCTGTGAGGATGGTCTCCTGTGAGGATGGTCTCTTGTGAGGATGGTCTCTTGTAAGGAGCTCTCCTGTGAGGATGCTCTCTTGTGAGGATGCTCTCTTGTGAAGACTCTCGCTTGTAAGGATGCTCTCCTGTGAGGAGGCTCTCTTGTGAGGACTCTCCCTTGTGAAGATGCTCTCCTGTGATGATGCTCTCTTGTAAGGACTCCCTCTTGTAGGGAACGGTCTCCTGTGAGGACTCTCTCTTGTGAGGATGCTCTCCCGTGAGGACACTCTCTTGTGAGGACTCTCTATTGTGAGGACGCTCTCTTGTGAGGACGCTTTCTTGTGAGAACTCTCTTTTGTGAGGACTCTCTCTTGTGGGTCGCTCTCCCGTGAGGACTCTCTTGTGAGGATGCTCTCCCGTGAGGAGGCTCTCTTGTGAGGAAGCTCTCTCGTGAGGAAGCTCTCTCGTGAGGACGCTCTCCTGTGAGGACGCTCTCCTGTGAGGACTCTCTCTTGTGAGGACGCTCTCCTGTGAGGACTCTCTTGTGTGAGGACCCTCTCTTGTGAGGACCCTCTCTTGTGAAGACTCTCTCTTGTGAGGACGCTCTCCTGTGAGGACTCTCTCCTGTGAGGACTCTCTCTTTTGAGGACGCTCTCTTGTTAGGAGCTCTCCTGTGAGGACGCCCTCCTGTGTGGACGCTCTATTGTGAGGACACTCTCCAGTGAGGAAGCTATATTGGGAGGACTCTCTCTTGTGAGGACGCTCTCCTGTGAGAACGCTCTCTTGTTAGGAGCTCTCCTGTGAGGATGGTGTCCTGTGAGGACACTTTCTTGTTAGGACGCTCTCTTGTTAGTAGCTCTCCTGTGAGGATGGTCTCCTGTGAGGATGGTCTCTTGTGAGGATGGTCTCTTGTAAGGAGCTCTCCTGTGAGGATGCTCTCTTGTGAGGATGCTCTCTTGTGAGGAGGCTCTCCTGTGAGGATGGTCTCTTGTGAGGATGCTCTCTTGTGAGGACGCTCTCCTGTGAGGATGCTCTCTTGTGAGGACGATCTCTTGGGAGGACGCTTTCTTGTGAGGACTCTCTCTTGAAAGGAGCTCTTCTGTAAGGACGCTCTCCTGTGAGAAGGCTCTCCCGCGATGACCCTCTCTTGTGAGGACTCTCTCTTGTAAGGAGCTCTTCTGTAAGGACGCTCTCCTGTGAGGACTGTCTCTTGTGAGAATGTTCTCCCGTGAGTACGCTCTCCTGTGAGGAGATCTCTTGTGAGGAACTCTCCCGTGAGGACACTCTCCCATGAGGACGTTCTCCTGTGAGGACGCTCTCCCGTGAGGACGCTCTCCTGTGAGGAGATCTCTTGTGAGGAACTCTCCTGTGAGGACACTCTCCCGTGAGGATGCTCTCTTGTGAGGACGCTCTCTTGTGAGGACGCTCTCCCGTAAGGACGCTCTCCAGTGAGGACGCTCTCCCGTGAGGACGCTCTCCTGTGAGGACGCCAGTCAATATTGGCACAAAACCTTCAGGCTTCTGCTAGAAAGCTGACCATGAAGAGGAACTTCATCTTTCAGCATGGCAATGACCCAAAGCATACATCCAAATCAACAAAGGAATGGCTTCACCAGAAGAAGATTACAGTTTTGGAATGGCCCAGCCAGAGCCCAGACCTGAATCCGATTGTGATCTGAAGAGGGCTGTGCACAGGAGATGCCCTCGCAATCTGACAGATTTGCAGTGTTCTTGCAAAGAAGAGTGGGCAAATCTTGCCAAGTCACAATGTGCCATGCTGATAGACTCATACCCAAAAAGACTGAGTGCTGTAATAAAATCACAAGGGGCTTCAGCAAAGTATTAGTTTAAGGGTGTGCAGACTTATGCAACCATATTATTTTATTTTTATTTTTTTTCTTCCCTCTACCTAAAAGATTTCAGTTTGTTTTTCAATTGAGTTGTACAGTTTATAGGTCACATTAAAGATGGAAAAAGTTCTGAAATTATTTATCTTTGTCTAATTTTTTTACAGCACAGAAACCTGACATTTTAACAGGGGTGTGTAGACTTTTTATATCCACTGTATATGTGATGGGATGACGGCCAAGTAAATTGAAAGTTCTGCTGCAAAAATTGAAAATCACAGGGGGAAGAAGAAGATATTTAGGGCCTCAGTTTTGTTTACATTAACTTTCAATCCTTATATCTGACCAAAACTTTCCAGAATTTGTATGAGGTCTGGGACCGAGGTGGTAGGGTTGGAAAGAACACCAAGGAATTGATCTGCAAAGAGACAACATTTAAGATGGTGGTGGCCATTGGTAATTCCATAAAGCTAGAGTTAACCCTGATTGAATGGGCTAAAGGTTCAATCGCTAAAGTAAATAGTAAGGGAGAAAGTGGGCAGCCCTGTCTAGTACCTCGTTGGATATCAATATGAACTTTAGAATCTCCAGGCATTTTAAGGGATGCTTTAGGATTATGACAGTAGGTCTGGATTAGGTTCATAAATGAGCCGGAAAAGCCAAATTTGGTTAGGGTCTTCCTAAGATAGGGCCATTCAAGTGAGTTGAACGCCATCTCTTTGTCAAGAGCTAATAAGCATGTAGGGGTTTGAGTTTGTATAGCTCAATGGATAGAATTAAAAACTTGTCGAATGTTGTCCACTGCTTGTCTATAAGGTATAAATCCTACTTCATCTTTATTTATGAGTCTAGGGAGGAAGTTAGATATTCTATCCGCCATAAGTTTTCCAAGGATGTTAATATCACCGTTTAAAAGTTTAATGGGTCTGTAATTTTTAACTTCAATCGGATCTCTGCCTTCCTTTGGGAAGAATACCAAGTCAGCCTGGTTAAGTTCAGGAGGGACCGAGTGGCCTTCCAAAATTCTGTTCAACAGGTTCTTTAAGTGAGATATAAGTAGGTCAGAATTATTTTTTATAATATAGATTGGAAAATGCATCAGGGCCAGGGGCTTTGCCTACTTTCAAATTTGTAATAACTTTTTTGACTTCCAGATCAGTGACCTTAGCATTTAGTTAATCTATTTCTTGAGAAGTTAGTGAAGGAAGGTCACACAAATCAAGGAAGGAGGTTATTTGTGAATCCCAATTTTGGGATGAGGCAGTGTAAAGTTTTTGGAAGAAACTATGAAAAGCTTCCTGTATTTTATTCGGGCTGATGGATATATTTCCCAAGGAAGTATTAATTCCAAAAAATGTTGATTACATTTCCTGGCTAATAGGGAGTCTGGTTTATTAACTTGGGAGTAACATGTATGCTACGTCCATCTCCTAGCTTTTTTGTATCATTTGACAGAACCTGATCAAGTTCTGACCTCGTTCTGCCAATGTCCTGGCGTAGTTTAAGAGAGAGATTGTTTTGGTTAAGTTTTTCTAAGTTAGCCCTCTGTCTCTCTGTGCTCTCTGCCTCTGTTCCCTCTCCCTTTCTGTGTGCCCTCTCTCTGTACCCTCTGTCTCTCTCTGTGCCCTCTCTCTCTTTGCTCTCTGTCTCTCTTTGCCCTCTCTCTGTGCCTTTTCTCTCTCTGTGAGCAATTTACAAGTCCAAGGACTTGGAATATCTCTGGCATGATAGACTTCAGATACACGCGGGCACCCAATGGTTATGGAGAGAGAGAGCCAGGAGAATAATACAACAGGAAGGGCTGGTTACTAGTGGAGTACTGTGCTAAGGTCGGTTTTATTTAATTTTATAATTTATTAATGGCTGCTTTTGTCTTTTTTTGTAGATAACACAAAAATCTTTAACAGGGTTGAAATTCCTAGAAAAAACAAAACAAAACATGATCTTTATAACAAAACTACAAAACAAAAGAAAAAACAAATAGCCCAGCATGTTAAATCTAAAGTTTAATACTGAAATGCTACATTATGCATGTACATAAAAACACAGATATACATTTTTACTCTGTAGTATTTTCCTATAATGGTATCTTGTTAATAGAAGACGTATCATTATAGCAGTTAATCTTAAAGGAGGAAAAATGCAATGAAGATGCACAAAAAGCCAACAGGATTCTTGGTCATATTGGAAGAGGAACTAAGGTAATTCTAAGGTTTCTTAGTTAGATCTCATATAGAAAGTGACTTTTGGTTCCTTCCGTGAGTTCTAGTTAGATTAATCAAACTATCCTAAAGTGATTGGTCCACAGTGGGGCAGTAATACGGGTCAGCTATAATGGAGGAAAGGCGAGGATTGCAGAGATGAGGGGTCCATGCACCCCTAATTCTCCTGCCTTATTTTATAGGAGCAATCTGCAGGTTGTGACTTAATCTTCATCTCAGCAGCAGCAATTCAGATCAGAACATCATTCATGGAGAAGCAGGAAAGTCACATGAGCCACAACCTGAACACTAAACATTATATAAACATTCTTAGTAGGCCCGAATACTCACAGGCCATGCTCTTTGGAGATCCGGAATCAGAGCCTGAGGCCTAACATTACACAGGTTATTATGGTCATAACAAACTTGTCCATTTTGATAGCCTTGATGTTAGCAATCAGATGTGTTAGAATCATATTACCATCGTTCTGAATGCAGCCAATTAAACATTTGACACACTTTCTGCCCAAGTTTGTTACTTGCCACAAGACACGACAAATGCTGCTCAGAGAACCTGCAGTGTTGTGTTAGTTCTCATTTCTAAACAGTTACCTCTAAATAAAAGCATTGCAGAATTCATAAAATCCAAAGCTGGTATTGTTTTTTTACCCTTAGTTGGATTGAATTCCAAAACAGAAAGGGTTGAGCAGCACAACAACAGCAATATATATATATATATATATATATATATATCATTTGTGGGCACATTTACATGTCACTGCCCAGGTTCATAGAATGCTGTGTAATAACAGTATTTCTCTGAATTCTGGACATGAATCAAGTCTTTGCGTGGTGTGTATGACGTAGCGATGAGCGCTAGAGTCGCTCTTCGCCGGGAGCCTCGCGCAGCTAAACTCTGAGCACTTAGTGAGGCGAGCATTTATCTTAGAGGATGTAGGCGATGAACAAAGTCGCTCAATGCAGGCGAGCCTTTAAAACACTGAAATGCTTAGCACTTAGGCAATGAGCGCCGAAGGTGCTCATTGCCTGCGAGCCTTGCAAAGCGAGGCGAGCAGTGGAGGGAATGAAACACGCGGGACTTAGCCTACAAACACTACAAAATGCGGCTTCGCCTTAGGCTGCAAGAAGTTGACAAACGAAGGACGACATACGCAGTAGAAAAATACTAATAGGAAGGATGGAAAATGAGCGCGCAACGGGGAAATTATAGACTAACGTCGCCATTTTACAATACTAACTACACATTTACACATTAAGATTGTGAAATGACGTTTTTTTCCGCCTAAACCAACGGTTTTGTCTTGCGCACACAGCCTATATATAGGGCAACACTTGCCACAGAACTGACACTTTCTCTTCAGGTGATGTCAGTCTGACTGGACATTTTCTGCTGCCGGAAAATCCAAAGAGATTGTTAACTCTTCAGGATACTGATTGCTGAATATTAAATGCAAAAAGTTACAATATATTAATAATCATTAATCAATTATTTATTAATTATTGAAAAAAGGATTACTTAAACAAATGAAACAACCAAGAATTTATACTTGCTTTAGTTTAGCAATACTTTCATGCTTAGCTGTTTGTAATGTATTAATTTATTGAATAATTAATAATGTACTTTAATTTATTAATTAGTAATTAGTAATCATTAAGAAAAAAATGGTTAAAGTTTATTAATACATTAATGCAACAAAATGTATAAGACATTTAGACATTGATTCATTAATCATTAATGTACATTATTTTATTATTTAATTATTAGTAATTCTTATGAACAAGAAATATTCAAGATTTTACAATGCCTTTTGTTTAAGAATATATTAATGCTTAGCTCTTTCTAATACATTTATTCAGTGATTATTTAATAATGTACATTCATTTATGAATTAGTTATTAGTAATATTAACAAAAAAATTAAAGGAACACAAACAATATGTATATTTTAAGATGCACTGACATATCCGTGATGATACTGATTGCCTCATAGGGATGAATCCAAATATTACAAATGCTTTCCATCTTATTTGACAGTTTCAGCGTCAACACAGAGAGTGACGTTTGCAGCCTTTCAACAGCATAAAGATCACCTTTACAGGTATATCATTAAATTATGTTCTTATGGTAAAAAAAAAAAAGCATTAAACTTTTTTTTATGGAATTGATGACACTTATGAATAAACATATATTAATTAATTAATTAATAATTAGTAATCATTACAAAAAAAGGTTTTATTTAACAATAGATTGATGAATATGCTTTTATGTTTTGCATCTATGCCAATATATCTGTGTTGCTGCTGATTGCCTGATAGGGTTGAAGCAAAATATTACAAATTATTTCAATCTTATTTGACAGTTTCATCGTCTCTGCAGCTGACTTAACACAGAGAGTGACGATTGCAGCCTTTTAACACCATAAAGATCACCCTGACAGGTATATTATTTAATTATGTAGTTTTACAGTTATGCAAATGAAACATCATAGTTTCATTCAATCACAAATTAATTGAATACAATGATTATAAATTATTTTCATGTTTTTTCACAGATTACTCGTCTCTGCACCTGACTGAAGACTTTTACACAAAAGTCTTTTTACACAAACAACAGCAATTTCACAGGTATATGATTTCATTATGCCCTTATGGTTTTGGATTGATGACACTTAATGATTCATTCATGAAACTATATTTATTTAGGGACTCATTCATTTGCAATTTGCTAAATTGAATAGGGCTCTATATAACGACATAGCATATTATTTTTACATAACATTTTAGTTAAAGAACATCTATCCAAAACTAAGGTTTAAAAAAAAATAAATGTATGCTATGTGCTTATATAGTGCCCTATTGCTTTGAACAACTTGCAAATGAATGAGGTCTTTAGTATTTAATTTTTCATTACAATAACAACAACAAAATTAGCAATATATATGCTTACCTAATTAACTTTTAAATAACCTAAATTAGACATCATAACTAAATTAATTTCATCATTAAGAAAATTGCACATTATTTTAGGCCACATCTATACTTTGCTAATAGCTGTTTCTGTTTGCCCTTCTTTACGACAATATAATTAACTTTTTAGGTTTACCATTGATCTCAGTTCTTGATTAATTCAGTAACGTAAATTCATTTAGTAATGACTCATTAGTCCCAAAAAATATATATATATATCAATATATATATGTGCAGTGCTTTGCTTTTTAATGTATGCCAATAAAACACACACAAAAATGGTTTCATTTATTTCAGAGAAAAAATAAAAAAGATTTTAAAATCTTTGCATTCTTTAATTAATACTATTTACCTTTGGATTGAGAGCAGCTACAAACAATATGTACAGAACAAAAAAACATTACACCTGTATTTACAATTATAGATTTCAATGGAGGATAACGGAGAAGACAGGATTGAACGCAAAAGAAAATTGGCAAGGGAAAGGAAGCAAAGGTGGAGAGATGCTTCCCATCGCTTAAGAGAAGAAGACTGACAGAGACTTTTAAATAAAAGAAAAATGAGTAAGAAAGCACAAAGTGAGTGTGCTGGAGCTTCAAAGAAATGAAAAAGTAAACAAAAACATGTCTGTGAAACATTGCCGAATGATCCAATATAGCCTCTTGACACCAACACATGACACCAATGTAGATTTAGAAAGTTGTAGTGATATCTATGTTGAGGAAGCTCAGGATAGTGTTTTCATTACAGCACTAACCGTAGACACTCATTACTGTGGATTACTGAATGTTGTTTGTCAGTTTTGTGGGGCCTATCATTTTCTCAAGGAAAGACCAACAGACGGAGACTTCATTAGTTGCTGTCAGAAAGGAAAGGTAAGACTTCCACAAAAACACATATTTCCAGATTACTTACAAAGTATCATGAGCAATCCAATATTTCCAAAATATACCAATTAAAAAAAAACATAAGGTCTTATAACAGTGCAATTTCATTTGCTTCTATGGGTGCTACATTAGCAGAAAATGTCCCAGGACATGGTCCATATTGTTTTAGAGTTCAAGGACAAATTTACCACCGAACTTCACATTTACACCCAGAAGGAGGAGAGCAAAGGAAATTTGCACAGTTATAGGTCTTAGATACAATGGAAGCTGTTGAACAAAGGATGACACTTCCAGAAAATAAACAGTGTTTGCGCATAGACTTTGAGCAGCTGGATAAAATTATGGCCAACAACCCATACAGTCAAGCATACAATTAGCACAGGTTGAAAAAGAACAACAGGAACATGATCAAAGACATCAACTGACAATGCCA
Source organism: Discoglossus pictus (assembly GCA_027410445.1). NCBI lineage: Eukaryota > Metazoa > Chordata > Amphibia > Anura > Alytidae > Discoglossus > Discoglossus pictus. The sequence continues at coordinate 3,451,740 of CM050165.1, read as the reverse complement.
AGAGTAAATATGGTGTTAAAAAGAGATTGCAACACTGATCAAAGACGGTATAATTTACCAACAGTACATGAGGTTGCCATGGTCTTTAAAAATGAAGATGGTAAACCACCTTTTCAGCGGGATATTAGAATATATCCACGCAATGAAGACCAACCTTTTATAAACATAAATATATTAAGTTGTAATTTAGATCCAATGACATATCCCATTTTCTTTCCAAATGGTGAACCTGGATGAGAACCAAATTACAATTGCAAAGTCGAAGCAAATAATCTAAATTTTATAAAATTTTAATAAAATAAGCTTTGAGTAGAACATTATTGTGGATTGATGGATTATGTAGCTGAATTGGCTACCAACAGAGACATTCCAGCTGGAAGAGCAATCATTTTGCCATCCACTTTCCAAGGATCTCTTTGCAATATGCGAGAAAGATATAATGATGCCATGGCTATTGTCACAAAATTTGGAAAGCCAGATTTATTCATTACATTCACATGTAATCCACAATGGCCAGAGATCAAAGAAAATTTGAATCTTGGACAAAATACTTCTGACCGACCTGATTTAGAGGCAAGAGTATTCAAAATAGAACTCAATTAATGAATACATGATATAACTAAAGCACAGTTATTTGGAAAATGTGTGGCTTTTGTTTATACCATTAAATAAAAAAAAAGAGGACTGCCACATGAACACACTGCAGAGGGAGTGGATTCAGTAATTACTGCTGAATTGCCAGATCCAGAAAAATATTCCAAACTTTTTGAGATTGTAACACACAGAATGATTCATGTGCCATGTGGAGATATCAATCCAAATTTACCATGTATGGAAAATAAAAAATGTACAAAACAATTTCCAAAACAAATTCTATCCATTGAGATTCCATATCACTATGTATTTGTAAATGGTCTATGGCAACAACAAAAAAGAGATACGCATAAAATTATACCACAAATTTATACCGTCAGTCCAAGAGACATTGAACATTTCAGTTTAAGATTAATTATTTTACATGTTCCAGGTGCACAAAGTTTTGAACATTTACGCACAGTGAATGACTGAGACTTTACCATTAGCTGCAAGACATCCAAACTTCATAGCAGATGATACAGAATGGGAGAGGTGTCTGGAAGAAGCAGCACTATGTCAAATGCCAAAGCAAATGAGAGAACAATTTGCATTAATTTGCATCTTTTGCAATGTACCTGATGCATTTACTTTGTGGGAAATATTTAAATTAAATATGTCGGAAGACTTCTTGAAATGTTACAATGAGTTAATAGCACTGTTAAAAACTTTAATGGAAATTCAAGAAATATTTCTTGCTCATGGATTAAATTGTGCAAGTTTTAATTTGCCTGATCCAGGACTTATAGATGACATCAACTTTGATGATTATGACACTGAGCTTCAAAAACAAAAAACAGTAGAAAAACTGGCAACTTTAAATACTTTACAATTGCAAACATTTAATGCCATCACAAATGCTACAGATGATGAAATGGTCAAAGACCGTTATTTCTATCTAGATGGCCCTGGTGGATCAGGAAAAACGTATCTGTACAATTGTTTGATGAGTTACATTCGAGCACAGGGTCAAATAGCAATGCCATTTGCAACAACTGGAATTGCAGCACTTTTGTTAGAAGGTGGCAGAACTGTGCATAGTGGATTTAAACTGCTAGTTCCCATTTTAGAAACATCAGTGTCAGATATTCGACAGAATTCTTTACAAGCAAAACATTTCAAAAAATTAAATTCATTATCATTGACGAGGCAACAATGATGTCATGTCATGCTTTGCAATGTATTGATAGATTCTTAAAATAAGTGATGGATAATAATTTGCAATTTGGTGGAAAGGTTATGTTGTTAGGAGGAGATTTTAGGCAAACATTACCTGTTGTGCCACATGAAAATAGAACTGATATCATTGAAACAAGTAAACTGTGGAAAATATTTACTCACCGCAAATTAGAATAAAATATGAGATCTGAAGGCCAAAATAAATTCACTGATTGGCTCAAATTGGAGAAGGAAAACATCCACAAATACATGATTTACCCAATGATACCATTGAAATTCCATCACAAATGGTTTGCAAGGTATCACTCATATCAGCAATCTTTCTAAACACTCTGAATAACGACGATTATTCATACATTGCAAACAAAGTGATATTAACATCAAAAAATATAGATGCCTTGAATCTAAATAACAAAATTTTTGAATTTATCAACGCACCTCAAAATAATTATTACAGTGCACATTCATTTCTGGCTGACGATAAAGACAGTGAATCTAATTTTAGTATATCATTTATTAATTCTTTAACCCCATCTGGAATGCCACCACATGTTTTGCAATTGAAAAACGGGCAATTGTCATGCTATTGAGAAATATGAATCCAAAAAAAGGACTTTGTAATGAGACCAGATTATTTGTGCAGGATTTAAAAGATCATTTTATACATGCAGAAATTATGACTGGGACCCATAAAGGTGAACAAGTTTTTATACCAAGAATTGATTTGGCTCCAAGTGAGAGTGGTTTGCCTTTTGTCCTTCAAAGGAGACAATTTCCAGTTATCATGGCATTTGCCATGACCATCAATAAATCCCAAGGACAAACTTTTAAGTCTGTGGATATGTTCTTACAAGAACCTGTTTTTGCACATGGACAACTCTATGTTGCTTTTTCAAGGTGCACAAATCCAGAAAAGTTTCAATTGAAGACAACCCAATCAGGGTGATCTACAACATGATGGACGTATTTTTACAAAAAACATTGTGTACTATGAGGTTTTGTAATCAGAGAGAAAAGTGGTTTCATTTTAAGTAAGAAATTTAAGGTCACTTGGCCTCTTCTTAGAGGACCACTATTTCACTTACAAAACTATATCTACAATTTGAGAAAAATACAGTAATAACCAACAAAAAAGGTAGAAAGAAAAAAAAAAAAGAAAAACAGTGGTAACATCCCATAGACACAAATAAAAGTCTGCTGGGCTCTTTGAAAGGGAACCACTTTCAGAGACAAAAAAAAAAATGAAATGTCTTGGAAGTCACTTTTGCCCGGATTGGCTCCACAAAACAGCTTGCATTTTATTACCTTTACTGTTTAATTTAATAAGTTTCTTTCAGGTTTGTAATCTTAAAATTCTGTTTGCAAAGGACTGAAAAGTTGATGCATTCTATGTAATTAAGGCTTAATGTTAGTAGCAGCATCATCATTTGTTGAAAAATGTAAATTTTTCATGATATATAGATTATTGATCCAGGGAGGAATCCGATTGCCAGTTAATGAAGTCAGGAAGGAATACATTTTTGCCACCACTTTCAACAAATTTACAAAGTTTAAATGTGCTTTTGTTTTTGCATTTGCCTTCCTCTAGATTCAATATTTAAGATCACTAAAGTTTTTAATAAATTCAGGTAAAATGTTATTATCTTACGTTAATGTAATGTAATGTAATATAGGTTGCATATTAGAAAACTTTATATAATGGTTCACAATACGTATTCTGAGAAATGTGATGGATTGTTATATTATTATTCTATACATGACAATTAAAAAGTTTTAGATGGTTTAACAATTCATTGTTAAAAAAAAAACGTAATATACATTTTTGTACTTCTTTGTAGATAAGAAAAAGATTAAGAGTCTTAGAGAATCACATTGTGTCACAAACAGCATTTCCAGCTTTAAAATTGTATTGCTCCGTCATTTTTGACGGGCAAGTCGCTAGTATATATAAGACAAGACAAGGGACCAACTGGACCTGCCAATGAATGGATCACACTGGTTAGGTCAAGAGGTGGGACCAGATGGACTGGCAAATGAATGGATTGCACCCGGTATATGCTAATGACGCGGTGCGCATGTGACGTCACGGCATTAGCATATACCGGGTGCCGGCAGCCGGTATATGCTAATGACGCAGCGCGCATGTGACGTCACATGCCGCCGGGTCAAGGAGCGGAGGCCAGAGCAGAAGCAGGTAAGTGAGGGGAGAGGGGGAGGTATTTAGAGGGGTTTAGGTTGAGGAGGGGGCTTGGGGTTGAGGGGGGTTGAGGTTGAGGAGGGAGGTTGAGGATGAGGGGGTTAAGGAGGGGGGTTGGGGTTGAGGGGGGAGCTTGAGGTGGCTTGAGGTTGAGGAGGGGGGTTGAGGTTGAGGAGGGAGGTTGAGGGGGGTTGAGGGGGGAGGATGAGGATGGGGAGGTTGAGGATGAGGATAGGGCGTTGAGGATGAGGATGGGGGTTGGGGTTGAGGGGGGTTGAGGATGGGGAGTTGAGGAGGGAGGATGAGGAGGGGTTGAGGAGGGAGGTTGAGGAGGGGGGTTGAGGTTGAGGAGGGGGGTTGAGGAGGGGGTTGAGGATGAGGATGGGGGGTTGAGGAGGGAGGATGAGGATGGGGGGGTTGAGGAGGGAGGTTGAGTATGGGGGTTGAGGAGGGAGGTTGAGGAGGGGGTTGAGGATGAGGAGGGAGGTTGAGGATGAGGAGGGAGGTTGAGGATGAAGGTTGAGGAGGGGATTGAGGATGAGGAGGGAGGTTGAGGATGAGGAGGGAGGTTGAGGAGGGAGGTTGAGAAGGGGGTTGAGGATGAGGAGGGAGGTTGAGGATGAGTAGGAGGTTGAGGATGAGGAGGGAGGATGAGGAGGGAGGTTGAGGATGAGGAGGGAGGTTGAGGATGAGGAGGGAGGATTAGGAGTGGGGTTGAGGAGGGTGATAAGGGAGGGGGAAGAGACACAGGGAAGGGAGAAGTTGGAAGAGACACAGGAAAGGGAGAGGTGAGAAGAGACACAGGGAAGGGAGAGGGGAGAAGAGACACGGGAAGAGAGGGAGACACAGAGGGCACAAGAGGGACACAGGGGGCAGCACATTTCCCACCCTCGGCTTATACTTGAGTCACTCATTTTACCCAGTATTTTGTGGTAAAATAGGTGGCTCGGCTTATACTCGGGTCGGCTTATACGCAAGTATATACTGTAAGTCATACAATTAAATATTGTACTCTGCAATATGTATATGCAAATCCTCGCCTGCCACAGACAGAAAACTACGTAATCATCACCACCAGGCATTTTGATTTGGCCCATTGATATAAAATGGCCCAAGGCAAAAATAGATTTCAGCTAAGTGTACATGGAGTATATGTCACGCCTAAAGTAGCCTTTTATATAGTTTCAGGTGTACGTTTCTCTATTCTTCCTTCAGTAAAGAAATGGAGGCCGACAACTGGTCTATCTCCATCATATTCTTTAAACATATGACTTTTTATTTTGTGTAGTTCATTCTTAGGAGATCAAATGGGTGTTCATCTGAAAGAAAATTATAAACAGAATTACAATTGGGCACCTAATAACCAAATATACAATGAAGAAAGCCATGTGAGAAAGACCGGTCCTTGGGTCTTTATGGTGACCCAATGCAGTTGTTTATCTGATACCCTTGGGGCCATATTAAATTTCAAGCCCCTTAGCGGCCCGTAGCGGTAACGGTACACCCACAAATTCGGCGTAGTTATAGAGGTATTACATTCAACCATGTCGAGACCAACGGGCCGTAGACGCAAGCCCGTTAATCCTTTCTGCGCACGCAAGCCGTCAAAAAGCTGGCCGAGATGCGATCGGCCGGCACAAATGAATCGCTGTATAACGTAGTGCGACACATACCTTTCAGCCAATAGAAAGCAGTCTAGCCGCAGATGATTGACAGAGGGAGATTATACATTTGCGTTCCAACCGTCCATGCGCGGACTGTATTGTATGTTCTGATGAAGTAGCATAGTAATTGGGGTTTTGTTTATATTATACTATTTACGATTTTACACTTAATCCTTCATTACACATAATTGCAATACACATAATTTTAAGAACACATATAGAGACACGTAGAGCTAGGTCACTCCATACAGCCCCCGATCCCACACCCCATGCCCCAACAGTTATTAAATACACATAATACACACATTTTTCTCCATCATAAATTTAAAGTAACACTTATTTTGTTTTCTCATTATATTCTTTTTGGGACTGAAATGGGGGGAGGGGAGAGGTGGGGAGGAGGAGAAGAGGAGAGGCGAAGAGGAGAAGAGAGGTGGTCCTGGGGAGTAGTGGTGGAGGAAGGAGAGGAGGTGGAGGTTGGGAGTGGCGGAGGAGAGGTGGTGGCAGAGGAGGAGGAGGTGGGTGGTGGCAGGGTGGCCCCAGCACCAGGCACACTTAGAAGAGGGACAGAGGGGGAGGGGCCTGATCCCAGGGTGGGTGGTAGTTCGGGAGGAGGGACAGGCCTCAGGGACAGGCAGGGAGGCAAGGATCCCCGTCCACAGTCGGGAGGGCAAGAACAAGCACAGGGCCCACAATTACACGCACTGGGAGAATGTGGTGCTCCTTGGTGCCACCCTTGGCCGCCCCAGGATCCCTGCAGGGGGGAGGGAAGTCAGGCCAGGGCCTAGGGCTCAGGCATGGAAGGAGGTAGCGGCTAAGGTGACAGAAGTGGGCACAGCGTCAAGGTATGTGAGGTCTGTCAAGCACCGTTTTGATGACATCAGGACCAAGGCAAGGAGGATAACGGCCAAGGTAGGAGAAGAATGTGACTGAGCTATAATGAGTGGGAGAGGGTCGCCAAGGTGGCCAATGCCACCACATATACATCCCACACACTACATATGTACAGGATGACCAACAAGGACACTGGATTGGGGCGGACTAGAGGGCATTCCAGGGAGTCACTGCAGAGGCCATGCGACACGCTCCCATGATATTAATGCACAGTCTTGTACATTTCTGATTTGTGCTCTGTGTGATAAAGCTTTGTTATACCGTTCTCACTGTGTCAGTGTGTTTTCAATGGTTAGGGTTATGGGACATCCACATACATCACATTAATGTTACATTCCTATATCTGTAAACTAATGAGCCCTAGTTACTAATACATATAACAATAATAGCATTAGATATCATATAATAATATATATCATATATAATAATAATAAAGGGTTAATACACATGCAAATGTCCAATTTGTGATACTGCAGAGTATCAACATTCCCCTGATAACAATATGACAGGTGATACTGGAGTGGGTTGCCAGTTCCTTCTCTAGTGGACTGTGCTTTGTCTAACCCTTCTGCTATGACCTGCCCACCTAGAGTGACCCTACATGGTATAGCTCACAGCTTCATTGAATACACCAGCCCCTTCACCACCACCACCACTTAGCAATGCTGAAGTGGACCAGGGGAACATACACCACACAAATCTATTCAAACTCATCAGGAGGGGCCGCAAAAACACATGGAGGCTGTGCAGAGGCACGGGGATCAACAGCCAATTCACCTCCATCAGGGGTAATCTCCGCTACGTCTCTCCTGGAAAGTCCCACGCCATTGCTGGTGGCCATGTGCCAAGATGTATACCCACTCCCATTTTGTGACCTCCCATTATGTAGTGTGTCTTTAATTGCTTTATGCATGTTGCAGTATGGCTTTCCATATTGGCATATGCATGACCATTCAACATATGATAAAATAATAATTATTCTAAATGCCTATTTTTCACTTGGGAATTATTGTGCAAGTAATTGTATGGTCTTTCCATGCTTTTTCCATATTTTAAAGGCCACTGGTGTGTTTATTTTGTATCTTACAGTGTTGAGAAGTTGTTTGTAAACCCTTTGCGGGCCTTTTTGGAGGCCGTAATATTTTTGCCTCCATTTGCGGGTTACGGGTATGAACGCCAGTGAATTCATAGCAATTTTCCAAAGTAACATTTTGGGCTCGACAGATCAAAGGCTTTGTAGCAACGGAGTTCAGATTTCGGCATCCCGTAGGGTATTTCCACCTGTAACCTGCAGATCATTTGTGGGTAGCTTTAAGAAACCAATTTAACAGCCGTCACTCTAGCTGGCTCCGTTATGGTTATTTACACTTTAGGGGAATGTAATAGGGCTGCAGGACTACTGTTTGGCAAAACAAATAAAGATTTCAACAAATTAGCCCAACAAAAAGCTCAAAAAGCTAGTTTTATATAGGAAAAATAAATTGTGGGGCTTCTGTTTTCTGGAGGCATCGATTTGGTGAAGGTTACATGTGTGAGGAGGCGGTTTACATCTCTTTACCTTGTGTCTGTCTTCTGAGCATGAGTGGGGCAAATCCCCATATCCCAACTCTTCCTGCTCAATATAGACAAGTGGTCACCCTTCCTGGTAACATATATTAAGAATGTCTTACATTATCATACAGAGGAAGCAACGCTATGTGTCACACAATGAGCATACACTACATTACATGGGCACGTGGAGACCTTGTGACTCGAAGCCCGTGCCACTAGCAGGTCCTGCTAAAATTGTAAGGCAGGTAATGGTGTTTGGTTGCGACATTAATTTTTTTGGTGTTCGGCGATCCTTCGGCGCTCATTGCGAGTCTCTCGCTGAGCGCTTTTGGCACGCATTGCGAGGCTGTTGGTTGTTTGTGTGGTATGAGCAGCGTTGGAAATAATTAAGAAATTAATAAATGAATATACTTTACCTGTTTTGAAGTAATACACAGTGGATATAAAAAGTCTACACACCCCTGTAAAAAAATTAGACAAAGATAAATCATTTCAGAACTTTTTCCACCTTTAATGTGACCTATAAACTGTACAACTCAATTGAAAAACAAACTGAAATCTTTTAGGTAGAGGGGAAAAAAAATATAAAAATAAAATAATATGGTTGCATAAGTATGCACACCCTTAAACTAATACTTTGTTGAAACCCCTTGTGATTTTATTACAGCACTCATGTCTTTTTGGGTATGAGTCTATCAGCATGGCACATTTTGACTTGCCAAGATTTGCCCACTCTTCTTTGCAAAAACACTCCAAATCTGTCAGATTGCGAGGGCATCTCATGTGCACAGCCCTCTTCAGATCACAATCAGATTCAGGTCTGGGCTCTGGCTGGGCCATTCCAAAACTTTAATCTTCTTCTGGTGAAGCCATTTCTTTGTTGATTTGGATGTAAGCTTTGGGTCATTGCCATGCTGAAAGATGAAGTTCCTCTTCATGTTCAGCTTTCTAGCAGAAGCCTGAAGGTTTTGTGCCATTATTGACTGGTATTTGGAACTGTTCATAATTCCCTCTATCTTAACTAAGGCCCCGGTTCCAGCTGAAGAAAAACAGCCCCAAAGCATGATGCTGCCACCACCATGCTTCACTGTGGGTATGGTGTTCTTTTGGTGATGTGCAGTGTTGTTTTTACGCCAAACATATCTTTTGGAATTATGGCGAAAAAGTTCAACCTTGGTTTTATCAAAGCATAACACCTTTTCCCCAGATGATTTTGGGAGACTTCAGATGTGTTTTTGCAAAACGTAGCCTGGCTTGGATGTTTTTCTTCGTAAGAAAAGGCTTTCGTCTTGCCACTCTACCCCATAGCCCAGACATATGAAGAATACGGGAGATTGTTGTCACATGTACCACACAGCCAGTACTTGCCAGATATTCCCGCAGCTCCTTTAATGTTGCTGTAGGCCTCTTGGTAGCCTCCCAGACCAGTTTTCTTCTTGTCTTTTCATCAATTTAAGGGAGCTCCAGTTCTTGGTAATGTCACTGTTGTGCCATATTTTCTCCACTTGATGATGACTGTCTTCACTGTGTTCAATGGTATATCTAATGCCTTGGAAATTCTTTTGTACCCTTCTCCTGACTGATACTTTTTAACAATGAGATCCCTATGATGCTTTGGAAGCTCTCTGTGGACCATGGCTTTTGCTGTGGGATGCGACTAAGAAAATTTCAGGAAAGACCAACTAGAGCAGCTGAACTTTATTTGGGGTTAATCAGAGGCACTTTAAATGATGGCAGGTGTATGCTAACTCCTATTTAACACAATTTGGAATGTGATTGCTTAATTCTGAACACAGCTACATCCCCAGTTATAAGAGGGTGTGCAGACTTATGGAACCACATTATTTTTCTTTTTTTCTTCCCTCTACCCAAAAGATTTCAGTTTGTTTTTCAATTGAGTTGTACAGTTTATAGGTCACATTATAGGGGGAAAAAGTTCTGAAATGATTTATCTTTGTCTCATTTTTTTACAGTACAGAAACTTGACATTTTAACAGGGGAGTGTGTAGACTTTTTATCTCCACTGTAGGCAGGAAGCATTGTGTTGAAGAGCTGACAATCTGTTTTGATGTTCCTGCAGCATACAATGTAGGTTTGCACTGTTGTGGAGCTGAGGTGTAAGTGTCAGCAATGTGCGCTGTGTGTAGTGTAAATAGGCTGCGTGCGCGAGGAAAATCCGTTAGGGTAGCTGTGTACTTCTACATTGTGTACGTTAGTGTTGTAAACTGGCCGCTAATGTGTATGTGGTATGCAGGTGTGGATGATTTTGCGTCCTTGTTCTTGGACCTCGTACGGCTTTTTTGAAAAATCCGTATGTGTTTCGTGGCGTTTTGCGTGTTTAGGGTCCTGTAGTCTTGTTTTCTTAGGCGGCCATTTTTTTCTCTCGCTTAAGGGATTTTCGGGTGTCTAAACTCTTCAATTTGTGTTTTTAATGTTTTCATGTGCGCGGGTTTCGGGCGCCAAGGTCGTATTTTTGCGAGGTCGTAATGGTGAATGCGGCTCGTATTTGTAAATGCTAACAGCCTTATTAAATTGCAATTCGGTCATTTTAATAGGGCTCTATTTAAGCACACGCCATATTTTTTTACACAAGTTTTTAGTTAGTGAAGACCTGGCTTTTGGATAGAAGTTCACTAACTAAACACTTCTGTAAAAAAAATATGCTGTGTGCTTATATAGAGCCCTCTTAATTTAATAAGGCTGTAGGTCCGTAAATTTTGCAGTCGAGGTGGGAGCCTCCACCTCCGCAAATGCAGCCACTCGCGCTCCTTGCTAGCAACTGCGTTTTTTGCTTTGCGACGGCCGCATCGTTAGCAACAACTTTTGCCAACCCGCACTGCTGTCAACTATATATGTGATGCTTTTAGTCTCATGTTAGTTTGTTACACATTCCACAAACATATTAAGGTTTTCCCAAACTTCAGTGGCCCTATAATTGCCCCGGGGGATGGCCAAGTGATCATCAGTATAGGGGTCACTATAATTTATAACATTCTTTTGACTACAATTGAAATTTTGACATTTTTAGAATGTAAAAAAAGTAATAATACAGCCTTTAATTTATTGGCATCTAAATGTAATTATTGAATCCAGCATGGTGGTTTCTGCTGATCTACTTTGGGACATGGGAGTCTTTAAATGCAGAGGAAGCTTATTTATGCACAAAAGGAATATGGCAGCTGAAACTGTCAGTGCTTTCAAAATGACTAACGAAATTTGCATAATTGGACGTGTAAAATGTAAAGTCTGTGTTTTCGGGTCTTTTTTTGTAATTTTTGGTCTATTATCAAATTTGATCCTTTAGAACAAAACTGCCCACAGGGATGGGTGACCTTGTGTCCCACGGCACCTCCTCTTTATGAGCAGATTTAGAGTAAAGACGTATAACGCATAATTAGTATTTTTAAAATAGTTTATTTCTCCTCGGAAAATAGATATCAGTTCTGAAAAATTTCTGAAAATAAAACTAAGATTAACAGTCAGATTAGGATGTGGGGGAGGGGGAGATGGGGGAGGGAGACAGGAACAGTTAATACTGAGTGGGTACAAAAATATATATATACAGTATATATGAGTTTATACAAGGAGTCGATGCTCCGAATGAGTAGATGGAGGGGGCGAGGTCGATAGTAATGGAGAGAGGAAACCATGGAGTGGTGAGAGAGACAAGGGGGGAGCTGTGAGAATAGAGGAGGGAGTGGGGGTAAGCGAAGAAAAACTGATAAATGGGGAGGCGCTGGCGGGGGAAGCAAAGGGGAAGGAGAAAGTGAAGCAAGGAAAGGGGAAGGGAATGACAAGCAAGATGAAGGAGCCAGTGAAAGGGGAAGGAGGCACTTAGAAAAAAAGGAGGGCTGACAAAAAAAGTAGAGGTGAAGGGGAAAGAAGAGTGAAGAAAGGAATGTGGGGTGCTAGAAAGAAGTGATGCACATGCAAATGAAAAAAAGGGTGTCATGTTTAGAAAAGGAGTAGAACGGGACAGATAAAGACGGCAAACAGAAATTTGGAGAATGAAGATATATGGGAGTAAAAAAATGTCAAAGCGTGAGGAGAATGGCGCAAGAGGAAGAGCAATGGCTAAACAAACAGAAAACAAACAAAATATATACACAAGAGCCAGATCTCTCCAATACCATCCCTGCTCGGAGAGTGGGCACCACAATGGCCGTAATAAATGCACTGATCAGGACAGAATCTCAACACAAATAAATCAACACACAAAAAAGTCATGGAAGTTGTTGCGACCCTCACAAACCACCATGAATCTCCACTGTATACAGATGTAGAGGAGTGGAAGTGGTGCTACCCTCCTCATAGGCTCCCCATGGGTCTCCACTGAATACAGATGTAGAGGAGTGGAAGTGGTGCTACCCTCCTCATAGGCTCCCCATGGGTCTCCACTGAATACAGATGTAGAGGAGTGGAAGTGGTGCTACCCTCCTCATAGGCTCCCCATGGGTCTCCACTGAATACAGATGTAGAGGAGTGAAAGTGGCGCTACCCTCCTCATAGGATCCCCATGGGTCTCCACTGAATACAGATGTAAAGGAGTGGAAGTGGTGCTACCCTCCTCATAGGATCCCCATGGGTCTCCACTGAATACAGATGTAGAGGAGTGAAAGTGGTGCTACCCTCCTCATAGGATCCCCATGGGTCTCCACTGAATACAGATGTAGAGGAGTGGAAGTGGCGCTACCCTCCTCATAGGCTCCCCATGGGTCTCCACTGAATACAGATGTAGAGGAGTGAAAGTGGTGCTACCCTCCTCATAGGATCCCCATGGGTCTCCACTGAATACAAATGTAGAGGAGTGGAAGTGGTGCTACCTGCCTTGCTGGCAATGGACCAGGAGGGGAGATAGTTTGAATGAACACACAACCGAAGACTTCATCTACAGCATTCCTCTCCAACAATCGATGGGAGGGCTACATGAGAATGGGAAGAGTGATATTAATCTCCGGTGACTCCAGAACATGGGAGTGTGGGGTTAAAAGATTCACATTTGTGAGTATGTAACAAACTAATAACATTAACAGCTTTGTAAGCCAAGAGCTTAGCACCATTTTTAGACAATATCTTGATTTTAGCATGATCTGCTAGTGTATAGTGGCTTACATGACAATAATCCTGAGGTATAAAGCAGGACTTCCAGTTTGAAGTATGGTACAACAGATCTCACTCCCTCCATTCCTAAATCGACACAAAACATTAGCAGTGGCCCTCAGGCTTCAAGTCAGCAAACCGTGCTGAAGATGCACAAAATGAAAGCCCCTTTGCACAAGCAGTGTATGCTAAAGGTGGTCTCAAAGTGTTTTTATACTCATGGCTTACATATCTGCTAATGAAAATTTGTAAGACTTCACAAACATTATTTGTTTTCAAAACCTACAGTGATCATTTAATCCAGGGGTGGGCAAGTTCAGTCCTGGAGGGCCACACACATGCCTGGATTTGATGATATCCTTGCTGCACACGGGAGTCAATCACTTCCTTGGTTACCTTGATTGGCTCACCTGTGCACAGAAAGGATATCTTCAAATCCAGACATGTATGTAGCCCTCCATGACCAAACTTGCCCAACCCTGATTTAATCGGATCCCTGTAAGATACACAAGATGAAGGGGGAGGGGTGTTGTGCCAACTTACACTGCATATTTGGTGGAGTCAATTTAAATATCAATATTTTAAAGGTTCTCATTTGCTGCTTTTACCTGATTATAGAATATATTTCCATCATATAAAGGCTGCTTTTATAAAAGTCTCAGAAATAATAAACAAAATCATTAAAGGACCATAAAAGTCATTAAAAGTGCTCTGAACCACACAAGGGTGAAAAATCATGTGGAAAATGTGTTTACAGATTGAAAATTGATCAAAATAGACCCAGATATTGTTTAGCTCCTGAACCCCCTTCCACGAGAATCTGCATAATTAATAAATATAATATATATTATAAAATGACACTGTGAGTAGAGTGTGGTGTACGGTTTTAAAGATTATTTTTCACTAGCAAGTCATAGGTTTGATCCTCCTGCTTTCCACTTGTTTTATTAATTTAACAAATTTATATATATTATATACGACTTTTAAACTCAACATAAAATCATCACAGTTACCCATTATTAACATATGCTTTATTATAAAGCTTAAAATACATATTTCTGATTTTTAAAAAGTAAAGAAGTGTATTTTAATGGTGATTTGAACCCAGGACCTTTACCACTACAGGCTTTACTTACTATGCCAATAAGCTGCTAGAGTAGTTACAAATCAGGTAGCCACTGCCCGATTCAAAGCCTCTACACTGGATTCTAATTAATATTCATTACATCCTACTTGGTGCGGAGCTAATTACTCATTCAGGCAACACACTGAAATAGCCTGACTTCTAATGATCAAAACCCCATGATTTCAGCATCAATATTAAAAAGCAAAACACTTTTTATATTTGCTTTTTCACCCTCTATCTAATGGTGCTGAGCACATATGGCGACTTTTAAAGTTCTTTAAGTACAAGATGTTTAGATAAAACCTCACATTTCTTGTAGAGGAATCTAGGAACTGAACAAAGTTATTTGGCCAAGGTCATTATACAAAGCAAATTATCACCAAATTAATTCTGCCCTTCTTGGACATTAGAACCAGTAACAATTAGAAGATATATACGGGATACAGACCCACCAGGAGGTCCCCCTCAATCAGTACATTTCGGATGGTATCTCGTCTCCTGTAGTGCACGTTTACCATTATGAACCAGTACTCTGAGGTAATGTGAACAGAAACGTCCAGGGTGGTGGTCCAATGGCATGCTTATCTGCATATATTGATTGTAGCCTGAGAATACATCATCCCATGCCCTGGGACTCGCATAACCCACATCTATTTTATACTTTTTTTTAAAGATGTCCAACAATTGCTCTTCTCCTAGTTGAGAAGGTTACCTTGCTCCTGTGCCCGGGTCAGACTGTCCTTCCTGTGAAGGTGATGTACTCCCATTCTCTTGGGGCTCCGGTGTGGGCGTCCTATTGGAGGTTTCTCTGGGAATAAAGCCTCCTCTAACACCACATTATCCTCTTGAATCTCCTCCTCTATTGCACTTTCCTCCGTGACCTCTGAAGGTAACTGCTGCTCTTCTTGGTATTCCTCCTCCTCCTCCACTGTTCCAGTGAGGAGGTCCTGAGCCTCCTCTTGAGAGAAGTCCTTACCATACTCATTGGGGAGGAGTCCTCTACGTATCCCTGTGCCATTTGCTTCTAGGCTGGAGTCCCGGCTGTCTGCCCAGCTTTGACCACAATTCTCCCGGTCTGAGTACGCTTGCGCCACTCTACTGAGCTCTTGCATAGATCGGCTGAACCTTTTCTGTAACTCCACAGCTGTGTCCCTGCTGAAGGATGTGCGGTGAGCTAGAGACCCCTCCGTGCTAGGTGCTGCCTTTTCTACAAACATCCTTTGCCAGTTTGCCAACATGTCCTCCTCAGAGCTTGCAGAGCTGGGGGCCGTGCTGCTTAGTGGGGAACGCATAGGGTTATCTGCACTTCGTGCTCGCTGCGGGTAACTGGCTGCAGATGCTGGGCTATTGGGTACAGTGCGATGTCTGTCTGGGCTGCCCTCATCGCCTTGTACCAAGCTGAGTGAGATGGCCTGTCGTGTTGCATAGGTACAGTTGGGCAATGGGCTGTTTTTGGGAATCCTCACCTTCTCATCTGAAAATTCTATTACTTTCCGGCCAGGATACATAGAATGAGGAGGGGGTGGAGTGGGGTAGGGACTTAACTTCTCAAAAGCTGGCTCTTCGGAGGTGCTGTCCACACTACCCTGTTGTCGGAGACTCCCATTCTGCTGTTGCCTCCCCTCTCTTGGACAGCTCATGTCCACATGTACAAAGACATCTTCTGCTGTTGGGCCACTGCCACTACTGGACGTGGCGGAGTTAAGGATGAGGGATTCTGGTTTTTCCAACACATGTGCAATGACGGAGGTGGGCACCACATCGGAGTTCGACAGGCCGGAGGGAGGGGTGTCCTGGCCAGAGCCAGGAGAAGAGGCTGAGCTCTGGAGGTGCTTGCTGACCATGTCCTGCAATTTATATGGCAGCTATGGGGAAAAAGGAAAGCAAATTAACAGGGCGTTATGGAGTGTCCACTCAACACAAGTCAAGCTCAAGATCCACACAGACATACTCACATCTGCAAATTTGTGGTTCCTGAAATGTGACTTGTTGCATTTTAATAGTTGCACAGCGAGGTTGCAGTCCTGGCGATATCTCTCCTGTAATGAGAAGAAGGGTCAAGATGGGAGAGCATATTGGATATTTTGACCACATTTTTTAAATTTTCCAATTATTACCCATGAAATGATCACAAGTTCCTGTGCATTATAAAGTTATTTAGTTTGAGATCTAATGGCTCCAGTGTTACTGGCTCTAATAAAATATTTCCTGATTGACACACATGGAATCACAACTATTCCTAGACATCAGAATCTAAGTGTCTCAAATTACTTACTAAAAAAAAGCTATATCTGATTTAGCCATGAGGAGACACCCCTTTGTTTAAAGGACCACAAAAGTTGCCAAATGTGCTCTGCACCATTAGATAGAGGGGCGAAAAGCATGTGGAGAAATGGTTTTAATTTTTAAAAATGATGCCGAATTCATAGAGTTCTGATCAATAGAAGTCAGAGATTTCAGTTTGTTGCCTCTACCTGAATGATTAATGAACTCGGCACCACGCCGCATATAATGAATATGAATTAGGTGTAGAGACTTTGAATCAGGCAGTGGTTGAGTGATTTGTAACGACTCTAGCACCTTATATAGCATCAGAACAGATGGCACAGAGCTAAGGTTGCTGTCTGTGATGGTGAAGATCCTGGTTTCAATTCCCCACAAAAATATATATATTTTTTTTTTTACAGTTTAAAAAAAAAAAAGAAATATGTTTAGTTTATTTAATAAAACTAAAAGTCAGTATAAGGTAATGGTCTTTTTTTTGCTTAAAAAATTATGAATAATTATGAGAATGTACTAAAGAAAAGTATATACACACATATATAAATACACACATACACACGTCTTTTTTAATTGACCAACGTATTTATTCATATACAGACAATGAGAGTCCACATTTAGCAACTCGTGGGAACTATGCCCTAGGCGTATAGTGGGTGTATATCATGTTAGAGTGAGATTTATATCAGGTCTGATTCCATTTAAAACGTAACTTTTATTAATTACTCTATAAAAGCAAAACTATATAAAAAAACATTGAATAAAATTGATACACAGTCAATCTTCACAGTCTGTGTTTAAGACTAATGGCTACCTGTAGTTATACTGTTAGCTATGGAAGTTCATAGATTGGCTATGAATTGCCATAGTATATATTTTCCACCTCATATAATAATCCTACCTCCTGATGGCTTACGTGCAGATTGAGGACGTCACAGTCGGGCTGAGCCGCGACCACGCATGCAGAGAGATTCAGATCACTTATGGGCTTTGTACAGAGCAGTTTGGCCTATTCAGCAGCAAGAGGACAAATAGCGGGTCCTACTAGCCGCTATATACAGTATTAGTGTAACTGACTCACTAATGTGCCCAGTGCATTGCAGTCAGTCCGGCTTATCTAGGAGTAACAAAACAACGGATCCTACCAGCACATATCAGGTGGGAAAACACTATATAGCTTGCACAGTTCACGTGCACATAAGCCATTTGATCAAGGAGGTAGGATTATTATAGGAGAATATATACTCTGGCAATTCATAGCCAATCTATAAACTGTCATAGCTAACAGGTAGCCATTAGTCTTGAAGAAACACTGACTGTGAAGATTGATCGTGTATCAATTTTATTCAACATTTTTATTTAAGTTTTGCTTTTATATAGTAATTAATAAAAAAAGTTACATTTTGAATGGAATCAACCCTGATATAAATCTCACTAACATGATATACACCCACTATACGCCTAGGGAATAGTTGGCCACTAGTTCCTAAATGTGCATTCTCTGTCTGTATAAGAATACTTCATGTACTAATAGTGGACAACAAGACTCTATTCAGGTTCTGGTCCTATTTGAACGATATATCCAGACTCTATAGTCTGTTGTGGAGGTAATACTGGGGATAACCCAAGGGTATACTATAACTCCTGGTGGGTTAGACTTTTAGTGACTTCCTTATTTCAGACCAAAGACACCATTTTTTAAAACAAAAAAAGTGGAAGGCAGGAAATGGAACTTATGACTTACCAATGAAAAAAATCTTTCAAACAGACAGGCAGGCACTTCAGAACTACAGACTCATAACATAAGGTGTATGCTTGCTAATGCCAGAAGCTTGCCAGGAAAAATGGGAGAGTTAGAATTATTAGAAGTTAATGAGAAATGGGATTTAATAGGCATTACTGAAACGTGGTGGGATGAATGTCATGACTGGACTGTTAATCTGGATGGTTATAACCTATTTAGGAAAGAGAGGGGAAATGGTAAAAGAGGAGGAGGTATTTGTCTGTATGTTAAGCCTGAATTTAAGCCTATAGTCAGAGAAGATATTTATGGTGGACCTAGTGATGATGTTGAATGTTTGTGGGTAGAGTTAAATAGCAGAGCAGCAAATTCCAAAAGAATATTAGTAGGAGTATGCTATAAACCCCAAATATAGCTGAAAGTGAGGAAATACAATTATTGTTACAGATTGGAAATGCAGCCAAGCACGGGCAATGGGAGATTTTTATTACCCGGAAATAAACTGGATGAATGAGGCCAGCAGTTCAGGGGAGCAGGTTCTTGAGTACACTCAGGGATCATTATCTGGCCCAGGTTATACAAGAGCCTACTAGAAATGACGCCATCTTGGATTTAGTCATCACAAATAATATTGATATAGTATCCAATGTGGAAATTGGGCAACCTTTGGGAAACAGTGATCACAACACAGTCTCATTTGAGATTGAATTAAAAAAACATAACTGTAAGGGGCCAACAAAAACTCTTAATTTAAAAAAGGATTTGGAGGGTCTAAGGGCAGCAATACAAAGTATAGACTGGGACAGAGAACTGACGGGTAAAAATACTGACCATAAATGGACAACGTTCAAATCCTTACTAAATATACATACACATCGGCATATACCGTGTGGGAATAAAAGTAAAAGGAGTAAATCACATCCAATGAGGCTTAACATGAATTAAAGATGAAGATGAGGAGTACAAAACAAGCATTTATATTATACACACAAGAGGGGACAGAGACTGCTTTACGGGAGTACAAGGAAATCACCAAGGAAAGGGCTATTAGACTGGCTAACATAGAAAATGGCAAGTTATATGTAAAGGAGAGTAAGACTAACCCTAAAAACATGAGTATAAATATATTACTGGCAGGAAGACGAGGAAGGAAGCTATAGGAACATTACAATGTGACACAGTCTGATAATTAGTGACCAGGAAAAGGCAGATGAGCTGAATAGGTTCTTTTCTTTTTTTATACACAAGGGAGGTACCAGTGGTTGGGACACGGCAACATAATGGGGCTACACTACCTTCACCTAATAACTGGTTAATGCAGGAAGAAATGACTGGAGAAAAGCAGAGGTGATACCTATATTTAAGAAGGGAGCAAGAGATAATCCAGGGAATTATAGACCAGTGAGCCTCACTTCTGTAGCGGGGAAGCTTTTAGAAAGGTTAATAAGGGATAATATACAAGATTATGTCTATTCAAACAGGATTATAAGTAGGAGCAAACATGAATGTAGTTTCTATGAGGAGGTTAGTAGGAACTTGGATCAAGGCAACTCAGAGGATGTAGTCTATTTGGATTTTGCAAAGGCTTTTGATACAGTGCCACATGGGAGACTATTGAGCAAACGAAGGGATACAGGAATTGCAGTAAATATTGGCTTATGGATTGAGAGCTGTCTAAAAGACAGGAAGCAAAGGGTTGTGGTAAATGGAACACTCAGATTGGAATAATGTGGTAAGTGGGGTTCCTCAGGGTTCAGTATTAGGTCCTCTCCTTTTTAACATATTTATTAATGACTTAGAGGTAGGATTGGAAAGTAGTGTCTCCATTTTTGCTTATGACACTAAGTTGTGTAAGGTAATTAAATCAGAAAATGATATACCCTCCAAAGGGATTTGCATAAATTAGAGGAATGGGCATCAAAATGGCAGATGAGCTTTAATACGAATAAATGTAAAGTGATGCATCTAGAAAGGAAAAATAGCCATGCAATGTATAATCTTAATGGAGCAAATCTTGGGGTAACAGTGCTTAATGCCAAGCAGCAGCTGCAAAGGCAAATAAAATATTAGCATGTATTAAGAAGGGTATAGAAGCCAGGGAAGCAAATATAATTCTGCCACTATACAAATCTCTAGTACGCCCTTATTTGGAATATGGAGGACAATTTTGGGCACCACTACATAAAAAGGAAATTTTAAAGCTGGAAAAGGTACAGAGAAGGGCAACAAAGCCAATAATAGGAATGGAGGGGCTAAGACTAACCAAATTAAACTTACTCTAGAAAAAAGTTGTCCAAGAGGGGATATGATTACCTTATATAAATATATCCAGGGTCAGGTTTTCAACTGAGAAGGGGACATCCTTTGAGATTAGAAATAAAAATATTTCACCTTAAAGAAAGAAAAGGGTTCTTCACAGTTAATCTGTGGAATTCTCTACCAAAGGAGCTGGTGACAGCAGATTCAATAGATAACTTTAAAAAGGGATTGGATATATTTTTAAATAAAAAGGGCATTAAGGGCTATCCTGATAAATAGAGAGGGAGTATTGATCTAGGGATGAATCTGATCGCCAGTATCTGGGGTCAGAAAGGAATTTTATATTCTTTCCCTGTTGAGACAATTGGCAAAGTTTCACAGTTCTGTTTTCCTCTGGATCAATTAACAATAAATCTGCATATTGCAGATCAGAGGAGATCTAAAAAGGTTTAACTTGATGGACTAAAGTCTTCTTTCAACCTAAATTACTATGTAAGACTTACTACTACACCACCACACTCTGCTCCAACCCAGTGTAAATCTATACTACAATTTGCAATAGTTACAGCTTTATTATTTATGCAGATTCCTGTGGGAGGGGCTTCAAGGTTTAAACTAAAATGATATAAATAACATTAAAGTTAATTCTGGGTTTATTTAAAAAAATGTGAATACTTTTCCACATGACTTTCCACCCTCTAAATGATGGTGCAGAGCACATATGGTGATTTTTGTGGTTCTTTAAAGACTTGTGATGGGATTTGACCAACCCAGTTACTGCCCCGACCCAAACTGTTCTACCCAGTTACTGCCCCGACCCAAACTGTTCTACCCAGTTACTGCCTCATTCTCCAGTGTTACACCCAGCCACTCCACTAGGCCTAAAGCTCATTCCGGTTACTGCCCCAGTTACTCCACTAGGTCTAAAGCGCTAACCAGTTACCACAACCTTCCAAGCCATACTGGTACTTGAGAAGAAGTGTATAACGGTATAATGATGGAGCTTATAAAATCAAAGTGAGAGGGGATATATATTTTAAATAGAGCCACTGACTGATTCAAAGCCTATACACCTAATTCTAATGAATATTCATTCCATCCAGTGAGGCACAGATCTCATTAATCATTCAGGGAAATGCAAAACACTGAAATAGCCTGACTTCTATTGATCATAACTCCAAGCATTAATTTTAAAAATCAAAAAATCTTTACACAAGATTTTTCACCGTCTACTAATGCAGAGAACATATGGGAACATTTTAAAAGAAAATATATGCCCTGGATCCTCCTCTTCCCCTCCTCCATAACTTTACATTCAGCTCCTCCAGCTTGTTGATGGTAGTCTTGGCGTCAAGCAGTTTGTTGGTCAGCTCCACAATCTCCCAGTCCAGAGTCTTCCGGTCCATCTCGGCTTTCTTAATCTTAGAGGAGATAATGAGACGCTTGTGAGCTACAACTTAGAGCAACAATGAGAGGGACGTGGAACTGTGGGAGTGCAGGAATGAAGGGACAAGGTAACCTCCTTTGTGAGACAGTGCAGACGTGAGACAGAGGGAGAGTGCCAGCAACAAAGGGAAGCCGATGGGGTCAGGATGAATGGAAAGAGACAGTGTAATAAACCCTCAGAGGGACCTGTGATGTGGAGGGTGTGCGACACGAGGCTAGGAAAAGGTGAGGATTGGAAGCCCGGAGAGGAAAGAAGAGGATCCAAAATAAGTTTGGGCAACCACACCCCTCCCCCCATCTACCAAACGCAACTGAATAGATCCAGCTTTGGCTGAGCGATGCCTGAAAGAGACAGCATAGGGCAGAGAAAGAGAGAGAAAAATAAGTGATTTGGAGGAGAAGAAGTAGAGCTCCCCGAGCTCTGCACCCAGCACCCCGGGCAGTGTCTCCAACTATGGATGCACCCACTACCAGAGTGACCTACGGTCACGCATTGAGGCCTCACTCTGGGTGCAGCAGGTAACACGAGGAGAATCCTCCTTACCAGGGTGTGCAGCTTCTCCTCCAGGTCCTGATTGGTTCTCTGAGAGGCCGTGTAGCTGTTCTGTAACCTGGAAACACAGATGGTTCAGTCAGAAAGTGCGTGTTCGGAGAGGTACGTGTTGGAGCCACAGTCCATGCGTGCTCGGAGCATCGGAGCCACGTTGTGTGTACACAGAGGGTGCGAGTGTGGAGGGGCATGATTGAGTCTCTAACCTTATATTTTACCCCTCCCCTTTTATCCTGACAGTACAGTACCTGCGGAATTTATCCTTGAGTTTCTCCAGCTCGTCGCGGTTGCGGCCTAGCTCCACCTCCAGATAATGTCGCCCTGCATCTACTTCATGCTCCATGGCTTCCATCTTGGTGGTGACATACGCCAGACGACGGCGTAGCTCGTCATTCTGGTGCTGCAGAAACCTGTGGGCAGATATGGAAACTAAGAAGAGAAAGGGGAGCTTGCACAAACCTAAGCCTCTGAATAATTACACCTCACTATGCTTATCATCCGTTATTGAGTCTTTATGGCCAATAGCAGAGCTGGTTATAGCGCTGGGTGTTGTGTAGTAAGGAGCATGGAGACTAATTCTTAATGTCCTATACAGACTGGCTGGTAATAACCTGTAAGGTGCGTTCTCACTGGTTGCCAACATGGAGGCTAGCAGACTTTCCATTCGGTGCTGGTCAGACGGCTCCTGTTACCTGCTGCCATAACATGAAACCCACTAAATCATTCATTACCTGAACTAGAGACAATTAACGCCATCACTGCCATCTCACTAGACAGGCACAGGAGAATATGGGAAATGTGCGAGCACAATAAACGGATTAACTGCTATGGGGCCCGCCACTCGAGCAGGAATACAGCTGAATAAGTCACGCTTGTCCGGCATGGAAGTATACACAGGTTTTATTTAATATTTTTCATGGACACTTACTGGATCCGGTCAGCATCTGTCACAGGATCCTATGGAAACAAGAAGAATGGAGATAATGAGTGACCGCTCCGGACCGTCGCTCCCCACACTGAAATATTCATTACATGGGGCACGTGCAACATGAGACCTCCATATTGTTTTATAGTACTTTAATATTGTGCAAAAGGTTTTCAGAAAGTATAACTAATAAGCACCGCCTGGAATCGTCCACTTTAATACGAAGCTTTGGGATTATTTGGCATTCTAACACCAAGGTTATAACTTATACTCAGAATAATAATAAGGAAATAAAAGGGTTTATCAATTCTAGAATGGAGGAAGAAACTATTATCACCAACAAGGCAGACGGAGGAGGGGGATGGTTAGTGGGCTCCTGAAGTGGCAAGAGAGGATCTTCCATAACCAGGTAGGGGAGGGAACACATTGGTGGGTGGAGGGTCCTGGCAGAGGCAGCTGATGATCAGGACATGGGTGATGACAATGCCAACATAATGCCCCGGCAGAAGGGCAGCTGATGAGGGGGCAACAATGACTAGAGTGCAGAGGGACACTAGGAAACGAAGCTTTGAGGCCGATGGAGGGTCCTGGCAAAGGGGGCAACAAAGACTGCAGGGGAGACTAGGAACGGAGATGTTGAGGATCCTGGCAGAAAGGCAGCGGATGATTAGGGCAGAGGTAGTGCCAAGGACTGGTGGTCGGGGGGAGACTAGGATGTGTTGTGGCCTGTGTCATTAGTCCAACATTACCTTGTTCCGAGTATGATTGAATGAAGGGGATGTCCTGGGGGATGGGGTTTTCCCCTCGGGGCTCCAGTGTGAAGCCGA